>CM051038.1:38566340-39166340 GCA_027627225.1 Congeria kusceri
TGATTTTTTCCGGATGTTTATGTCCAGTGCGCATCACATTCGCACAGTGACGTCATGTCCAAACCCACTATTCTCGTCGTTCTCGAATCTTAGGTTACACTCGATCTACTGATGGAGCCTTTTTTATTTGATTAATTATGTTCATATGGGCATGTATTTAGTGTTTTAACACTGTTTTAATCGTTACAGCTGTTGAACATAGTACTGACTGGATAATTGGTGAATTGTAAAGATCTTGATTAAAATATATTTATATTATATACATGCTTTGTTCTTGCAAAAACGGCGGGAAATTTTCCTCGTGCACATCGTGCCTGCGCGTCAAATGTTAAAGACAAATGTCACTCGATTGTTAAAAACAGTGTTGATTTTCCCATGTGTCATTCTTTCCATGAATAACTGTACTTCTAATGGTAATATTAACTGTCATCAAATGGACAAGTCATTTTAAGGGCCGTCTATGAAACATGTTGAACATTATTAGAAGTTTACAATATATAATAAATTCAACAATTTACGAACCAAAAATCACTTGCTAATTTTTTGTCCACCAATAAGTAAATTTGCATGGAAAAACCACGCCAATTTGTTTATAATTTACCTATTTTTTCTCCATTTGCTGTACCAATCTTTTTGTTCAATTATGGATACTAGTACAGATTTATGAGACAACCCTCAAACTTGAAACACTTCACTGACCACAATAACGGGATTTCTCCCTGCAAAAATCATGCATGGGATTAACATTCCTTTGACGGGAAACTAGGACACCCAATGTCTTTAAAGACCTGTATTTAATAAAGCACATGATCGGTACACGCACGCTTTCCATGTGTGGAACGTGACGTCGTGTTTCAGCAGACATTTTGCACTCTTTTGTAGAAAACACGGGTTTTACATGGCATACATGTACATAAACAACGGCGGACGCCTTGCTTAAAAAAGTTGTCCGTGAAATTCCGGAACAATTTGTTGATCTCGATTGGCAATCATCGTGTGATACTGTCAAAAACAAAAAGCAGTTTCACGGAAGTAAACGGACTTACCGAGCAAATTATTATATTCGTACTCAAAATATTTAAAAAATTTGAACGTTTCGTCCCCCATCGGTAAAAAAAAAATCGTAATTATAATTTTATTTTTTTTTTTCACTTTCGGAAAATTTATGTTCGCCAGTTTTGTAAACCGTAAAATCAAAAAGTCCTGGCCTAACATACAATAATGCAACCGGACTCATTTGATTCAGTTGTACATGAGGGTACAAACTGGAAACTGTGATAGTAAGGTTTGTAAATGTAACTGTTTGGTTGCTGTTGATGTCGTTTGTTGTTTTGTACGTAATCATTTTCAATCTGTGGTTGAAACTGCTCTCTTGAATAATTATTGATACACAGTAGTTTTTGGGATGAACATAATATATTATATACCAAATCAATACTTTTTTGCATGTTAAATGGTACAATAGATCACCGTTATTTCGAACATCGTTAATCCGAATTCCGCGTTATTTCAACGTTTTTTTTCGGTCCCGATTTTTTCCTCCATATAAAATTATAATTTTGATGTTTAATTTGAACTCCGTTATTTCGAATTATCGCTATTTCGAACCCATTAATCCGGTCCAAACACTTGTTTCTCAGTGCATTTATCAATTGTTAATTCGAAGTGTTAATAATAGAGATGGAGATAATTTTCACACCTTTACCTTAACCGTATCAGCTGTGACAGCATTTGCTCTTTGCTTGATTTTCACACCTTTCCGGAGTTAATAATCGATTAAACCAAGCTGTTGTGTTTGTATAATTAAAGCGTGGCAAGCTATTGAATTAACAAGACTGAATTGCAAACACGGATGTCAAAACATTTGAGCAATTATTAGGTTCTGTATTTAAGTTAGACTTGCATTTGTCGGATCATCAGTTCGTATTTACTTGCGCTAATATTCACGATATCAGAAGCAGTAATAAATACAGAAAACATCAATCCCATTGCCAAGCAATCTGGAGAAGGGCCCGGTAACCAACCCGGGAGGATATCCGGATTGGCAGCAGGGAAGGGCGTTAAAGGACGCCATACATCGAAAACCTTCCAAGAAAAGTATGGTTCCATCATGGAAGTGAAGCGTGGTGTAAAGTCAAAGAAAACGATCGCTGAGGAATTTTGTAAAATAAACTCCCGTACATCAAGTTATCGTATTTATTCCTTTTTTATAAGTTCAATCAAAGTGAGTAGTATAACCGCATCTCTTCTATATAACTATGCGATTTTTACAACTTATTTTTCTCAAGAAAATCTAGAAATGTTTAATTCGAATAATCGTTATTTCGAAGTAATTTCTCTGGTCCCGACGACTTAGAAATAACGAGTTTTGACTGTATATTAAATGGTATTGAGCCTGGCCCGGCTAGCTCAGTTAGTAGAGCACTGGACTTTCAATCCAGGGTTCGTGAGTTCAAGCCCCAGCCCAGCCATATAACGTGTGGGAAGTGGTCATGAAATCATTTATACGGCCATTCTCCCCCTGATTCAAGTAGGGCAGTTGTCAGTTACTGGCATAAGTATGCGTACTTGGTATTACTAACCGCTTAGATTGGCTAAGCTTGCCCAGGAAAAGTGTGAAAAGGTTAACTGACTGCCGTTATCTGACTGAAATACTATTAAATACAGTGAAAAATCCAAACAAACAAACGAAAGGTATTAATTCCAAAGCATTCTAGCATTTTATTTGTCACATGTTTCCTAATAACCCGGAGTGAATTTGTTTGCTCTATTATCAACAAGTCAGAAAAATACATCATATTTGGGCCAAGTAGATTCCATTGTTTATGATACACACTTTGTAATGAAAGTGTCACAATAATTATTAAATAAATTGACATTATTTTCTGAGAAAGAATGGGTCCTGAGCATGTACAAAAACAATGTTTTTTTTACAAATTTGAGTATGAAAAATGCAGGATTCACATGAAAATTGGCACTGTGATATAGTAACCCTGCAAAGACACTCTGGTAACTGAAAAATAACAAGAGAACCATGATGGTCCAAAGCGCTCACCTGAGTACTGGCAAAGATGAAGACCATACTGTTGTTACAGGTTTGAACTTAGAAGTTATCTGAAGAATACACAATGTATCAGCAAAGGGGGTTAGGATCAGTCAGTGCAATGGGCTAACTAAAGTACGAGTTGGATAGTGGGGGTGTGGTGAACAGCCTACGGTTCTTAGATAATTTTTCGGCGTAGCTGTCTAAGATCACTTTTGACCTAGATTTCTTGCAATAATTATGCAGCGGGAAAATTGAATGCCAATAGAATAAGCCAAATTTTCTAATTTTAGGGAATGCAAACTCCAAACAATGGTTTAATGTATACCAATAACTGTTGCATACTTTTGTGGAATAAAAATTTACATAATTGTTTACATGAGCAGATAAAATGAAGTTATAAACGTATTCTTGACATATACTCTAGAACTGAGGCTAATTATGAACTTTTTCTAATTGTATGCCATAAACAGAATGCTATATTCATTCACGTAACGAAATAACTATCTTGTTTAGCCTACATTTATATAAGCGGTAGCTCTATAAATAGCCATTGTGCAATGTTCCCATTCATAAATCTCACTCATAGAGTTGCCGTTCCATGTAGCCCATTGATTCTACCGAGTTCATCACATTCCAGAAACAGTAGTGTCATTCTAAAAATAGCGTGCGTAGCTAGCAGCTGTTGTATATAGCTGTGTTAATATACTCCTACATGCATCAACAATAGCGTTCAGAGAATCATAAACCTAAAATTTCAAGAAATGGGGAATTTATATTGATAAACTTACTGTTAATTTGAATTAAATTTGTGGTTACGATTAATTAACGATTATTTATAACTACGTCTTTCTATCAACTTCTCTAGTAGATGTTATTTAATCTGTAAAAAGATGCTACATTTTCTATATATAAAATGTTATGGAAAAAGATTTGGAATACGTCAAATTGTTATTCGCGTAGCATGAATACACAATTTGCATTACTAATTATACACAGGAACCCTTGTTATATCATAGTTCTACTAATATAATTTAAAATCGTCATAGTCTAATGAATTTTTATGTTTGCGTTATCAAAAGTCTTAACATTTGAAAAATCGCTGAATGTTCCATGACTATTGCTTTTCATTGGGATACACAGTATAAATGCTTATTTGACTTCAAATCGTTTTTATATTATATAACTAACATGAATGGTATATTACCGGTACTATAAATAACTATGTAGACTCGTCTGATACATAATAATTTTAATTCATTCCCCAAATTATTTTCCTACATGGTTAATTTGTTAAATAGGCTTGACGAATTCAGATAACAATTATGTTAAACTAAACTATTTTGGTTATTCATATATCATGGCTGGAAACATGGAGCTGTATGATTGGTTTATTCACCGCATAGATATTTCACGGCATAAATGTGTTCATTAATGGGTTCACTGTAAGAACAAACTAAGTTTTCATAGGCAGATTTAGAGGGGGGGCTGAAGCGGAGTGTGCCCCCGCTAAAATTGTCCAAAATTTGATTTTTTAAACCTCACAAAAACTTAAACATTAGCATTTTGTTGCCAATGACCTGTTCTTCAATCAATACATTGCAATTATCAAACCTGTTCTGTGATATTTTCGTTAAATTGTTCTTTTTTGACAATATTGACCCATTCCTTATAATATACGAGTATACATCCTAATCTATAAGAGAGACCAACAGCAATTTGTTGGCAGTTACTGGATATTTCCGCCCTCTCAAACTCAAAATAAGTATCTATGCCTGGTTTGAATACATGTCCTGAAACAATTTTCTGTACAACAAAAGCCAACCAGCATGAATCGAATTTCCCGCCCAACCTTTTTCCAGTTTTACCAAATTTGTCTTTCAAAGCAAGATACTCATCTTGCAGAAGTTCTGTTTTAGACACTTGGTAATTGGTGAATTAGGAACCACTATTGGGTAAATGTCAAACAAGCACTGCCTATAGAAGTCATCGGCACTCAACATATTACATAAGACAGGACACATTGTTGCGGACCAGTACAAAAATAATTTCTCAGAGAAAAGTTTGTAATAAAATAAATGATGAGTCACTATGTCAACAGGTTCCTGAAATAAATGGAATTATTTTGTTGTTTTTCTTGTTGCTGTTGGTGTGGGTGTTTTTAAAGGCATTAACAAGGTCTTACAAGTTAATTTAAACATGAGAATTTATTTCAGATATAACAAACACATCAAATAAGGCATTATTAGGAAACGGCTCTGAACATTTCCATAAAATAAATTGTATTTGAGCTTTTGAAATTCAGTATCTTGTTTACAGTTTCGACACTACGACACTAGCTGGAAGTCTTTTGAGGTTAATGCAGCATATCGTGCAATCTCATTAAAATCTCCAGTCTGACGCTACCATATTATCCGCTGACTGGATCTGATGACTTCGCATTAGGGGTCACGTTCAGATGACCTTTTTAGAAACTGTTGCCTTCAAAATGTTGCAGTATAACTTCATATATAAACCACAAATACTATGCACGAAATTAACGTGAACTTTGGATGTTTACTCGCCTAAGGTACCACTATATCCATTGTTATCCCAGTGAAAATTAACTGTAAATGATTTATTCCCGAGGAACAGCTGGAAATGCATCACTTTTCAAAAACCGTGGCCAAACGTTGCTGTGCAACAAGCAATTTCATTGGGCGCAGCGGGGGTTGACGTTTTATTGTTCTTCTGAAGGTCATTTGAACGTGACCTGTTATATGTCTTCAGATCCTAACAATGTTAGGATTTGATTTTAATGAGATTGCATATTGTGCAGCTTACCGAAAGCTAACGGTGAACAGTTGGACTTAATCCGCATTGCAATGATATTAATCATGTAAATACAGCTAGTGTTTGTAAACAGTTTACATGGAGGATCATTGCTTTTGTAGAAACCGTATCTAGCAAACCAAATGTTCCAGACATAGGTTATATACCAATGTAAACACATCATAAGACAGAGAGTAAAAGATTATTTTTTTATTTGTTCACTCTTAATTTTACCACTTTCACCGTTTGAGTGCCTTGAAATGAAATCATTTAAATCTGAAAATAAATGGGGAGGCCTGGGCTGGTATTTATAAAGAATCTTAGACGAAAATTAAGAAAAATCTTAAAATCCTCAAATTTAATTATTGGATTTTCTGACAAAGTTATGCATTTTTTGATGATTTTGACACATAATTTGCAATATAATTCAAAGTGTATCAATATCTAGCATTAGTCATGCAAATGTTCCATTTTGACTTATGTTCAACTTAAGTTAAGAATGGCTTAAGAATCGGCCCAGGTAAAAAGATTGATCTTATATTATATTGCAGGGTGTCTGTCCACTGAAATTCCATATCAAAATTCCCCAACATTGCCCTGAGTTTTCCCTGACCAACATGTGATTTTCCTTGATGTTTGTTGTCAGATTACCAGCATATAGTGGTTTCAGTGTGTATAAATATCTGGCTGTAACCTCCCCTTTTAGCCTGTTTTACTTCTATTAACTTTTCATCATACACATAAGAGAAAAATGCGGAAATTGCATTAAAGCCGGATTTTTTATTTTGCCAATGGGAGTACATGTACAAGTCAATTTTGGTGAAGAAGTATGGAAGTTTCATGTCTATGATCTAAAAAGTATGCAGTTTGGTGACACTTAGCAAAAATTTGGTCTCAAAATAAAATGGGAAAAAAGTGTGGACTAGAGAGATGGCATTAAAGTACTGACATAATTTGCACAGGTTTGGTAAAGGACCATCCAAGGAACATTTGTGTAAGATTTCATCAAGATAGATCAAGAACTTTAGAAAACATGACTGGAATACAAAACTTTAACGCAAATTCTATTTTTAGCTCTAGTGGCCATTTTGTGCAGTGAGGTTGGAACCATTTGAATTAGTTTGGTAGATGACCACTAAACGAACATTGGTGTGAAATTATTTGAAAATCTAGCCATAGGTCTAGAAGAAATTGGCGTTTAGACATATTTCTATTTTTAGCTCTAGCGGCCATCTTGTAAAGTTTCATGAAGATTGACCAAGAACTTTTGAAAATATGACAGGAAAACAAAACTTTAAAGCAAATTCTATTTTTAGCTCCAGTGGCCATTTTGGCTATTTCAATCTTGAATTAAAATGTTTAATTTTTGGATGCAAGTGCATACTGTTACCTTTCTAAAAATAGTATTCTGATCGAATTAAACTTTCACCTTTAATGTGATTGGTCGATTAGTAAACTCGTGCGCACGAGATTTGAATTTTTTTTCATACTTTTTTTTGCAAGCCTCGAACGCACAGCGTAAAATGTTTTTTTGAATTTGTGTTCTGAATATCAATGTTTGTGACATTTGGAGAAACTTTTTAATACTGTACCTTTCTAAAAATAGTATTCTGATCGAATTAAACTTTCACCTTTAATGTGATTGGTCGATTAGTAAACTCGTGCACATGAGATTTGAAAAAATGTTAATACTTGTTCTTGTAAGCGTCGAATGCACAGCGTAAATTATTATTTTTTGAATGTGTGTCCTGAATATCGATAGTTGTGACATTTGGAGGAACTTGTTAATACCGGAGTCTTTTGTCAAGTAGAGATTTCTGACACCCTCAATTAATAAATTATAGTAAGATTAATGATATATCGTAAAAATCATGTGAATTTGTGACTCAAGAACTGAATGTGACTTTAATCGTTGTATAAACATTGTTCTTTATTTTAATGCATGTGTATACGTGTAAGTCAAGATACGAAACGTGCAGGGTGCGAAACGGAAAGGATCAATGACTGGTTACGCCTGGAAATATACCAGAAACGAAGACTAGAAGAGAAACTTGTTTCAAAGGTATATTTTTATTACGTGACATGAGTAATAGATCGAAGAAGGACACTAAAACTGTCAACTACAAGGTATTACACAATTCAGGGATGGCGAAAGCGGGCGCATCAGACTTGAAATCAAAAAAGGTGAACGAAGCTCCACGTTTAGAGACTACGTCAGAGGTAAACAAAGATGGCGGCTTCCAGTTGCTTGAGGATGACGAAATTGATGAAGACAAACTTCGGTCAATGGAGGAAGCAATTGAACAGCTAAAGGTTCAAAAAGAAAAACTTTGTAGAAGACAAAAATTCCAGGAAACTAAAAAACAACTGGAAAAACAGAGGGCAAAGGTTGAAGCGTTGAAGGGTAAAGTACTTTCTAACATTCCTTCTCAGGCATCTTCTCAGTCTCAGTCTCAGGCTCAGCATAAAAGTAGCCATAAAAAGAGTGCACATGAGCACAAACTTACCATTGATGATTTGAGAAAAGATAAAGCACTGAAAAGTAAAGTTAAGAAACAACTATCAACGCCTGGTTTAGTAGAGGAGTCGGAATTGGATATTGACATTGAATCGAATGATGAAATAAATGACAATTCAGAACAAGATACAGTAGAAGATACAGATGAAAACTCAACTCTTACTCTGCAACATCAAAAATAGGCTCTAAAAGATGAAACAAAGCAGTTAAAAGTAAACAGTCTGGAGTCGCTGTTTAATTGCATGATCAAGTTAAACGTTCCCAACGATATCCACACACATATCTTTGATATGAATTTTTGTAAGTAAAGACATTCCATTTGAAAATTTGGACTTAAATCTATTTATAACTGGGGAATTAGAAATAATATCTGACTGGGAATTAGAAATAATATCTGACTCGAGAACCAATCAACTGAACGAAATGGCAGATTGGAATTACTTAAACGGATAATGTACCTAGTTTGTCTTATGAATTTGAAGGGCTGAAGAGTTATTACGCTGCGGTACTAAGAGAAATTGAACTTGGGAAGAAAAAATGGAATGATGAATTTCAGTTTTTAGAAATTGCGATTCTGAACAAATTTCTAATGAAGCATCCCAGCTATACCAATAAATCAGCTGTTTCAACAATCAAAAGCAAGAAATCTGATGCACAGTTTAAAGATGATACAAATGTGTGGTTTTGCGCACTTTACCAGCCAAATAAGTGCCAGCATAGAACTGACCATACTACAGTAGTTAAAGGAAAAATGAGATATGCCCTTCATATTTGTGCTACATGTTGGCAAAAAAATGACTCCAAACAGCCACACCCAGAATGTTCCCAGGAATGTCCCAGTCAATTAATGTGACTCAATAGTATTTCACAAAAGTTTGAGGAAGAAAATGACATTGTGGAAATTTTTTGGCCAAAATACTTTTTAAAAACAGAATCCAATCATTTGACATCAAAATTAAGTAAACACATGTGTTCACATTCAAAGTCTTTGCAAAATTTGTATAGGTACAAATATTTCACAAAATGATATATTAGAGGAGGTTATGATTCATGAAAAGGTTAAAGCTTCAGGGAAACATAACTTTATTGGTTGCAAAATTCCGGTGAATGATAAAATTAATACAGAATTTATGAAGACATTGCTGCAGGATTATAATGAAATCACAGTGTGTGTGTGATTTGTTAAAATTTGGTTTTCCAATTGGTGCAATAGACTATGATAACATATTAGAAAACACACTTCCTTTGTGGAATTATTACAATCATAGAGGAGATAATGACTTTCCAGAAGCTATGTTAAATTATTTATCTAAGGAAACGAATTATAATGCTGTGTTAGATCCTTTAAATCTAACCCATTTACTAGCAGGTAAAAAATATCTCCATTAAATTCTGTTCCCAAAAGAGGTTTCAGATAGGAGAATAATTTTGGACTTGAGTTTTCCAAAAGGTTCAGCTGTAAATGACTTTATCAACAAGTCAGAATATCTGGGGGATTCTATAAACTTTGTGTTTCCAAAAATATATGACATGTATAATTTAAAAAAAGCTAAGGGAAAAGGTTGTATGTTGTTTAAAAAGGACCTGAAACGAGCTTTAATGCAAATTTATATTGTCCTGGAGATTACAATTTAGAGCCTTTTAAATATAAAAAACACATATTTTGTGATGTTTTGTCTATGGGACTAAGATCGACAGCACACATTTGCCAAAGAGTAACTAATGCCGTAGCCTATATATTATTAAAACTTGATGTGATTCTTTTAAATTATCTAGATGACTTTGCAGGGGCTGAAACGAAGGAATATGCTGAGTTTGCTTATTTATGTTTAGAGACTATTTTACACAAATGTGGTTTAGAAGAAGCTTAAGAAAAATCTGTACCGCCAGGTACAAAAATGGTTTTCTTAGGTGTTCTGTTTAATACTGTTAAAATGACTATGGAAATCACACCAGAAAGGTTACAAGAAATATTTGTTATTAGTAGAGAAATGGTTGAAAAAGGAAGTTGCTTCTTTAAAAGAAATACAGCACTTTGAACTTTGTAGGAGCTTTTGTGAAAGTGAGCTGTATTTTCATTAACAGATTTTGGAACTAGCTAAGAGAGGTATATGCACTGAACTCTGAGAATGATTCTCACACAATACCAGCTGAAGTGAAATTGGACTTGAGATGGTGAAGAACATTTTACCATTATACAATGGTATTTCAGTAATTTCTGTGGAAGAATGGTCTACTCCAGATGAAATGTTTTCCAGTGACTCTTGCTTAAGTGGGTGTGGAGGATATTTACAGGGACATTATTTTCATGCAACTTTCCCCACATTCATACAAGAATCCGACTTGCGCATTAGTGCATTAGAAATATTGGCCATTGTAGTGTGTGTACATTTATGGCATATGACATTTAAAAACAAAAAGATTATGGTACAGTGCGATAACATGGCATTCTGTATTGCATTAAATTCAGGAAAGCAAAATGTAAATTTATGCAAAAATGTTTAAGAGAAATAATGTTTTTTGCAGCTTTAAATGAATTTGAATTTAAGGCGGTACACATCACAAGTGTTGATAATAGGTTAGCAGATCATTTATCTAGGTGGCATTTAAATGATAGTCATAGACGAACATTTAACGAGATTACAAAAGATTTTTAATTTGTACAATCATGTTGTACAAGAAAGAGATTTCACATTTATTAATCCGTGGTAGTACTTCATGTTATTTCAGGCAATCCAATTTAGTTCCAACAACTTTACAAGAATTAAAAGACCCAAAGTTTTTATTGAGGGGAGATGTTACAATTGAACAGAATAAGTTACTGGTTCATATGAAATGGACTAAAACTATTCAGTTTGGGCAACGTGTATTGATCACTCCTCTTGTTGCTGTTAAAAGCTCCCCATTATGTCCTGTGGCAGCCTTTAAAGATATGATAAGTAAAATTCCTGCTGGGCCTGGATCTCTGTTTGTATTGAAGTCAGGAAGACCAGTCACATACAACATTTATTTTAAAAAGCTTCGTGAAGTTTTATCGAAATGTGATGTAGATCCAAATTCATATTGTACTCATTCTTTTAGAAGAGGTTTTGCATCCTTTGCTTTTAGATTGAATGTTTCAGCTGATAAAATTCATCTTTTAGGTGACTGGTCCTTAGACGCTTATAACAAATATTTGCACATGTCTCTAGAAGATAGACATAGCTAGTTTCATTTCTGAACATTTATAATTATATGTTAAATTGTTTATATATGTAAATATAATTTATTCACATATATTAGACGAACTGGTTTAAGTCGCTCTATAGTCTAAAGACTGTCGGTGAGAAAATGTATGTTGTGTGTTGTGCAAAATAAGCTTTACTTGTTTGTCTTTATTGCTTTGCTTTGTTTTGCTTTGCTCCTTTAGATAAATTGCTTTGCTTATATTTTTTTTTTTTTTTAAGTTCTTGTTTAAATTGGAAATTCAATAATAATATTATTTGAATTAAATTCGCTGTGTTACAAGGACTATAAATTTCGACTATGATTGATCTTGTCATTTATTTTAGTTATGAAAAATTGGAATGAGCTATTAATGAAACTTCAGGAATGAAAATTGGCTAATTTCAATCTTGAATTAAAATGTTTAATTTTTGGACGCAAGTTTATACTGTACCTTTCTAAAAAACAGTATTCGAATTAAACTTTCACCTTTAATGTGATTGGTCGATTAGTAAACGTAGATGTTTTCATACTTGTTTTTGTAAGCGTCGAACGGACAGCGTAAAAAATTTTTTTTTGATTTTCCCAGTCCCACCCTCCCATATGTATGTAGTTTTGCATAAGATATGTTCTTGTAGAAAAGGTCATAATTTGCTTCGTATGATTGATAATTTGCTAACAGTTGCTTATTACTTTTCAATATTTTTGTGTTTGAAATATGCAAGTGTTCTGTTTAATATTGTGCTTTGATTACTTTGAATGTGTTTGTATGAATATTCAATGAATTATTACATTTGATTTATTATTGTCATATATTATAATGTTTGTAATTGTCAAATTGTCTATTAATTGACATTACTTCTTGTTTGAATTGGAAATTCAATAATAATATTATTTGAATTAAATTTGCTGTGTTACAAGGACAATAAATTCGACTATGATTGATCTTGTCATTTATTTTAGTTATGAAAAATTGGAATAAGCTATTAACGAAACTTAAGAAAGGAAAATTGTGCAGTGAGGCGGAACCATTTGAATAAGTTTGGTAGAGTGTGAAGTTTCATCAATCAAGAACTTTAAAAAATATGACAGGAATACAAAACTTTAACGCAAATTCTATTTTAAGCTCTAGTGGCCATATTGTGCAGTGAGGCGGAACCATTTTAAAAAGTTTGGTAGAGAAAACGAACATTTGTGTAAAATTATTTGAAAATCTAGCCATAGGTTTAGAAGAAAATGCGTTAGACTAAATTCTATTTTTAGCTCTGGCGGCCATATTGTGCAGTGAACCGGAACCTTTTTCACAGGTTTGGTAGAGGATCATCCAAGGAACATTTCTGTAAAATTTCATGAAGTTTGGCCAAGAACTTTTGAAAATATGACAGGAATACGAAACTTTAACGCAAATTTTATTTTTAGCTCTAGTGGCCATTTTGTGCAGTGAGGCAGGACCATTTGAAAAAGTTTGTTAGAGGAACACTAAACGAACATTTGTGTAAAATTATTTGAAAGTCTAGCCATAGGTTAGAAGAAAATGGCGTTTAGACTAAATTCTATTTTTAGCTCTGGCGGCCATCTTATGCAGTGAAGCGGAACCATTTTCACAGGTTTGGTAGAGGTCCATCCAAGGAAATTTTCTGTGAAGTTTCATGAAGATTGACCAAGAACTTTTGAAAATATGACAGGAATACAAAACTTTAAAGCAAATTGTTAACAACATCACACACCCGCCCCACCGCCCGCCCGCCCAACCGACCGGTTTACGCTAATCTATAAGCCGATATTTTTCGTTGAAAAATCTGGCTAATAAATGATATTTTTATTGTATATTATTATAACAAAAGTCTATTTATTTCTAAGGATTCTAAATCTTCTTCTCTCACTTAGCAGTGGCCTGCTGACTAAATTAAGTGTAAATGTTGTTTCTCCTGGGTAATAAAAATATGTATCAACACTTGGAACACTGAATAAATTTTACTTGTAAATGTGGCATAATTGTGCATACAAACACTTTATACATAATTATGTGTTTTTTCGAGCAGCTAGCTTCTAAAGGTTAAAAGCCAATTTCAAACAAAATATTTGTCACAGATTCCAAAAATTAAAGAAATGACGGCTTCCACAACTAGTTGCAATCCTGAGGGAAACGAGATTCTGTGGTTGATAAACACACAAGCCCCCGGTTCATAGTCCAAATTAGGTCAAGGTCAAAATGAGGCTGGGTGATATGGGTGGATAGGGAACTGTCATAAGCAACAACTGTGTAAGTATCCAAGTGTTGTAATAAGCGGAGTTGGTGCTAGACGAAAAGGTAAAATCTACTTAACCTCGTCACGGACGGACGAAAGGATGGACGAATGGACAGACGGATGGATGAACAGAACAATCACTATGTGCCTCCCGCATCAAGATGCCGGGGCCATAAAAATTGCTTCGTTGTACACAACTAACCTGCCAGATATTTGATACTTACTCATCCGATTCCAGAAACCTGAATATTCATAATTATGTTGTCTTAAGTATTTAAGAAACTGGATAGACTAAATTAAATGTATAATGTCAAATCGCATGACTAAATGAACAAATGAATCATATAGAAAACCTTGCATAGTTCACTTGTAACTAAGTATAAGTCCTCAAATTAGCCAAGATCCTTTAAATTATGACCAGTGTGTTCGAAAGGGTAGGTACCAAAAGGATGAAAATAAGAAAATATGATTAGTTTTTTTTCAAAGTAGAATCAGGCAAGCTGAAGTTCCATGGTGTATGCCCGAATGGGCAAGTCCTTTGAACACTGCCTTCATGCAACATAAGCTGCACAAAACTTAAATTGACAGCGGGATGTGTCACCTGACGGGGCATAAATCAAGCACGATCAGAGCAATTACGCCGAAAACCGAAATTAACCTTCCTTTTATGCCTACTAACACTTCCCTAAAGTTTCATAATGATTGCACAAAAACTTCTCCAGTTATTGTCTGCACAAACGTAAGGTGACGCTGCCGCCGCCAAAGTAACCCCTATATGTCGACTTTTCAAGTGACACAAAAATGACATCCAATAATTTTATTATAATAAATTAATCAGTTCACACAACCAGTGATTATGTTTAAAAATGAACTTAGTAACTAAAGCATCCATTGTGTTAACATGTGACCATTCTGCTGTTATTTTTCTATTGAAATTGATTCATCGCTCATAGCACAACATAATTATTTGCCAATATATTTTGCCTAATAAATTCACATTAGTCGTTTTGAATCTATATGCACCATTACATGTGTATGTGGATTATTGATGGTCTGCAAAAGCCAAACCAAAACAATAACCCAACAAATGGACTGGAATCAATTCTCAAGTGATTGTACTGGTGTTTGGATAATTGATGTGTGCCTGTCAGATGATTAAATGTCCACTAGGCTATTGATTTGAAGGACAAATATCAGCCAAAGCAATGTTCTTGGTTTTGTCCTTGAGGCTTCATGGCAATCATAGCATGGGCGGAAATATTCACAGTGTATAGCTCGCAAACATTAACCTGACACTGACCCTTATGCATGAAAATATTAAAATACTGTTACGATGAATATATTAGTTTCCGTACTGAAATCGAGTTAAATCCATAAAGCGTATCACACTAAATAAAGAGAATACTAGGTTAGAGTTGAATAAAGATAAGTTTATTTAGCGAGGCTTAGAAAACCTGAACCATGAGCCCTAACTTATCTTTATTTAATACTTACCTAGTATTCTATTCATCCCATCATTTTACATATATATTTTGATAATAAACAAAAGAAAACACACTAAATATTACGAAAAACTTAAAATTACGTCACAAAATCAACAACATGACGTCATTATACTGCGCGTGACTGCTTTATCACCACAGTGTTGAAATAAAGCAACGTTTATTCCATGGGTCGTTATTTCGTCAATGCACACCTGATGATGGGATAAATGCTGTTATTGTATCATTTAACTCGTGAACCACATGCACAAACAAAACCAAGTACAAATATAGGAAACAATTCAAGTGCGTACTTTATGCTAATAGAGTTCACGAGTACCGGGTTAATGTTGGCGAGTTATAACAGGCATTCATGGGTAGAAATGGATGCATGTGCATCTCAAAGTTGGCATACTGCCGTCTCTCAATTAATTATGATTTTCATCGATTATCTAGAAATAGACGATGGATATGTTCAAGTTTAATGGCGCGAACTATGAAGGTCTTATCCCCATGTTCTATGATCAGTGCATCAACTGCAAAATCACTGTTGTTTCTGTTTAAAAACGTGACAAAACGATTATCAGTTGCCATACTGCGATGTCTAAAACTTAAAATCAAATTGTCACATTTTTTTACAACAAGAAGGCCACGATGGCCATACGTCGCTCACCTGATATCTATGTATGAAGTTTCATTAAAATATCTCAATAGGTTTTCAAGTTATTGAGCAAAAACTGTTTTTCTATTTTCAGTAACAGTGACCTAGACCCCACCCACCACATACGTAAAGCAAGGTCTCGATATAAGGTATCTACGTATAAAGTTTCATTAAAATATCTCAATGTTTTTCTACTTTTAACAGTGACCTTGACCCCACCCACCCCATAAGCAAACCCAAGTGAGGCCTCGATATAAGATATGTGTATTAAGTTTCATTAAAATATTGCGATGCTTTTTCAAGTTATTGAGGGGAAACTGTTTTTCTTTTCCAGTAACAGTGACCTTGACCCCACCCACCCCAAATGCAATCCCAAGCAATGTCTCGATATAAGGCGCTTATGTATTAAGTTTCATTAAAATAGCTCAATGCCTTCTCAAGATATTTCGCGGAAACCATTTTTCTATATTTAATAATGGTGACCTTGACCCCACCCACCTCATATGCAATCCCAATCGAGGTCTCAATATAAGGTATTTATGTATTAAGTTTCATTAAAATATTGCAATGCGTTCTCAAGATATTGAGCGGAAACTGTTTTTCTATTTTTAGTAACAGTGACCTTGACCTTGACCCCTCCCACCCTATACGCAATCCCAAGCGAGGTCTCGATATAAGGTATCTATGTATTAAGTTTCACCAAAATATCTAAATGTGTTCTCAAGTTATTGAGCAGAAACCGTTTTTCCATTTTTCTATTTATAGTAACAGTGACATTGACCCCACCCACCACATAAGCAATCCCATGCAAGGTGTCGATATAAGGTATCTATGTATGAAGTTTCATTAAAATATCTCAATGCGTTCTAAAGTTATTGAGCGGAAACTGTCTTTCTATTTTTAGTAACAGTGACCTTGACCCCACCCATCCCATATGCAATCCCAATCGAGGTCTCGATATAATGTTTAACCAAATATGAAACCTCTGGGCCTTGTGGTTTCAGAGGAGAATTTTTAAATCATTTTGCCATTTACGTCTATATAAACCATGTGAGCCCCGGGGTGTGCCCAGCTTTGACCCCAGGGGCATCATTTGAACAATCTTTATAGAGGACCACTACACAATGTTACATACCAAATATAAAACCTCTAGGCCTTGAACTTTCAGAGGAGATTTTTAAAGTCATCTTCCTATTTAAGTCTATATAAACCATGTGACCCCAGGGGTGTGGCCAGTTTTGACCCCAGGGGCATCACTTGAACAATCTTTGTAGAGGACCACTACACAATGTTACATACCAAATACGAAACCTCTGGGCCTTGCGGTTTCAGAGGAAATTTTTAAAGTCATTTGCTATTAAAGTCTATATAAACCATGTGATCCCCGGGGTGTGGCCAGTTTTGACCCCAGGGGCATCATTTGAACAATCTTTGTAAAGGACCACTAAACAATGTTACATACCAAATATGAAACCTCTAGGCCTTGCAATTTCAGAGAAGAAGATTTTTAAAGTCATTTTGCTATTTAAGTCTATATAAACCATGTGAGCCCCTGGGTGTGGCCAGTTTTGACCCCAGAGGCATCATTTATACAACCTTTGTAGAGGACCACTAAACAATGTTACATACCAAATTTGAAACCTCTGGGCCTTGCGGTTTCAGAGGAGAAGATTTTAAAAGTCATTTTGCTATTCAAGTCTATATCAACCATGTGACCCCCTGAATGTGGCCAGTTTTGACCCCAGGGGCATCATTAAAACAATCTTTGTAGAGGACCACTAAACAATGTTACAAACCAAATATGAAACCTCTGGGCCTTGCGGTTTCAGAGGAGAACATTTTTAAAGTCATTTTGCAATTCAAGCCTATATAAACCATGTGAGCCCGTAGTGTGCCCAGCTTTGACCCCAGGGGCATCATTTGAACAATCTCTATAGAGGACCACTACACAATGTTACATATCAGATATAAAACCTCTAGGCCTTGAACTTTCAGAGGAGAAGATTTTTAAAGTCATTTTGCTATTTAAGTCTATATAAACCATGTGACCCCAGGGGTGTGGCCAGTTTTGACCCCAGGGGCATCACTTGAACAATCTTTGTAGAGGACCACTATACAATGTTACATACCAAATATGAAACCTCTGGGCCATGCAGTTTCAGAGAAGATTTTTAGTCATTTGCTATTCAAGTCTATATCAACCATGAGATCCCCGGGGTGTGGCCAGTTTTGACCCCAGGGGCATCATTTGAACAATCTTTGTAAAGGACCACCATACAATGTTACATACCAAATATGAAACCTCTAGGCCTTGCAATTTCAGAGAAGATTTTTAAAGTCATTTTGCTATTTAAGTCTATATAAGCCATGTGAGCCCCTGGGTGTGGCCAGTTTTGACCCAGAGGCATAATTTATACAAACTTTGTAGAGGACCACTAAACAATGTTACATACCAAATATGAAACCTCTGGGCCTTGCGGTTTCAGAGGAGAAGATTTTTAAAGTCATTTTGCTATTCAAGTCTATATAAACCATGTGACCCCCTGAGTGTGGCAAGTTTTGACCCCAGGGGAATCATTTGAACAATCTTTGTAGAGGACCACTAAACAATGTTACATACCAAATATAATACCTCTGGGCCTTGCGGTTTCAGAGGAGAAGATTTTTAAAGTCATTTTGCTATTCAAGTCTATATAAACCATGTGAGCCCCAGGGTGTGCCCAGCTTTGACCCCAGGGGCATCATTTGAACAATATTTATAGAGGACCACTACACAATGTTACATACCAAATATAAAACCTCTAGGCCTTGAACTTTCAGAGGAGAAGAATTTTAAAGTCATTTTGCTATTTAAGTCTATATAAACCATGTGACTCCAGGGGTGTGGCCAGTTTTGACCCCCAGGGCATCACTTGAACAATCTTTGTAGAGGACCACTATACAATGTTACATACCAAATATGAAACCTCTGGGCCTTGCAGTTTCAGAGGAGAAGATTTTTAAAGTCATTTGCTATTTAAGTCTATATTAACCATGTGATCCCCGTGGTGTGGCCAGTTTTGACCCCAGGGGCATCATTTGAACAATCTTTGTAAAGGACCACTATACAATGTTACATACCAAATATGAAACCTCTAGGCCTTGCAATTTCAGAGAAGAAGATGTTTAAAGTCATTTTGCTATTTAAGCCTATATAAACCATGTGAGCCCCAGGGTGTGGCCAGTTTTGACCCCAGACGCATCATTTGAACAACCTTTGTAGGGGACCACTAAACAATGTTACATACCAAATATGAAACCTCTGGGCCTTGCAGTTTCAGAGGAGAAGATTTTTAAAGTAATTTTGCTATTCAAGTCTATATAAACCATGTGACCCCAGGGGTGTGGCCAGTTTTGACCCCAGGGGCATCATTTGAACAATCTTTGTAGGGGACCACTAAACAATGTTACAAACCAAATATGAAACCTCTGGGCCTTGTGGTTTTAGAGGAGATGATTTTTAAAGTCATTTTGCTATTAAAGTCTATATAAACCATGTGACCCCCGGGGTGTGGCCAGTTTTGACCCCAGGGGCATCATTTGAACAGTCTTTGTAGAGGACCACTATACAATCTTACATACCAAATATGAAACCTCTGGGCCTTGCGGTTTCAGATGAGAAGATTTTTTAAAGTCATCTTGCTATTCAAGTCTATATAAATCATTTGACCCTAGGGGTGTGGCCAGTTTTGACCCCAGGGGCATCATTTGAACAATCTTTGTAGGGGATCACTATACAAAATTACATACTAAATATGAAACCTCTGGGCCTTGCGGTTTCAGAGAAGATTTTTAAAGTCATTTTGCTATACAAGTCGAAATAAACCATGTGACCCCCGGGGCATGGCCAGTTTTGATCCCAGGGGCATCATTTGAACAATCTTTGTAGAGGACCACTAGAGGATGTCACATATCAAATATGAAAGCTCCAAGCCTTGTGGTTTCAGAGAAGATTTTTAAAGTTTTCAGTTTTTAAATCTATTTTTAGCTCTTATGACATCACATATGCAGCGGACCGGAACAATTTGAACAATTTTGAAAGAGGGTCACCTAAGGATCATTCCTGTGAAGTTTGGTGAAAATCTGCCCAGTGGTTTAGGAGGAGATGTTCTTTGAATGAAAATGTTGACACACAACGCAGGACGGACGACGGCAATCCTAAAAGCTCATGTGAGCTAAAAAGCAGTGGTAGCATCGCACTGGTAATAACGATCTTTGAACCCTCTGGTCTCGAAACATTCCTACTTTGTGCTACAAAAATATCACATACCTGTATCCTGTTTCAAAATATTCCATGAAAATCATAGTAAACCAACAGTTCACAGTATGTCAACTTTGGAACCGCAGTATGTCAACTTTGGAAAGCGTGCGCATCAATGATCACCCTTGTCATTGCTATACTAAATTTCAATTTCAAAATAAGTACCTGGCCCAAGCCTATCTTACTGACTGGACAAGCACACTGTTCAAGCAAACTGTTCAAATAATAATTTGCCGGGTCTGGCTAGCTCAGTTGGTACAGCGCTGGACTGAAAATCCGGGGATCGTGAATTTGAGCCCCAGCCCGGCCACATAACTTGTGTGGGGATTGGTCATGAAATTATTTCTACGTCCATTCTCCCCCTACCTCTGATTCAAGTAGGGCAGTTGTAAGTTACTGGCATAGGTATGTGCACTTAGTACAAATAAACGGCATAGATCGGCTAAGCTTGCCCAGGAAAAGTGTGAGTAGGTTAACTGACTGCCGTGATATGACTGAAATACTGCTAAAAATGGCGAAAAATCCAAACAAACAAACAAACAAATAATAGTTTGGGGGTAGAGCGAAAATAGGAAGACAAAAAAAAAACAACAACTTATAAATGCATCTCATATAAAACTATTATTAATGCATCTTATCCTATTTCAGTTCATAGGCTTTAGCAAATGATAAATGCAAACAGTGTAATTGCTATGGGAAAGATCATTGACTGCAGTTTGTAGCAATTTATTGACTCAGATGGCTCTCCATTCTGTCAACACCAGATGCCATGCGTGCATACAAATTATTTAAAACTTTAAATTTTGCCACCAATTCCTTCCAAGTATTCCAACTGAAAATTCACTTGAGAAACACTTTTAAACACAACATTCTGTTCATTTCTAAACAAAAACTTAGTAATACATTTCGAATCCAATGTTAGTTTTGAATTACGACAAGTTTATTTAGCAGGGCTTAGAAAACCTGAACCACAAGTCTTGGCGAGTGGTTCACATTTTTAAGCCAAGCAAATAAACTTATTCATATTCAACATTTACCTCCCATTATTGGATTAAATTTTGGTGGAGAAACTTGATGCAATTTTGACTAATGCATATCTCTTTTTATTGGTTCGTGTGTGGAGCAAAATGGATGTAAAACATTCAATAAATATTGCAAAAACTAATGGAAGTAACTAACAAACATTAAAGGAAATGGTTAAGGATAGGCAAACCTGGGATAAATCTTTTGCTCAGAAAATTTCCAGTTGTCTGGGCGGGAAGCGAACCAGGGACCTCACAATCCCAAAGCCAGCGTCCTACCACTAGAGCACTGCTCCCACTGTAACATCAGCAAGAACTAAAAGTTCATCATAGTTTAGGTGAACACTGATGTTAATTTTATGTCTTGTGACAGAAAATAATACAAGGCAATTTGCCAGCATGTTTCATAATACCGGTAACTTTTCCACAGCTGCAAAGAGAGCCAATAGTGTGCAGTAGTGCCACATTAGCATGCAAGAACAAATTTCTGTTGAAATCATAATCAAAAACCAAAATATCTTCTAGGCATGAAAATGCCAGGTTCATTAACGGATAGGACTTGTATGGGTATTGATTATCCAATAACCTCTGTTCCTCTGTCAATGCCATTGATGAAATCTTGCACTATGGGTTGCTAGACAATCCATATAATATCTGTCTACCAATTCGGTTGTTCATGTTTTTATGGCAAACCAAACTGGCCAAATCTTTGCATCCACTTTAATGGCACTCTCAATTGTTTGAGTAAATATCTAGAAGTATTGCTTTCAAGTTTTAACCAATTCATCTATTACATTTTGTAACACATCTCTTGTTTTTTATTGTCTGGATAGGCGAAGATACATAGTACAGCTGAACTTCATTATCACGAACTCGCCCAAGTAGAAATTCCTCATAAGTCGAAGTAGGCACTAATTCCTAACTTTCTTTCTTCTTATTTCATATAAAACAAATATGGTTACCTCAAACTTTTACCTTGAAGTTTTAGTTTCGGTTGTGTCGAAGTGTTTTCGGATCACAAAAAGTATTTTCACGCTTATTTCTATGTGTTTGTCTCAAACTATTAACGCCCGTAGGCAACGCCAAGATGTATGCGACCAGAGTCCAGGGCCCGTATTCACCAACCTATTCTTAGACTAATCTTAGACTTTAGTCTAAGAATAAAGAATATTCTTAAAACTTTTATATTCTAAAAGCGCTGTAAATATGAATCTTTCATTGTATTTTTCCACTCTAATTACAGCATTATTTATTTAGAACACTTTACGCGTATGCATTAAGACCGGTTTTCCCACATCGCCCCTCAAGTATTTTTCTTAAGTCTAAGTCTGTTCTTTATTCTTAAGTCTAAGAATGGGTTGATGAAATAAGGACCCGGGTTTGTCACACATTGCAACACATTGCAAACATCTTACCACTTCTTCTCATGGGTTATAATGAAACATTTTTTATGTTGTTTTTTGTAAAAATGGGTATTTAGTAGGGATGGGACCGAATAATCAAATATTCAAATATCGGATAATATTCGAATATTCAAAAACGAATACGAATATTCGATTTTCAAATTTATTTAAAGAACAAAATAAGTTTTAAAAATCGTGTTTTTTCCAGTTTGATTGCAAAGTTAACAGTCGTATTTCCTGCCTAGCAGGTGGGCGGGGGCAGTGTAACGTTTTTACAACACATGCTAAACGTGCAATTAACGACAATTGATAATTGGCAGGGGGGCCACATCTTTAAAAGGGCCGCGAATTAAGGGTTTGTAGGAGGCGCGATTTTTGCGCATAGTATCCACAAATAACAAAACTGGACCATGTTGTGATAACAGTTTCACAGTTTGCGCAACAACTAGGCATATATTGTGGTTTATTGTCCTTAAGTGACATCGATACGGTTAACTTGTTTACAGTAAATTACCGTTACTCTCTAAGTAAACGAATCAAAATGAATCCATTATCAGCCAATCAATTTCTTTAACAAAATTAGCATGATCTGGTCAATCTTAATATACGTCACTTGTAAATTATTCTCCATTATATCAACACCGTATATTATACCAGAGTCTTGATTAATAAACAATGCCACCATCATCTGCTTTGAAGTACTTTACGCGGTCATTAGACAACAACCAGGTCGCGTGTAATCTATGTAATGAGAAATTTGTGTACGGAACGATTAAAAATTAATTAACAATACATTTAACAATATCTTACATTCCTTTATATTTGCCCAACACTCACTAAGTTATCGCTCATTACCACTGAAACAAGGTAAAACAACTACGTACACGTAGTATACATATTTCGGATATGTAAATATTCGGACAGAGTGCCGTATTTAGTAGTATTTACAAAACGAATAATCAAATATATTCGAATACCTAAAACGAATATTCAAATATTGATTTCAGTATTCGGTCCCATCCCTAGTATTTAGCAAAGACCTTACACTCATTATTAACAAAATGTGTCTAATAAAAATAAATAAAGTATTAACAAAATATGTAACAACATTGTGTTCCGTTTTACATTCTCCGGATTTACTAATTCTTGAATAAAAACTACAATTCCTAACACACCGAAGCAAGAACTGTAGACAGATTTTGAGATATTTTCATTTTATCATTGATATTAAATTGCAAAAAAATGTGTGTTTTATGAATGAAATTCTGTAATAATGAGCATTCGAATGGCTTTTCTGACTGAACCAGCTTCATTATCGAACACACCCACCTCACAAAAAGAATCATATTGCAATTTCTGGCACTAATTTGCCACATATTATTTATATGGTATACCAAATATAGAAATAATTAATGTGCTGAAACATGTATCTTCTCATTGCAATTGTACCAAAAACTATAAACGAAACTTGTGCAATCAAATTATCCGTTATATGATGCCCACTTGAAACCTGTGAGTTCTTGTGTTTCCAGTAATTAATTTGACAACTTTGTCTGTCCCACAATGATATGCGAAAAAAGAGGCACATGAATGCAGGTGTACCACTCTACTGGCTTATAAAGTAAGGAGTGTCCGACGGGAAAGGACCCTAATGAGCCATATATGAAAAAAAGGCCCCGTCCTCTGGCGGCCATGTTTTGTTAACAAATCAAAATTTAAAGCAGTTTTGTACAGAACCACCCAAGGAAAATTTCTGTAAAATTATTTCAAAATCCAACGAGTAGTTTCTGACAAAAAAATTCAAAATTTGGAATATAGCCATAATAATATTATGTGAAATTATTTGAAATTCTACACAGAGGCTTACGAGATGTCCATTTATTTCTATTTATTACCTACTTCTATTTATAGATCTGGTGGCCATCTTGTGCAGCGAACCAGGACCATTTGAGAAACTATGGCAGAGGCCCACCCACGGAACATTTCTGTGAAGTTTCATCAAAGTCGGCCAAACGGTTTCAGAGGAGATGTTATTTAAAGAAAAATTTTGCACGCACGACAGGCGAACTGCCATGGCTTGAGATAGCAGGCCTTCAGCCAGTGGAGCTAAATATCATTTTCCTCAAACATTAAAATTGTTTTCTTTGAATTTTATATAATAACAGCAACAGTTTTTTTGTCAATTGTACATCAATTAATTTAAACTGCGCAAATCCTCAGCACATTATCATATTTTAAGAAAGAGACAATTATAGACAAATTGAATTGTTTAAATACTGTTTCTCCTCATATACAATACCGCACACTAAAAACAAACAGACTTCATGATTGAGAATTGGGCAATCAAGTCAGAGGCAACTTGATGGGGAGCTATCTGCTATACACAGACTGGGCGTGACTCAGCATGATTTTGTGGCGGGCATTAGCTACCCCTGTGTGTTTCTCCATGATGAAAAGCCAAATAATTATGGTAACCAGATAGTCCTGACTCTGCAAATCTTACAGCTGTAATGCATGAAAATCATATGTTAGTTGTGTTTTTTTTATTGGGCATGGGTCCTTATGGAATATCAATAATATAATATGACAGAAACAACTGCTAATTTTAGATGTCATCTATTGCCATGTGACATCTTCCGTCCATTGTTTGTCATCTTGACTGACACTAATCCTGGCCTGTTGATTTTGTTCACATTTCCCTCCTGGATTTCTTGCTAAAAGGGTTTTTTACCCACAAGTTACCTTGTTATAACAATGCAGCACTTGACCTTTCAGCACATTTAATCTTAAACTGTATACTTGTACATCCACATTTTGAAAAGTGACAATTAAATGATGCTATAAATGTACAATGAAATAATACAATCTCCAGGCAAAATAATTTAAACAGAAAATGTACATGTATCATGAAAATAACCCAAGTAAAAGTATCTGAATTTTTTTTTTAATTTGGCTTACAAATTTACATAATAATGATGTTTACGTAAATTATTTAGGTTATTCATGTATCACTGGTGGAAACATGAGGCGGTATGATCGGTTTGTTTACATGGGGCGGTATGATCGGTTTGTTTACATGGGGCGGTATGATCGGTTTGTTTACGGGTACAAATATCAATAATTATTGAATTAATCACAAATCAATTTTGGGATCGGAGAAGTTTTCTTATGGTTTCCCAAAAAACCTGGGTCCGAGAAGTCTCCTTATAAAGGTGGGACCGAAAAGACACGTAACCGATCATCTTGGCCCTCTTGTATCATATGATTAGCGTAAAAATGATATCTCGGTATATTAATGTCAACGCCGATAGTCTTTTTTAAAGACATTTCTTGTTTGCATATTTATTAATAAATGGAACAGACTTAAAAGAATTTTATTTCTTTTAGAAATCTTAAGTTTTAGAACAAGTTTTCATGATTCAGGAGTATGGGCCCAGATCTTTTTAGGGCAAGAAAAGACATAAGCGTTATTTCTGTCACAAAAATACATTTCATGGTGCTCCTACAAATTATACAGTCTGCTATGTTATCCTATTAGCGCTGGTCAGTCGGTTCTATTAACCAATAACACATGTATTGTCCTGCACCAGCATATAATATCAGGGAGAAGAAAACGCTATCATTATTCTCGTGTATGTTATGCTACTCTGGGACGAATGGAATAAACCAATCCCATGACATGTCTAAATTTGCATCTTAATTATGGCCCGACAAAGACATTCTTTTCACGTCTCACAGAGCTGTTCCTGCAATATTCCTCTACGTTGTCACTGGCCTTTTCCAAATGCCAACATAAGGCTAACTTGCGACTGGCCAAGTATTTAATCAGAAGAACATTTATGCAGATATATGTACATCCCCGATTTTCCTTTCACCTTCACCCATGCATCCACCCACACCACGCAAAGTCATAATAAATTCAGTATCAAGTTTGTCAATTTCGTTTTATATATCATATTTTATTTCATGAGTGTTCATAGAAAATAATATTTTCACTGATAACAATCATGACGTCATTTCACAATTTTGAGTCCGGCATCGATGACAGTCCGTTTCATTTAATGTTATCCGGAACGATTTTGAAACAGTGAACAATTACCAGAGTGGTAATTTTCACTGTTTTAAAACAGTTATTTACTAATTGTATTTCACTGCTATTTTCCTTTAAATCACTGGAAAGCATAAAATAAATACTCTTACTATTTCCCACCCCAGACTATGTAAGCGGCATATTTAAGGTTATGAAAGGTTTATACAGTAACAACGTAAGGTGATATTTGGTGTCCCAATTATTAAAGGAACGAAGAAATTAAACTTTCAGATGTGTCCCAATATAAGAGGATGCGAAACATTTAAAAAAAAAATCAAAATTAGTGCTGTCCCAACTTAGGGTGTCCCAATACTTAGGGCAATAATGGTAAATTTGAGAGTAGCTTTTTTGTCATGATTATTAAGGTTCAACTCACATAAAAACTAGGTTTCTTATCCTAAATGGTGATACAAAAAATATAAATCCTAAGTGTGGAAATAGTAAGTGGCAGCAAAATATGGATCATATTAAATGTGGATAAAAGTCTCAGTCCATAGAATACAATTCAATACATCTTAAACTGGCATTAGTTCGATTGAACGTTACTGACGTTTATTTGACTGAAAACTGTTTCTTATGTACGAAAGGCATTTTATAATGTCTATGTTCGAAAACGCTTGGTACAAACAGAATATACACTAACATACATGCTGATTTACTCCAGAATCCAGAGGCATCACCAGCTATCGCAAACAGGTAACTACACGATAAAAAGTTACCAAAACGTTATTATTTTACCTTTTTCAATGCGTTTTTTTGTATTTTGATCAGTAAGATGTGCATTAGAAACGATTTCTACCAAGTTTATTTTTATTAACGTATTTCTGAACTGCTGCTTAATTTAAGAAATGTGAGAGAAAAGTATAAATTAGGGATGGGACCGAATACTGAAATCAATATAGTTTTGTAAATACTACTATATACTACTATATACAGCACTCTGTCCGAATATTTACCTAGCCGAAATATGTATACTACGTGTACGTAGTTGTTTTACCGTGTTTCAGTGGTAAATGGGCGACATAACTTAGTGAGTGTTAGGCAAAAATAAAGAAATGTAAGATATTGTTAAATGTATTGTTAATTTATTTGTTAATATTTCATTTTTTCAGAACCATGAAGCTTGTATCTGCTGTGCAGATAACACGTTGCCTGGGTTTTGTCTAATGACCGCGTAAAGTACTTCCAAGCACGTCATGGTGGCATTGTTTATTAATAAAGACTATTGTGTAATATACCATATTGATGTAATGGAGAATAATTTACAAGTGACGTATTTTAAGATTGACCAGATCATGTTAATTTTGTTGAAGAAATTGATTGGCTGATAATGGATTCATTTTGATTGGTTTACTTAGAGAGTAACTGTAATTTACTGTACACAAGTTAACCGTATAGATGTCGCTTAAGGATAATAAACAACAATGTACACCTTGTGCAAACTGTGAAACCTTTATTACAACATTTGTGGATATAATGCGTCATATTCGCGCCTCCTACAAACCGTAAAATCGCGGCCCTTGTAAAGACATGGCCCCCTGCCAATTATCTAATGTTGTTAATTGGACATGTTTGGCATGTGTTGTAAAAACGTTACACTGCCCCCGCCCACTTGCTAGGCAGGAAATACGACTGGAATTCATGTTAACTTTGCAATCAAACTGGACAAAAACATGATTTTTAAAGAAAGTTTGTTCTTTAAATAAATTTGAAAATCGAATATTCGTATTCGTTTTTTAATATTCGAATATTATCTGATATTCGAATATTCGAGTATTTGGTCCCATCCATAGTATAAATAGATAGATTCACTGAGATTGTATTAAATGGCGGATTGCTATTGGATTTGCAACGTCTACTCAGGCCAAACTCTGCAAAACACTTTACTGAACGCAAGTTTTAAAGGGCCTATTTCATCGAAAAGGGCCTCAAGGGGGAAATTCAGATATTAATACTGACATATAATAATGGTTAAAACTGGGTATATATATTGAAAAAAGAGTGCACACATTCTGAGATAAAACTCAAGTTATAATAGGGGTCTTGTTTGTTTGTCCCTTTTCATTTTTACATTTTGACATCATAATTGTGATTTTTTTCTATAACCACTCTTATTCTTAACAAGCATGATAGCTCAGTTGGTTAAAGCGCTGACTACTGTCATTTCTTCGTATGGATCCTAAGTTGTGAGTTCGATACCCGCTCGGGGTTTTAATTTTTCAGACTTTTGTGCTAATTTGTTTTTATCAAATATCTTATTGAGCATAATATTATGTTTTATTTATTTCATGCACACGTCTTTATAAAACGCATTTCTATCATATAACATCATTTATAGTGTAATAGGAAACCAATTTTTTGACGACAAAGACCCTTTAAAGTGCATGATTTAAATAAACTGAACAACAGATTCCCTGTGCAGCTATGTGAATATCTTAAGCTTTTTTTTCATGGCAAAAAGACAAAAATCAATGTCATTATAAAGATGGAAGAAACTAAATACCAACAGAAAAGAATTCTGAGAAGGCTAAAGACAGATCATCAAGAAACCAAACAAATGCAAATGACCGTCATCGACTCATTTGTTACCCAGCCAACTGGCGCTGGGCATGGTCTGTTACTGCCAACATGTATACTGTATATTCTCTAATAAACACGCCCAGGGGCAATACATGTTGCCATTTTGGGGGCATTCAAATTGTAATATGAGCACAATTCATGTTGTATTCTGTCAATAAACATATACCCATATACAGTAAGCATTATTATTTTACTATAAAGCATCTTTATAATGCTGCTCGCAATACAAGTAAACAACCAGCACTGCTTGTGCCATGTACAACACCAAGGAGAAATAAACCTGTAATCGAACACAAATATTTTCATCACTTAACAACGTTATGGGCATGCTGTGCCAACTTTAAGTATACTCACCAAGCGCAAAGCATATTTGAGAGTGTCCACGCATGTGTGTACAAGAGAATGCCTAGTTTTTGCCAACGCATGCAGTACGTTAACAACAAATGAATACATTAATTGCTACTTACTGTAAAATTGACTGGTCACCGAGTTTAAATCTGTATTTGCTCCTGTGGCTAGTCTTACATGTTCCACAAATAGGTAGTAAATCATTCTAAAAATAGCATAGTAGCAGACGCTGATAAGCTGCGTAGCTGCTAACATGCGTATGGTGATTTGTGGATGTGCGCATAGTAATTTTGATGCTGAATTTTAAACCTTCATTAAACCTTCGTGTTATTTTAAACATGTCGACCTTTATAATAAAAGTAAAGTGTTGTTTTTATTATCTAATCCAGTTCTTTGCTTATGCTTGATCAACTAACTGTTTAAAATATTACTGTATAATATTAAATCATTTGTTTTGCGACCCTGAATTGGTCATCATTTGTTACACATTACTGAACAATTATTTGTGATAAGATCAGAGTTCTCGCTAGGATTTCAAAACATGGACTCCAGGACTCCTTCCTATGAAAAGTTAGCGTCCCAGTATCTAATCGTCAAAACAGACACCTAACCCACCCACTTAAAAAACACAACTACAACTACAATACTTTTTGTGTCAAAAATCTTATTTAAAAAAACTGTTTATTAACTACCCGCAATTAAACAATTAAATAGGCCTTATCATCATTAAAAAGGAACAACTCAACATTTTTATAAATTGGAACAAAAAGATTCAAATGTTGCCTCAGCCAAAGTGTTTGCATATAATCTATGTACAGTGATGATTTTTAATAGCTATATTATCAATAAACACTAGTAGTTGTACTTTTTTTAACCAATGAAGACGCACGCTTGACGCGATCGGTGTACGAAAATTGTCAAGTTACACAGATTCATCTTAATTCTTATAATTTGTAAACTGTTCATTTCACATAAATAAAAATTATATTGCCTTCTTTAAATTTGTAGCAATTTATAAAAAAAACGTGTTAATTACATGCACATAACATAACGCATACCCAACGGGAAAGTGTTATAAATCACTTACACCTTAACTAATTCAAATTAGATTGAGGGCGTGATAAACTTTCTATCAACGACATTCATTCGCAGATGCGCTCTTTTTGGCTGACTGGTTAGCTGCAGTTAAGCTGACTCCGCCTGCGTCTAGATTTTATCGATAATTGACACACTGGTGTAGAAGGGGAATGTGTTTATTGCAGAGTAGGCGTTCTTTGTCTTGGGAAAATATGCGTACGCCAGAGAAAAGGGTTGCGTCCTACAATCTAACACTGAGATTTATGGGTTCCTTTTCATAAAAGTATGCGTCCAAATACGCCGAATTACGTGTTACCGAGAACTCTGAAGATACACCAGGAAGAAATCATTTGCTTTCCTCATAGATATATTACGGTGCTCTTCAATGTTTTCATATTATTTCCGAAATTAACCAGTAGACAAACACTGATCACTCCATCTTTCTGTTTGTCTAAATTTGTTTGTCCAAGGATTTGAAGTAAATTTATTGTATAATGCCACCATTTACCAATGAAATATAAACCCGTAATTGGTCAACTCAATCCTTGACTGACAAGTATCAGTTATTGTGGTCAATGAATTTTTTTTTTATAGCTAACAGCTATTTTGGCTGCTGGTAGTGCTAACCTAGGACCGTGTTAATTAGGGTCGGTGCATTAAATAGGAAATATACGGCAATCCATGCATGTGTCATTGATGGAAATGATGTGAGAAGAAGTTTGCTTTCCAGCCCAAGGACAGAAAATGATAAATTCTGGATTGGCGTTATTGGCATTTACATTTCTTAGAAGATTAATCACCATGTGATTTTTGTATGTTTAATCACTGTCACTGACAGACAAACAGTGGTACGAATATTGCGCATTATGAGATCCTCAAGCCATGTGTTCATAGAGTACATACCAAATCTGGAAACTGCCAGGGTGTAACTTGGCATACTCCTAAACATCCCTGCATATAAATGTTGACGCTAACATGGAAAAATGATGCAAACATTTACAACAGATTGCAAGCTGAGACCTATAGGGTGTTATGCGTGACATATGCATTATCCAACTGATGTTGTTGTATAATTTTATGTAAATGCAACTTGTGCTATAAAAACTAACCTTTTGTTAGTAAATAACTGTTCAGAAAAAATGTCAATTACGCATCACACAAATTTGAACGTGTATTGTGCATATACTCAAAAACTCCTTACTGTTTCCAAAATTCCATTTGACTGCAGTGAACTTTCTGAAATTTTCAATCTTTGAATTACATTTGAGGCGTGTCGTGGGAAAACCAGGCTTAATGCATGTGCGTAAAGTGTCGTCCCGGATCAGCCTGTGCAGTCCGCACTTTCCACCTTCAGCAGATTTATGTTTAGAAAAGCGTAAAGTGTTGTCCTGGATCGCAAAGTTTTCTGGGATGACACTTAACGCTCATGAATTAAGCCTGGTTTTCGAACGACATGCCACATTTGTTATTTGTAATCCATGTAGTCACTGGCTGCAAGTCCAAGGACTTTAAAAGCCATAGATCTGCCCAAGGCAACTTAAGCAAAGTTCCAAGATATCTGTCCACAGGATTATTTACTTGGCTCAGGCTTCGGACCAGACTGTGTTTGCCAGAAAAAAACTGACTAACGGTACAGGCATATAGCTCATAAACATTAACCTGACACTGGCCTTTTATGCATAACTATATTTAAAACCGTTATGATGTATATATGAGGGGCGTCGTGGGAAAACCCGACTTAATGCATGTACTTAAAGTGTCGTCCCGGATTAGCCTGTGCAGTCTGCACAGGCTAATCCGGGAAGGCACTTTCCGCTTTTGTGGTATTTTCTGTTTCAAGGAAGTCTCTTCTAAACATAAATTCACTGTAGGCGGAAAGTGCTGTCCTGGATTAGCCTGTGCAGACTACACAGGCTAATCCGGGACGACACTTTATACACATGCATTAAGACCGGTTTTCTCACGACGCGCCACATAAATATTTGTTTCCGTACACTCAACATGGGTCCAATCCACGAAAGAGTATCCCACAGAAAATACTTTAACACGGCCTGTACCCGGATAATCCTAACGCAGTGCAGCGACCCTAACGCAGTGCCAAAATGGCGGATACAGAGACTTAATGTGCTATTATTTTTCATGTTTTTATCACGTTGTTATATTTGTGTTAAGTATAAATTTAAATCTTTTAATAGTTATAGTGTCCAGTGGTTTATGTACTTAATATTTTGTTTGACAATCACTCTGATGATGGTTGAAGTCATAAAATGTACCTAAAAAAGTCCCCATAACAACATTTTCATGTTTCCGATCATTAAAATATCGTAAAATGCATTAGTACATTACTTGAAAAACTATATTAGTTAAATTAACATCTCTACGACAATGTGTAATCATATTAAAGTTTAAACTCTGTGTTTACAGCTAAAACATTGTCTTTATTGTGAAGTGGTTATGTGCTTGCGGATAATTCCTGACTGATGTAGGAAACTGTGATGGATAAGTGCGAACGTAAAAAGGACACTTACAAACTGAAAAATAAGATATATATTTGTCCTGTATATATGAAATAATTTCTTTCAGTGTTATGAATGTGCTTGTTCAATAATTTCCTCTAAACTATCAGAAGATGTATTACAATAAAAAATTATTACAGAGCTACAGACTTAAACTTTGGACGTTCAAATATATTCACAAGAGGGTCACTATGAATGCGTTCTATGCTTTTACATTTTTAAGGGTGTTCCACTTTCATTATTTTGAACTATATATACTACATCGTCTTTAAAAACATACGCTTTTTTCTGTCTTTGCAAATCGCTTGGCACTTTATCAGGATAGAATTTTGAGCGATACCCATACTTCCAACTATATATTTGTCCAGCAAAAGCTCGCAATTTTCAACCAAGGTTTTCATGATTAAGTTTTATATGTAAAAACACGTTAAAAATTGTCACTGGTGAACGAGCAAATTATACAATACGATTGGAATGAAAATGGAAATATATAGAGGTCCATAATAGTCCTTCAGCATACATGTATATTCATTCAATAATACAGATTATTAGTCGGATAGGTGTTTATTCGTCACGTTTTATACATTGGTTTGGTTTTTATCTGTTCCTAGTATACATTGCGTTTGGTTATTATCAACTAGAAATTAGGTTCTTATCCATTTTTCTCCCAGTCTGCACATTCGAACAAGTGTCCATATCTGTCCATATCTGATGGGATAACAACACAGTGTAAAGGGATTTTGAAGCAGGATGCTTCCAAACAGCAAAATAATATGGCAATTTAAAGCATCTAAGTATTTTTTAAGATTTTTTTAAATTTTAATTGATGTTTGGTCTTTTTCCTCAGCATTCCATCTAACAACCCAATAATTACTAGATGTAACATTAGGTATGTTGAATTTAATACTTATTTGATCAATGGCGACAGATATTACAACCAAAACATACCTGTACATAAGAAAAATATGCATACAACAAAGTAGCCCCGACTTTCCATCCGCCATTTTGGCACTGCGTTAGGGTCACTGCAATGCGTTAGGGTTATCCGTGTACAGGCCGTGTTTAATGGTATCGTCAAAGTTGTGAAACACATGCACGGACTAAACCGAGTATAAATACATGATGCACAGACTTAACCAAGTGTAAATATAGTAAACAATTCAAGCAAGTAATTTATGCTAATAAAGGTCACGATTAACAGGTTAATGTTTGCGAGCTATACCTTACAATAGTTAGTATATTTTGTATTTTAGTTTATTATTTTTACAATACAAATGATTAAATATAAAAGTATACAACAGTACAATAACATTTTAAAAGCTATCTTGATCTCACTTCAATGATCTTCAAATGTTTGATGAAGACACTCAATTTCGGTCATGGTGATAGAGTTGATAATGATATACCCAAAATAAGCTGTCACCCAATACCATAGTTGTATAAGTGCCCCGTTTGACAGGTTAGAAATGTAGTAATTATATATTTTCTATGACAGAATGGAAAATATATGTAATGACTGAACTGAAACATGTTTCTACAACTCTGATAAGAAATTTTACTAACCAAGATTACAAAAACATTATAATGATATAGTGCGAAAACATTGACCTGATCCTGCTGACCTCTATTTAAATAAATTTTCCGGTAAATCAATTATCTATTTTTAGAGTCGGCCCGTTCCGTACCCATATCAACGAATGTTCTCGTGGCCCACTATTGATCCGATGTAGTAATAATTGATTTCCGTAAAAGGAATGTGGTTCCCATGCATGATTTTTGCATGGAGAAATTCTGTCTTTGTGGTCAGTGAAGTATTTCAATATCGAGGGTCGTTTAATAAACCTATACTAGTGTGGTGTCAAGACTGAATAAAAACAATTTGGTTAAACAAATGGAGAAAACATAGGTAATTATAAACAAACCAACCTGGGTTTACTATACAAAATCACTTAGTAGTGGTCAGAAACTGACCATGTGATTTGTCTTTGTAAATTGTTGAATGCATTATATATATATTTCAAACCTCAAATAATGTACAACATGTTTCAGTGACGGCCCTCAAAATGACTTGTCCCGTTATACGAACAACTTTGAATATAGACGAACAGACTTCGAAACATAATTTTGACTTCATATTCAGCTCCTGAATATTCTTGCATAAAGGTTAGGATCAGGTCAATGTTTTTGCACTATACCATATATTACCAAATAAATGCCCCCACCATAGGGGCTTTACATTACACTAATTACATGTAGGCTTGGAGTTTATGATAGAAATAAAAACCAGACATTTGATCACACAAAATCTGCTAATGTCGGCAAAAATGCACCAAAAATCCATGTGCACAAGTTCACATGCTGATTAATATATTTATAAAGTTTCATCACTCTAGCATTAATACTTTTTGAGTTACGCGTGACACAAGTCCAAAAATGTCTTTTTTTTCTTTAAAAAAGGGCCATAACTCTGCTGATGTCACAAAAAACTCCACCAAAATACCCAGGTGCACAAGTTCACATGCTGATTAATATGTTTATAAAGTTTCATCACTCTAGCAGTAATACTTTTTGAGTAACGCGCGACACAATTCCAAAAATGTTATTTTTTTCTAAAAACGGGCCATAACTCTGCTGATGTCGGAAAAAAATTCACCAAACTACCCAGGTGCACAGCCCCGATGCAGATAAATATGCTTATAAAGTTTCATCACTCTAGCAGTTATACTTTTTGAGTTATGCGCGAAACAAAAATCCGACAGACGGACAAGGGCATATCTATATGCCCCCCCCCCTCTAAAAACGGGGCACAACATAGGGAGTGGGTGCTAAGTAGTGTGGGGCGTCAAATAGGGAATAAACGGTATATGAAAATTCTAAGTCTTCAGACAATCTAAGGCCAGAGTTTTTTAATTTCTAGGTTCTCGGACATTTCTGGGAAAGTGTCCGGTTGGAGGAGGGACAAAAATAAAAATAAAAAAACAACACAGAATTTAGTAAATTAATGACAAGAATTTCACAAATGGACAGTGATATTAAAATCTTAATGCTTTATTACTTACAAAAATCATATTACACAACATGAACTCACTACATGATAACCATGACATTGATATTTTTTGCATTCCGTGTAACAGGTTAAAACCCTTTCACAAGGTCGTTTTATCCATATCTGCTACATTCTAAAAATGTAATTTTTTTTGCTTTTTTTTTTAAATCGAGTCTTCGGATATGAGAACCAAGAAATAAAAAACCTCTCGCCTAAGCAACCTGTCATGAGGCAACTGGTCAATAACCATCCATTTTCATTTGTCTGTGTCAATAAACCAGACCTTGTGGTATGCTGATATATGAAATAAATCAACTTGGAAAAACCTAAAGGAAAAAATGAACATTTATTATTTTAAATTTATAACAAATGGCCTGACTAAAATGTGGGCTATACAATTTAGTGACTTAAAGTAGTAATTTACAAATAATGTTGACATTATTACTTTGACTATTAAATGTTTACAAAAACAATTGCGTTTTAACTAAATATCTGATTGTATTTACAAACAATGTTTTACAGTCATGTACAGTCTGTAAAAATGCAAGCGAGAACTGGTATAAACATGGACGCGTCGATACAGGTAAATCAGACAATTTATAAATGCTGACTGATTGAAGCGTGTTTATAAACAGAAAACCATCATCCCCCCTGTTTACAATAAATAGTTGATCCCCTCATTATCAACAAAATTTAAACCAGCTATACAGTCTTGTACAAAAATGTATCCTTTGACCAGTGCTTAGTATTTGTCATTTTTGTGAGATCTATTATGCTTCTTAAATATTTTAAAAATATAATAATCACCAGCAAGTTTTACATCCAGTAAGTTACCTTTGCAACCATATGCAACATGTTTCAGAGCTCTTCAAAGCAGTGTGTAAATGTAACTCACGATTAAAGACAAAGTAAGTACAGTTACCCTCATTTACTATAGTACACATATATATATATATATATGTGGCGTGTCGTGTCAAAACCGGACTTAATGCATGTGCGTAAAGTGTCAACACTTTCCGCCTTAAGTGGGTTTATGGTTAGAAGACACTTCATTGAAACAGAAATACCATAAAAGCGGAAAGTGCCATCCCGGATTAGCCTGTGCAGACTGCACAGGCTAGTCCGGGACGACACTTTACGCACATGAATTAAGACCGGTTTTCCCACGACGTGCCTCGTATCTTCAACAACTAACAAATACCAATTTGTCATGATTTCAATGGCTGTACAAAACTACAAATAAATGTAAATAAAATAAATTGATTTCATATTAAATAAATGTATGATTGACAGCTTATATTAAAGATGGGATTTTTTTTTTTTTAAATGGTTCCAAATATGGTGTCCAGTAGGCCAAGCAATTAACATGCAATACAAAGTGATATCATATAATGCTACATGCATATAACAAAGGAACAGTAAAGACACTGAATGAAGTTGTGAACAATCCAATAACATGTTCTGTTGACATTTTAACATCTGTCTTCAGAGACACTGGGATTTCAATTGATGCAGAATCCTGCTTTTTGATGCAAGCAAATAGCAATTTAGACATTTTGGCACTACAAAATAATCTGCCTTGCATCATTTTGATGCACGTGTTTTCCATTTGCCAACTTTAAAAGCAGTAGAAAATAATATTTTTATCATAAATTAAGGTATATTTTGCACAGTTCTTAACAATTATTAACACAAATTACTATAGCAGAGCGTTTACCAAATATGAAGAAACAGAATTCCTGCTGGTTCAGTATCCTGACCCCAATTTTTTTATTTTGACCCTAAAAATTTCAAGCAAGGGGTCATTTGACTCCTAGTTTTCAAACTCTACTGAAATCCCTGGACACTTTAGTCAAGTTGTTGTTATTTCAATCTGCTGACCTTTGTGTGATTAACGCTATAATATGAAACTTGAAAAGACAGGTACTGTCTCATATACCTAGATTTTCTGCCATTGCAATAGACATAATTTCAAGAACCTAACAAATATCAACAATAGCATTTTTCTGTCCACTGTCACACAAGATTATTAAAAATCAATAAGCTAATTGGCTGGTGCCAACGTTTTGTTCAGGAGAATAATTGTGGTTTTAACAATTAATAACTCTGGATAGGATATAATAACATTACAACCAGTGTTTTTAAATTAGATCATGTTACCAAAATATATTATCAGATATAATACAATTTAGATCATATTACATGAATATATGATTCATGCAGATGTTGTATTTAGTAATTTACTCACATGGGTGTTCTAATTCAGGCTTAAGTACATACAATAGAACATTTACAAATTGCAAATGTATACTGTTCAAAATCAAGTTTAATTCACCAAATACATCTATTATAACACACTCATTAATGATAAATTAATTCATCAACAGCATCAATAATATATACATATATATATATATATATATATATATATATATATATATATATATATATATATATATATATATATATATATATATATATATAATGCTACAAGATAAAATGATATCAACATTGCGGGGTGGACCAGACCACCAACCAGGATAGGGCTATCTACTCAAACAGCTGCATTGGTAAGGCCAGAGTTTTTATGGACACTCGTCATATGATATTTCTTTTTCATAATATGGAGTTTGTTTGCAGTTAAAAAAGATTTCATAATAATATGGTTCTTGCTGTTTCTTTTTTTATATACTGGTTTTTAGTGAAATCTCATATTAAATTGTCAATTATAATCGTATACCGGGTATAGCTGCAAGCGTTTAGTGAGTGATTCCTGATCAATTCCACAACAATAAGCGAGCGATTTCTCGAAACAGATAAACATATCAATGGTTAAAAAATCCAGTGCTATAAACGTGAAGTAAATATTGTCATAAAAGATTTTGTTGACCTGAAACAAATGAAAATCACAAAAAAACAACATAATTCCATATATAGACAAAAATAATTTCAAGAGTTTCTGCGACATTGACTTACCAATGACACCCAATGGAAATTGTCGATCAATTCTTAGACTTGTACCAGCTTTAATTCCCGGGTAAAAAGACAGTAGAATTCCAGTCAGAATCGGCAAATACGTGTTCCACATACTTAATTACGAAAATGCCATTCCAATTTTTACGTTTTTAATGTAATCCCATCCAGTAATGCTCAAAAAAAGTATAACATATTTTCCTTCCTTTTGCTGGTTGATGCTGAACAACTGACAGGTGCGCTATGAATATTCATTAAAGCATCAATGACGTCATTGTGACGATATCGCTCTCGCGTCTCGATTTGGTCGCGTATTGATCTCGGCATCAAAAGGAAAATCTTGGTAAAAGCAGCCGATAATACAAAAAAGGGATTGTAACGCGTGGGAACCGAAATAAATCAGGGCTAATTTTTCAATATCGATTGCATTTGACCGCGAGTCCCAATTATCGTGCACGACATGTTTTTCACCCAAAGAAGAAAAGATATTTTACATGTGATCAAGCATGTATGATAATTTACAAGTTTATTAAATTGATTAACGTCCAAACGAACACAACAGGAACGGATTGTTGTGTTGTGTTACACCAACATTTATTGTGATTTATATTTCGTGTACAGGTGGGTATGAACCTGGGAAATATTCCTAACGCGCCTATGAGGCATCGTAACTCGCATAACTCCCGGACTATACATATATATATTTTTGGTCGCCAACAGGTTTTCTACGCTGTCAGCGTTTTGATTATTGTCTGCGGGTATGCAGTGATCAGCTACAGCTAGATCCGTATCAAAGATATATAATACTTTTTAGCACGTCGTTATCATCATTATCATCATCATCATCGTCGTCGTCGTCGTTGTGTCTTCGAATGCACTTTGTATCACATAATATAATGATACTTCACCGTATTGTGTTCGAAAGACGTGTTAATTCATCTGTATGTCATGCACCTGCTTTGGCAATAAATTGCCATGGTTTGATGTGCCTGTCCACTAAATACGTATTTGACATTCAATGTTATCGATCAGTAACATTTTTAACATGAAAAATCCGTAGCTGACTACTTTCAAACACACACGCATCAAGATTTTTTTTGTATTATTAAATAACCGAAGAATAATGAATGTCATTAAATGACTCACACGTTCACAGCCATGTACATCAATTGTCTTTGTTTTGTCTTTTTTTTTACCGAAACGAACTAACGAACAGACAGACGAACATGTTTTACACGAAATATCGTGAAAGATACTCGTATGATTGCGTTGTGAACTATTAAGCATACTATAAATAGATGGTAACGTGACTGCGTTATTAAAGACCGGTGTGTACACAACGGGGCACTCCGGTAAATTTTTCGGCTACATAAAAGTAAATAGCAAAAGTAGCTGTGTCATTAGTTTAAAGTTATTTTTTATAAATTGACCTTCTTACAAACTGTAATTGTAATAAATCACATGATATACACATTATAATACATATAACATAGATTATCTTAAATAATTAAAATGTAAGAAAACGGGTGTGAAATTTTGCTGTATTAAAGGACCCTTTCTGGTTTCGATTGACTGACTAATAGCCTGCAATGAAAAGAAGTAGTTTTCCGCGATACCTTTTTTGGACATTACCCTCTCAAAAGACCGTTGGCTTCCGCCAATAGTCAAAAAAGGGGGTCATAACAGCACGATCAAAAGTTTACGCCCCCACCCCTAACCCAAAATCCTGCTGTTAGTTAATTCCAAAAAAGGATAATGAATGCTTGTTTATTTTTAATGCAAATATTCATTACTCACCATTAGTAGTATATTCAATTTTTACGCAAATATCGTATATAGTGTAAAATTGTATCATTTTGTCCCAATCACTTATTGTTTAAAGCTTCAGACACGATTCTGATGCTGATCAATAATATTCTGTCAATGAAGAATAATTTTGCTTAAAATGTACAAAAAGTAACGGACATGTCTTAAATATTACACATTTCATAAACCCACAAAATGTTCAGTGAATAATTACATACTTATTATCTAATGAACTTGAATGTAACACTTTCTTGAAAAGCAATGTGTATTTCCTCTTCTATCGTGTCATATATTTACAGAGAACATAATACAATGGCGTGTTAGTCTTATAACATAACTTAGCAACTAGCAACATTTCAGTATTAATAGTTCAGGTTAATAGTTCAATTATCTAAACAGAATTAACATGTCAAGGACCAGTTTTATATGATAAATTGACATGTACATTTTAGATAAAGTGGACAATAAATAATTGTAACAATAATATCAGAAGTCCAAACATTTCACTATTGGTGAAAAACATTTTTTTTTTCTTGTACAAAATGAAAGATCCGTAACAAAAACAGCACAATATTTTATTAACTAATTTGTAATCATGTTTTGTCATGCTTTGTCAGCATAGTGTACTGACACAATAATTGTATGTGTATTTATGCAATAAATTTGATTAAGATACTTAATAAAAATAGTGTTTGTTGTTAACAAATACAAATACTTTTGATAACGAACATTTCAGTTACTCATCCAAGAGTTCCTCAATCTTCTCTCTCTCTTCTCTTGAAATCGTAGTAGTTTGGCAGAACCTACAGTGGACCGTGCAATGACTTATATACAAAATGTTTTTGGGTTTTCTTGTTCTCAGGACCATATCATAACAGAATCTAGATGATGACCCCTTGTTATCCTTGAGCAACTCTCACAATTCAATATGGCGTCTAATATGGCCGCCAAAAGTAGTGTGTGGTCTAAAATTTGCTTTTGTAATTGATTTAATAATGATTTTCTTGTTGAAAACGATTATTTGTTATTATTCTCTCAATATATTAACAAATCAATCCAAATTAAACACATGGTATCACTTTTTTTGTTATTTATCATAAATAAAGGGAAGCAGAACATTTCACAAAAATAATACATTTGTATGAAAAATTCATTGTTATCTCTTTCAAACAATTTTTGAAATTTATAAATGTATTTCACATATTTATGTTTAAGTTTATCAGAGCACGTTCTGCTGGGTGATCTCTTGGTATACGAGGACACCAGAGTTATTGCCCCTTTTTCACGATAAAACCTGCAAAATGGTCTTTGTGATCTTGACCAAACTTGCACAGCTTGTGTAAGAGCAGAGGATTTCAAAATAATAAGCAAATGGCATAGATTTAATTACAAACACCAGAATTATCGCCCCTTGTTTGTGAGAAAAAATGAAAAAAAAGAGAAGATACTTCATTTTTTGTCAGCTCACCTGAAAGTTCATATTTGTTGAACTACAGGAGTACTGTCCTGAAACATCCATAATGCGCCAACAATTGTGCGCCAGTATGCGATATATACCTCACTTTTCATTCAGTGTTTAACAAACTTGCAGTGTGTGTATGACCATAAATGCTCGTTTGATAATGGGTCAGATCGGACCAGGTACACTAGAGCTATTGACCCTTTTAATGAGAAAACACTACAAATTGCACTTAGTGCAACAAACTTCATTTTTCATCTGAACTTTACCAAACTTGCACAGCCTGTGTACGATTAGAGGATTTCAAAGTAATCCAAAAAATGACATAGATGTGAGTACAAACACTAGAGTTATTGCCCCTTGTTGGAGAAAAGAAAAATAATAAACATGGACAATGTGGAGGATAGATAATTTATTTGTTGTCTAATTTTGACCAAATTACACTGTTCGTGTACGACCATAAGGTCTCAGTCAATGCCCATTATGGGCCAGATCGCACTAGAGTTGTTACCCCTTATGCGTGAAAAAATCCATAATTAGTTTTGTCAGTAATTGGCTTTCTGTCTCCATAGAGAATTTACTTTTAATTCCTTGTTGACTACACTTATACCGTCTGTGTATGACAATAAGATCTCACCTAGCTGCATTGATGTGCCCGATAGTACCATCAACACTACAATTATTTCCACTTTGTTTTGAAAACATTAGCATAAATGGACTTAGTGTAACATAGAAACTTCATCATCCATTTAATCTTGATCCAACTTGCTTGTGCATGGCCATGAGATGTCATTATAAACCAAAGAATTTCCCAGATTGGACAATAAATAACAGAGTTAAGGGCACTTGTTTGTGAAAAAAAGCAAAAAAATGGACTATGTCCAGGATAGAGACTTCATTTTTCACTAGTGATGGCAACAAATAGTAGTTCAGTAACCGGTTAATTGGTTTTGGTATTTGAGCTGCTAACTGGTAAGCTAAATATCATTCATTAGACCTAAAATACAATTAAAACGCGAATACTTCCAGTACAATAATTTGTTTGGTTGACTAGTCCTTATCGATGATAAACGTAACACTGACAGGTGTCTTGATTGCTGTTACTTGCGACTGTTTAAAAATTATTGTGTAAAAATAAGGAACAAAACACCGTAAATCAAAATCAGATGGATGTTTTAACCTTATGTAATTGTAGCGATAGGATGAACCTCTGTGTTATGTAAGTGTGCTTGGGCATGTTAAGTAAGCTTGAGTCCTGTTCCCTACAGTTTGGACCCATAAATGCATCTGTATTGCACCTATCAATTGCTAGGTGATTAACAGATGTAGGCCGGACAGGCATCTGAATATCGCCTGTCGATTGCCAGGTTAACTACATGAGAAGGCATGACAGACATCTGTATTATTCCAATCGATTGCCAGGTCAACAACAGTAAGATATATGTCTGATGTGGGTCTGTTTGTTGGCAATGACATTCTGATGTCAGAGCTGGTCTCTGTTATTACCTGTACTCAGGTGAGCGCTTTTGGCCATCATGACCCTCTTGTTTAATCCTGACCAAACTTGCACTGTTTGTGTATGACCAAAAGGTCTCAGTCAATGTTAAGAATGGGCCAGATCGGACAAGAAAGACCAGAGTTATTGAACCTTATTTTATAACAAAAACACTACATTCTTGATGTGTTTTCACTTGGGATAGCAACAAATAGTATTTCTGTCACCGGTTGTTTGTTTACGGTATTTGAGCTGTTAACCGGTAAACTATATATGTGAGTGCCGTTGTCATAAAGATACGCCCGTCAAAAAAGCTTTTTTTGAGGTAAAGATTCAATTACTACAACGAAACAAATAACAAATTAATAAGGTAGAGATATGGTATGTGTGCATCTAATTCATCTCCATAGCCCCCCTCTATATATGTGGTGAGTTGAAATATCAAAACGATTCCATGTATATTCTTAAATCTATATCAAGACAACAAAATAATCAAGGTGGGTAATGAAAACTTTGGTAATTATGAGTTATAGTTCGTGTATGCTTCACTTGCCGATCTCATGCTGGCGATAATTTCTTCAGTCTTATTTAATAATCCCTGTATGCATTACAATATTATGCTCTGGGCAAATATTTGACATTTGACCTTAAAACGTGACATTGACCTTGGACCTAGGGACCTGGTGCTTGGACGTGACATATTACATCATGATGGTGATCATTAATAACAACTTACACTGTATTTGGAAATCCATCCATGGGTGACAAAATTATGTTCTTGACATTCATTTGACCTTGAATTATGACCTTGATTATGACCCTAGGGATGTGGTTCTTGCAATGCGACATACCGTCTCATGAGTTTGCCTGTTACTCAATAATAACATGAACTAACTTCTGGCAAGTTATTTAAAACCCTTTCATGCTTGACAAAATTATGCTCTGGACAAAATTTATGGATTATTTATTCTATTTGACCTCAAAGCGTGACCCTGACCTTGGATCTAGGGACCTGGTTCTTATACGCGACCCAACTTCTCATGATGGTACATCCATGCATGAAAATATTAGGTTTATATAGTTGACTTCGAAATTGGTTCTTGTGCATGACACAATGTTTCATAAACCTTATCACTTCTGGAATGTTTTTTTAATCCTTCCGTGATGGACTAATATAATTATGATCCAATATTATTGTTTTTGACCTTTAACCTTGATATTCGACATAGGGACCCGGTTTTGCATGTGAGACACCGTCTTACAATGCTTACCACTTCTGCCAAGACAAAAATCCATCCATGCTGGACAAAGATATGCTCCGGACAAAGTATTCAGGGTTGATTTCTTATATTTGACCTTTGGCCTTGAATTATGACCTAAACCTTACACCTAGGGACCTGGTTTTTGCGCGTGACACTCCCTCTCACCATGCTTGTCACTTCTGCCAAGATATTCGAAAATCCATCCATGCTGAACAAATATATGCCTCGGACAAAGCGTTCAGTATTAATTTCTTATATTTTATATTTGACCGTAAATTGTGACCTTGGCATTGGACCTAAGGACCTTGTTCTTGCGTGCTACACTCCATCTCACCATGCTTTTCAATTTTGCTAAGTTATTCGAAAATCCATCTCTGCTGGACAAAGTTATATGCCCGGGTAAAATGTTAAGGGTTGATTTCTTATATTTGACCCTTGACCTTACATTGTGACCTTGACATTACACCTAGGGTTCTGGTTCTTGCGCGTGACACTTTTTCTTAACATGCTTGTCACTTCTGCCAAGTTATTTGAAAATCCATCCATGCTGGACAAAGTTATGCTGCAGAAAGTAATACCGATTGGTTGAAACTATTGTTGCAATGGCGACAGTAACGAACATGTCAATTCAATATTAATCAGATCACAAACAATCAACATCAAGTCAATGTGTGCTTATTAATTGTATATATCTTTAGACCACACTTCAATGATTATTCAAAACTCTTGATAATAACATGGAGTGCTTTTAGGCACTTGAAATCTTTTGACGACAACGATTGCACACAGTAATTGAAAATAGGTGTGTAGAACTTGCACTTGGTAAACGGATGCGAAAAGTTTATTGTTTTTTGTTCAGCTTTCCTTGCATTGTCTTGGGATATAATCGTTGTAATGCTGCAATACTGTATCGGTCTCACAGAGAAATCTTGTTATTAAAATTGCCCTAAAGTGGGTGTTTCGGTGTTTGTTACTAGAAACGAATGCAAGTATAGAACATTTGAATTGTATTAGAAATAATGACACCGGATATCGCACGATGAATTTAGACAAGCTTCTACGTGCGCTTGGTGTTTCATTGATATATGTACCCCGGTATTTCTATGAAGCTAAATCTATATTTGAAGGTTTCAAATAATAATTGTATGTCCAACCCCTGCAGCGCCCACAAAATATTATTTAGATTTGTTGTGTCAGTGTGTCTGAACACCTCTAAGTCCGTCCGTATGTAGGTTGGATTTTTTTGGTCAGGGGTATTACTGCTACTACTTAAACAACGAGCGCTACTACTACTACTACTACTACTACTACTACTACTACTACTACTTCTGCTGCTGCTGCTACGGCTACTGCTACTACTAGTACTACTACTACGACTCCTACTCCTCCTCCTACTACTACATTTACTTCTACTTCTACTACTACTACTACTACTACTACTACTACTACTACTACTACTACTACTACTACTACTACTACTACTACTACTACCACTACTACTACTACTACTACTACTACTACTACTACTACTACTACTTCTATTACTGCTGTCGGATCGTATTCGGGAGAATCGGGACGCTGTCGGAACTCTGTCGAAACGCTGTCTGGACGGTGTCGGGACAAATTCGATCTTATGATCCAAAATTGAATTTCGAGCCCAGAATCTTAGATTAGTGTCCCGACTTTTGACATATTTCACTTGGGACGCTGTCGGCTTAAGAATAGCAGTAACAGTCGAGAATGTGTGACAGAGGCTTTATTTTATAGTCATGTTTAAAAATACTTGGAAAATTCAGAAACCATCAAAAGAGACGATCAGCTTGATGTATAGGAGCTAATCATTTATGTACAAAACTCACCGAGCTACAAAGTTCATATGAACTCATAATGTGATTAGCATATTATACAAAATTATTGTGTAATGTCTGTTTAATATTAATTTTTTTGTTTAATACTGTACGTTAGTCTTAATTATCTTAATATGAATGAGAATAATTATGAAATGAAGAGTAATTCAAATTGTAAATGTTTTCATGTAAATATTTTATATAAATTTGTGTATGTTGCAGTTTTATGGAAAATGAATTAAACGTTCTAGTCAAATAAAACTATAATTAAATAAATGCATTGTTTTGTATTCGAATTGCACGTCTGAATCCCTTGCATTTGAACCGTCCTATGGAGCATTTTTCACATACTTTTATAATCACAAAAATCGTTATCAGCACACCGATTCACGCGGTTAATTTATGGACTTAACAAATGCATTATATAATATTCTAACATGATACTCGCTAATTTTTCTACATACAAAGAACAAAATTATCGTAGTTAAACTACCCATAAGCAACGCAAAAAAGAAGTACCGATTCTGAGCGGAGCACAGTAAACAGTAAATCCAATTACAATTGCAAAAATATATGTTGCGAAAATATATGTCAAATCATATGCCTGGCCCGGCTAGCTCAGTTGGTAGAGCGCTGGACTGTCCATCCTGGGATCGTGAGTTTGAACCCCAGACCAGGCACGTAACTTGTGTGGGGATTGGTAATGAAATAAGTTCTACGTCCATTCTCCCCCTACCTCTGATTCAAGTAGGGCAGTTGTCAGCACTAGCATAAGTATGTGCACTTAGTACTGGTAAACCGCTTAGATCGACTAAGCTTGCCCAGGAAAATTGTGAGTAGGTTAACTGACCGCCGTGATATGACTGAAATATGTCAAATCATGTAAGATTGGACATAATTGTCGCATTTTCGTTGTTTATCGGCCAATAAACAACCCTTTGTCATTCTGATGCGTGGCTATAAAACAACTCGGGCTAAAGCCTTCGTGGATTAATGACTACGCATCAGAATTCCAAAATAAATTTAATAAAAATCGCTCATATTATAATGTTATCTAAAGAAATGTGATGCTACAGAACGAGTCGATTAAATTTAGTTTAGAATTATGTTTAACATAGTCTAAAGCATACCATTGTTCGTAATTCAACATTGTTTGAACTACAGATTTGAAGTTCATAAAATATATGATGCGATTCGTTAATAACCCGGTGCCGGCATCGTATTATCCCTTGCCTACAATAACGTTTTATTTATGCCGAAAGGAGTCCAATTTACGTTTTGACAGCTTATTTTGTTCAGCCCAGTTATTTCAGTAAAAAATTATCTACTTAAGAAAAAAAATTCACAGACAGTATAAAGGTTCCATATCTACGATCGTCCAGCAAATGTGACACATGATGTTACCGTTGACGCAGTTCAGCGTAATTTATTTGACTCATTTTAAACTATCATTTTATTTTCTTGTAAAAGAACTGGAAAATATGGCACTTAAATGTCTCAGATGTTCCGTGATAATGTGATTTATTATAGAAACAACGTATGTATTAATAAAACTATGAGATTATTAACGGCACTGTTGAGCGTTTAGTCGATTTCGTTCCAGCATCCCTTGCCCGTTCGCAAAGAAACCGGAGAACGCATATGTATTAGTATATAATCCCTTTTGCTTATCCCCCGTATTATACCTTTAAATTAAGAGTGTATGTACGATCTTATAAACACGTAAGTGACATACATAAAAACATGCCGATACAGTTAATAATCATATACATGTATTTCGATTTTAACTGGAAGAACAGTCAAGAAGAACTGTTGCTGTAAAACGCATAATAACCAAAACTAGTTTTGAATGTACAGTCGAAAACTCAGGTATATGCATTATGCATGCTGACTCGACAATTACACAACACAACACATATAAACAGTGCGAATGTCGACAAAAGTGTTGTGGCGATTCCGTGGTCTAGCTAGTCGTAACGCACTGGATTCACAACCCATGTGTCGCAAGTTCGAGCCCTCGGTACCCCCTTACATACTCGTCTTTAGCATGAGATGGTAAACAGAGGTGCAGTGTACTAGGTGTTTCATACTGTGTACTAAAAGACCCAGGGTCACCTCTGGAGTCTCCTGTATCTTGCACTATCCCCCGTAACCCAAATTACAAGTCTACTGAAGGCGATGGCCATATGGGAGAGAATCCCTGTGCACTCGACGAAAATGTACGACCACACTCACAAAATTGTTCTTAATTATGTCGATTTTTGAGTGTTTTCTGTGTTCGGTTTATGTTTTCATGCATCCGGCATCTTGATGCGGGAGGTATATAGTGATGAATGTCCTGTCCGTCCGTGATTCCGTACGAGGTTAACTAGATTTTACCGATTTATCTACAATCAACACCGCTTACTACAACATGTGGATACTTACACAGTTGTTGCTTATGACTATACATAATGCACCCATATCATCGAAACGCACTTTGACCTCGACCTTGACATAATTTGGACAATTCAAATGGGCTGTCCTGGACTATCTGGGGGCATGTGAGTTTATGAAACACCGCGTCTCGTTTTCTATCTGATTTCAAGTTATGTTGTCACTTTCTTGTGCTTTTTGGAAAATAATTGATATGAAAAATCGAACATACACACTTTAACAGCAATTACTTTTGTATATATTTTTAATTGTTATTTAAGAGCTTTATGAATCATTGAAGGGACCAGGTTATTGGAAGCTGTATAAATATATTATACACGTATTTTGAAATCATTGCCATCCAGAAAAGGAATGTTATATTTTGGAAGTAGGCCTACCAACTCGTCCATGAAGTGGAAATCCAGCAGCAACGAGTACAGTGCTTGGTCGTTCATGCGCGCTATATGACATATCGTCCTCCATTGAACATCTGGTCGTCGTCTGTATCCTGAGATCATATTTCAGAAACATCTTAAGTTGATATTAAAACATTTTCACTTAAGGCAATTTAAAAAATGTGAATCCCATTTCCGTTAAGTAAACAATAATTTATAATAAGCACAGTGTCTTTTATGCATGCAATAAAATGCTAATGAATAATGGAGATTTTATGGTAAATTATAAGATTTTACTAATGATGTTTCTGAAAATGGCCCCAAAGTTGTTTTCATTTACACCACAAACAACTATGATATTCTGAAAGCAATGGCAAAACTGTGCGGAAGAGATTCCAAATCACCTAATAAAAATCAGTCAGCGAACGTGCCCATAAATCAAGTGTACATGTAAATATACATATTTATATCCTTATTCCGCCATGCAAGAACTGGTACACATGAAAATATCTATGATCAGAAAAGGTACAATATAAGCGATGCTCAATAGCGAGGGAACCGGATGAATTGTTTGACATTACCTTATACGCGCCTGTATACGTCCATGGTTTCTGTCCATTTTATGCTTCAATAAAAATGCAGCAGCTTGCTACTTCAGTCTGAATAATTTCCCAGGTACTCATTCATTTACCGGTAAGTTGTTATTTTTTTAATTGACCCTGTATATAAATCTATATGATATCCAAACTAAGTCAAAGCTATGAAATGGTCTGGAAATTGCCTTAAAGGTATGTGTTTCCCATTTTGCCAAATACTATGTTTTACTTGTCAGTTTAGTAGTTACGAAATAAATTCTGGCAAAATTTCTCTTGTCCGTACATGCTTTGGGACAAGCTGGGGTATACGGACAATTTCGATTTCGCCATGCCAGGTATATATAGAGAGAGATATCGACTACGCCACGGCACGTGTTTCCTGTACTCTCCTACGCATCCTCTGCGCCAAAGAGATGTGCTAATATAGCCTAACTGTAGATTGCGCATATACTAATCGAGTGCATGCCGCTTTTAAAAGGTGACGCGTGCTTGATTATTAACGTCAGCAAATCGAAATGCAAATCGACGAGCAAAGTGACATTTCCTTTAAAAGGGGCATATCGACTAAATGAAGACACATACTAAACCAAGATAATTTCCTAGTTTTCTCCAATGTAATCTTCGAGTAGCTATAATATATTGATGGAATCGTTAAGAATAAATAATAAAAAACAACATCTTTTGGGATACAGGGTTCTATTAGGATTCGAACTAAGAATTTCGCACATTTGAATGAAATATACCATACTTTAAACAACATTTATCAACGGCGCGCATGAGCTTAATCATACATCATGTGCATTTCATTCATATCAATTGTATTACTACGCGCCCGCGAAAAGTGTCATCGATGACCCCTGTTATTATAAGAAAATAATATGTGATTGTCAAATTTTTATAGAAACAAAACCATCGAATTTTTCAATGTTCGATATTAATTCTGTGTAAATGATATTTATTATTGAAAATGTTACTGTCGATCTACCGGCGATTAGCCCCTTTAGTTTTGTGAAACCATGTGGTGTTCGTACGGGTATCGTACGGCCACCGTACGGAAGCGCCGTGCGAACAGCGTAAGTCTGCATCGCGTTTTCATTATAAGCAGACACCATCTGTGTCTGAGAATATCACGCTATCCGTGCGTCGATCGTACGGCGTCCCTACTTGTTGGCGCACGGCTAACGAATTGTTATCGCACGGTCACCGCAAGTTGTTCGCACGTCGACGCTAGACAGCAATGGCGTCTTGTTGGGAAAAAAAAACAGCAACAGTTTTCGAAAAATTCCAGCATGTTTAGGTGACATTTACTACTTATAATTAGACATGTACGCCAGATAGATACTATGTTTAAGTATTTCAAATTAATTAAAATATGTTCACGGTAGTTGTGTAACTCTAACAAGCTTGAAATACAAAGATAATATGGAAAATGACAACATCAAGCCAAAAATATGCATATAATCTGAGTCTGTTATACGAAGCACTATCGTGTTCTCGCCGTTTTGCGACGACCGTGATGTCAGTTTCATACCAGCGGCGCCGGTACGTACACGGGGCGTACATGCTACGCAAAGACCTGGTCGAACGGCGTTAGCAAGTGCACCGTGCTAAAACAATGAGGTGCCAGTAGGTTAATCGCATTATGTCTGCACGGTGACCGCACGGTGAGTGATTGACGCGTTCACCACACGTATTTGACAAAAAATTCGCCGTTAGCTCGCAGTACGTTCGCCGAGAAATTGTTTCTTTCGTGTGCAATGCCTTTCATTGACTTGTGCACCCTCCATTCGCCTGAAGCTTCTATAAATACCTAAATATAGATACGGCTCAGATAAATATAGAAACGGCGGTGTGAAAGCTACACAGTTTCACACAGATGCCCTTAATTAGTTTAAACCTGTTTAATGGTCGCAGTGGTGTAATGGACATGGGGATCCAAACTCGGGGAGCGTTGGAATGATCTTTCTAAAAAACAACAAAGTACTGGTTCTACCCAGGAAACGGACTCGAAAGTGTCTCAGCTTTTTTTACCCAATCCAGCTGAAATACCGTGAAAATTTTTAAACTAAATGGCCGTATGTCCTTAATTGCCATGGTAAAATAAAAGGGTTGGCTACTGGGAAAATTCATCGACCTTTTTAAATTGCTTAAAGACGGTTAAATAGGTCATGAAGATATTGTGGTTATTACAATTTTTGGATCGTAGTATACCGCAAACACGTTATACCCGAGTGGTTTAAAAACACAACAATCATAGATAATGAACAGAGTTACAATTAAACATGTTCGTAAATTGTGGATGTATGGATTATTTGAGACCAAATTAAATAAGCATTTTCGATATGATTCAAGATCTATAATAGTAACCTAGCATGACCATGAAAACCCGCAGTCTTACTTCCGATGAGGTTCTGGACACGTTCGAATCCGCGTCCTGTGTAGAGCCAGTTTCGGTAGTTGGTGTCTGGTGTGGAGATCGCCTGAATGTTCTGTGGGTAGGGTCGCAGGCGCAGCTACAGGATTTTGAGTTAGAGGGGCGGACATATTAAGTAACTGCCAAAAAACTTGTGTTATCTCTTACAAGAACACGTTCTTGTAACAAAATGCACATGTTTCAGTTATTGTTAGGTTTAAAAATGCAATGTTGGCTAATTTTAGAGGGGGCGTAAGTCCCCTCTAAGTGCGCCTTTGGGTTGAATGCACGATCCCCCACATAATTTTCTGGAAGGGTTGGAAATGGGCACTGGCCCATGAACAAATGATTTTGGGGTGATGCGAATAACCGTCTGGAACCAGGATTTAAAAAAAAGTCTTTGTTATTGGGAAAAATAGCAAATTGCCATATTGTGCTGCTAAAACTTGTTAATTGCACAGCGCATTGGGACTGAGCTGCCTTGGCGGAGGTTCACGCTCTCCTAGTGCAGTGCTGCCTTGTTGTTGTTGTGAATCGATGCACACCTAATAAGGCGTAAACAAATAGGTTTGTTTCAGGTTACATTACCAAAAAAATTAGGGTAGGTGGGTAGGCTTTTTTTTTAAATTTAGTAAATGGTCAACTTGAAGATCCTAAAACTCAATAAATATTCAAAACATATCTGTAAAATTCTTAAACATGTTTTAAAGTGGATTCGATAAAAACTAAGCACTTATTTAACCAAAAACATTAATTATGGAAAAAAAATAGACAAAAAAATATCTGACAACCCCCCAAAAATGTTCTAGGGTCGGGGCATTTTTTTAGGGTAGGTCGGGTAACCTGAAACAAACCTATTTTTTACGCCTAAATATTCTTGATTTTAACAGTGATAAACACCTCGCATATTTACCGCATAGGCATCGACGCAGGATTTCTATTTTTGTTCCTTTACTGGCACATGTACGTTTGATAAGTATGGAAAGCATGCAACAATATATAAAACACTCCAGCTAGTCGATCGAATACTGGTATATTTAACTAATTTCTTTTACTTAAGCTAGCAAGTAAAACACGAATGAACGGAATGAACACAATCAATATTGTTATAAAAGTGCAATAAGATACAAAAATATGCAGTTCTTCCAGCTTGTTTGTTGACATACAATGATACAATGCAGAAATTCATTTTTTTTTCGGTCCCGAGATAATCGACAGTAAAGGACCGGGAATAGATTTGAGCCGCCTTTTAAACTAAAATTGAATACACCAATCAAATGACTAGAAGCCGCACTCAAGAACAATGGCGGAAATTTTAAGAAGAAAAGCTAATTTTCAAATTTTGCAGAACGTATAGAGCAGTTGTATATAAAACTGGTAAATTATTTACGAGAATTTAATAGAAAATGTGTGGAATGTAACGATTTTGCTTTTTAAATTTGATTTTAATGATAACTCTCGGTTCCTAGGTGTGCAATTTGTTGACAGTTCAAATTTGAGATTTGCACTATTAGCATGGAAATTTGTTTGTAGTTTGAACTTAATTAATCTTTATGTTAAGGCTTTATTGTGTGTGTTGGTACGGAACAAAACACAGTTTATTGCATTGCTATATGCTCCGAAATTCTACCGAAATATTTAAAATCATATTGGTCGCAAAATCATGGAAGTACCAGTTCTCGAACCTCTAAGGATGAACCCTGGCCTGTGGACTTTGTTGCAAAAGCATTCTTGAAAACAACATTATAGATCAATATTTCAATCTCTGATACACATTTTTATGCATTAATAGTGACTCAGATTTTGTTAGCTAAAGAAACTTCAGCGAACAGTTTATATAGTACTGACTAGACCTGTTCGCTGAAGCCAACCCCGTATCGAAAGTCAACCAGAGTTTGTAACATATTTATGTCACGCTATAAATCCATATATTTGCGATTTCTGGAGGAAATCATTACATATACAAGCAAGTCAGTATAAACTTTTGACTTGTTTTGATAATCGAAATTGTCAAATGCATCCAATAATACCCGAAAATAACTCTGATTATCACACAGTGTACAATTACGCCGCCATTTTTGTTTTATCACCTGACTACAAGATTTTCATTTGGATATTTTCGGATCGACCTTGACCTTTTCGCGTGCTCAAATTGTAAACATGGTTTTCGTTTTTCGTAATGCATTATATCTGTTTAATTACTCATGTCTGAATAGCAAACATATTGTATTAATATTGATGTAAGTGAAGTTTAATCTATTATTCTTTTACTAGGTATTACAATTATAGTGTGTTCACAAAACAATCACCAGTGAAGTACAAATCCATGAAATGTAAGTTTCGTTTCAGACTTTGTTTGATAACAGTCACAGCACATGTTCTGTTACTAAAAATAGATAAAAAGTTACATGACCGTGACATCCTGTGAGATTCTTATTTTGACAAATGTCTTTTATGTGACTGATTTCCTCCACATTTTAGTTACGAAATGGTAATTAAGAAGTGTTTTAGACTTTATTTTGTCATAAGTATGCTAACTAGATGTAAAAATTATCCATCTATCTAATAATGGTGCCTATTTGGTTCAGTAGTGCATGTAAAAGCTGTTTTGGGCAGTTTTTTGGTGACTGTTGATTAACTGTCAAATTCTTGAGTATTGCTGGTAGACTTTACTATGGGGGTTGCTCCAAAACTTTTATGTCCCGCAAAGTCAAAAAATATTTAAAAAAAACGACATTTTAAGTTATGGAAGCCAGAACTAAGATTCTGTCTATTTTAGCAAATTTGCACCATATTATGTTGCCGCCCAGCCCTTTTTTTGGCTTTTAGGGGAAGGTGTTGGGTCCTTTCAAGAGGGGAAAATATGTATAATACGGGAATTTTACAGATTATTAAAATATCAACAATAGCACACTCTATTAAGAAGTATTAGTCTACAAATCATAATATATGTTTGTAGTACATTTCAATTTTGTTGACAAGGCAATGTCCCTGGTACTAGACTTGAACATGTTCATAATACTTTCAATGTATCTCTTCGATATATCAGAACATTCGTATCAGTGCCTCAAGCTTGACTTGCCCCAGGGTACTTCTTGATGGTGTACAGATAGAAATCATCAGGCTGAACAGCCTCTCTACACATGCAGCTGAATGGGCAAAATCCCACTAAGGTTGACTAGAAACTCCATGGCAGGAAAGGACCTAACCATCACTTCATCATCCCTGAAGATGGCAGCCACATCCTCTACACCGCAGAAAAATGTAGCCAGCTAAACTTGTACTCGTACTTAGCGGATGTAAAAAGACGAGCATCTGGAACCATGTGTAGTGGTTGGGATGAATCGTTATCACTATCTGAGTCACAAATCGATTTCTTTTTGTTTTCAAATGGTACATCTAACGGTTGCAGACACTCACGTGAAGCCTGAAGGTTCCTGCGGCTGGTCTGACGGCGAACTCTCGGAAGTTGAAATGTACTATAAACATATATTATGATTTGTAGACTAATACTTCTTAATACAGGGGTCTCTCTCTGGTTTGGGGGAAGAGTACCTGTACCCTCAGGCGGGGGAATTTGAGCGTCGTTTTACACAGAAGGGGAAATTTCGACCTAGCAAACGAGTCAAAAATAAAAATTATTAAATATATTTTTAAAATCACTTTATTTAGTATAACTCTACCTGACAACTTTATTCATGATAATTATCAATAAATTGAATATTATATTAACTAGTCGAATTTTAACCATCTACCACTTGACCATTATAAGGTGGAGTATTGCAACAGATAATTTTTCATGCAATTTAATAGTTTTTCACTATGATTTTTTAAATCGTTTTTTAACTTCCAAATTTTAACCTTAATTAATTTTGTTAAACTACTTATTCTAATTCTAATACAGTAATAAACTGTGTTTTTGACTGTAAGACACGGTATTTGTGCCTTTTTGCTTCACCTGTTTTGATAACTTTTAAGCAGAAGCCATTTTCCCAAAACAGAAATTACGGTTCCCGGCACATAAGCTAGCAGTTAACTGTATATAAATGAAGTTTTATTATGAAAGCATAAATAATCGGGAACCAGACAAGTCAAAACGGTCATTTAACATGACCATGTGGTGTTATTTGGATTTTATCGTTAACCGTTTGTAACGGTGCTTAAATAAATTTGATCCCCGAAAATTACTCCCATAAACAAAACGAAAACAAATTCGATGGCAGTTCATTTAGGGGGAATTTTGGTCTGAAATGGGGGAACAATATATACTTTTTCATTGGGGGAATGATGCTGCATTTCGGCATCAAAATACGGATATCGAGACCCCTGTAATAGAGTGTGCTATTGTTGATATTTTAATAATCTGTAAAATTCTCCTATTATACATATTTTCCCCTCTTGAAAGGACGCGCCACCTTCCCCAAAAAGACTAAAAAGGGCGGTGAGCTAACCAGGCGGCTGGTTCTTAACCACGCACACTACAAATAGTTCATTGAGCACTTTCAATAATTCACATCCATACATTACTGATCAATGACAAACTGCTGCTATTTAGTTTGTTTACTTGACAAAGGACATCTTGGGAAATTACAGGGATACAGATCAACCTATTTAAGATACTTGCCACCTGGGCCCCTCACTTTAGCAGTCCAGAGGCCCACTTAAAAGTGTTAGCCAAAAATTCCTCTTCTTAAATTTCTCTAACTTAAAAATTGCAGGAGCCCAGCATAATTTTTAGTAGCATTGGGCGACTGGGCCCCCTTTAATCTGTATCCCTGAATTGAAATATTCGGATTTTCGCGTTGTTTTATCTTGAAAACCATGTCTCTGTGTATTTAAAGTGTATATTGTTTACAATCTAGTTCTTCTGCACATGTTTCTGATAACCACGGACTCCGGGGCTTTTGTGTTGGGCAATTATTTAAATTCTATTAATCAAAAATTATAATTTGTCCCAGTTTTAGGCCTAAAATAAAATATTGTTTGTTTCCCCTCCCGCGACCGACCCAGCAAAATCGCCGCAACCCAAAAATTTTATAGTTCAAAGACAGCGTTTTTTTCACCTTTGGGGAAAACGTGGCAGGGCCCTTCCGAAGGGGAATTTTACAGCAAAAGGGGAATTGTTTTTGAAACATTTTTATATTCTACTTTGTTATTAAACATTAATCAATTGTTTTACTACAAATGAGAACTTGGATTATGCACAAACTTGGTTTCTTAACAAAAATGGGATTGTTTACGAAAATTCCTCTATCTTAGTCAATTTTTGTCTGATTTTGGTTAAGTTTTTTTAAAAATAAAGCTTAAATTCTGAGGGGAATTTTTAGGTAAATACAGGGGAAAAATATATACTTTTTAAGCAGGGGAATGGGGCCGAATTTCGGCCCCAAATTAGCCCTTAAAAAACACTGAAAGAAAACAATATTTTATTTGTGTGTGAACATGCGGGGTGCGAATCCTTAAAAAGAATTCAGTATTGTGTACAAAATTTACTTTCAAAAGACGCTTATAAAATGACTTTAAACGGACAGTTCTCGGTAACGCGTAATTCGGCGTATTTTGACACATGCTTTTACGACAAGGACACCATAACATTCAGTGTCAGATTCTAGGGTGCAGCCATTTCCGCTCGCATATGCATGTGTTTTTAAAGAGAAAGAACGCCCACTGGCAATTAACAAACTCGCCTTTATGCACAAAGTGTCCATTATCGATAAAATCTTGACGCTGGAGGAGTCAGCTTAACAAGAGCCAGACAGTCAGTCAGTGAGAACGCTTAAAATTCACAGCATGCAAATGAGCATCATCGTTAGAAAGTTTATCAAGCCCTCATTCTAATTTTAATTGGGTAAAAGTCATTTGTAACACATTTGCGTTAGGTATGTGTTTTGTTATAGATATGCGTGTTTTTAACAGCCACATTTGTAATAAATTACTACAAATCAAAATAGTAAATAAATAAATAAATAAAAATAAATATCATAATTTTGGTGAAAGGAACCGTTTACTAAGAATATGAATTATGACATCATGTAACTGGACAAACTGATTGCGTCAAACGTCTTATTTTGTTAAAAAAAACACAATTACTTGATCTAGAAATAATTAACGAAAGTGTTATTCAAACTAAACTGCACACGGATTAGAATTATGCAAAAACTTTGACTGAGGCAACATTTGAATGAAAGTTAGTGGAACTAAAGTCCTTGTCAAAAATGAATGTAAATAAACTTCAGCGCCTTTTCTTTTTATTTTAATTTATCAAAAATGTTCTGTTGCTTTCTTTTTATTAATGAACAAAGTCCTATTTGTTTTTATTTCCATAGAATGCTAATTCATTTATGCTCTAGCATTTGCGTTGTTCAGGTACAGTATTACAGATTGATGCTTTTAAACACTATCCACGTGCAAAGCGTGTAACACGCATTTCAGCTACAAACTGCCAGCCGCAGTTTGACAGTCACCTTTGCTATGGTTGTTGCTAACAGCGTTCTGTTTTGGATGCCCGGCGAATTGCAACGTCACGCTATTACTCCTTAGTTTTAACAGGTTTTTATTATTAACTCTCTTGTTTTTAACGTATGTTATTGTTTGTTAAATTTGATAAATTATTGTAAGGTAATTAGAACATAGTATTACGTAAATAAGCAGAACGTTATTAATCTACTACAACGAAAATATTAAGAATTTATACTATAACGTAACATTTCGAACATAAGGAAAACATTAATGAAACTTTGTGTATACAAATAAAATATTTTTCCGACTTTATTAGCATGGGTCGCTGGAGGGGAAACAAACAATATTTTATTTTCGGCCTTAGGTGAATTGAGCCTAAAATTCCCAATTTCATGTGTACAGGTCATATTTCCAAAATGGTAAAAAAAAAAGCCCTGGACTCTGAACCTGAAAACAAATGAGGTGTCAAACTCGCCATACACATTCTTATTACATACCTTATGTTAGTGCTATCAGTCATCAAAATGGCCAATGGATGTTATTGTTACTTGAATTATTTGAAATTTGTACTACATTGTTTACTATTATACCATGACTAGTTTGTCTCGCAACTGGCACAGCAGTATACAGCCCCAGTTGTCTACCGCAGTACCTTTGAGGCTGTGTAGTGTATTGAACATTTAAATGATAATAATAGTCGTTGGTTTGTGTAGTACTGTTTTTAAACATATGAAAAAACAAACTGTTACAACATGCTTATTTATTAAATTCTCAGAATATACTGTATGTTTGACTCATTTGCTCAATATATTCTTATTTTCAGACAGAATGGCAGCAGAAGGAAGCATGCCTGTTAGTCTGGATGAGTCCTTGTCAAAAGGCAAGAAACTGCCATTAAAGCGAGTGAAAAAGAAACCAGAACTCAATATTTCTAAGGGAAAATTGAAATCCATTTCAAAGCAGCAAAATTTTAGCTGTAAGTAGACCAATGCAATGCTGGACACTGGTTGTAATTCTATTTGATAGAATTGGCTGTTTTTGCTAGTGAGAACTTTTAAAACAGCTATCAAGTTGCAAAAGTTGGTGCTTGAATTTCATGTTAAATTAATTAAATTCGTGTATTTAGTTATTCACAGTTTTGCTTAAACAAAGACATGAATGTTTTGTTGGTTTGGAAAATATTTGGTATCTCTTATCAACATTAATTTCTCAAAATGTGTGCTTGTTTTCCCCATAGTCTTAAATGCATCGGTCCAAAAGCAAACCCTGCGCGCCAACAACCGGGCACTAGCCCAGAGTCTGGCCAAGTCGCGCGAGGAGATGCGACAGATGCACAAGGTAAACAAGGACCTTCTGGCACAGAACCAGGAGCTCGTTATCAAGAACAACAGGCTGAAGAGGGTGGCTGGAATACGAGACAATGAGATTGAGGCTGAATTGCAAAAGCGTATGAAGGTACTGAGATTCGTCCTCTATATTTGCTACGGGTTATCACTATCATTATGCTTTGGGATGGGTGACCGAACATGCAACCATCAGATTGGTGAATTAATAAGCAAAGCAGGAAGATTTAATGATACTAAACATAAAAAATTAATGTAAGGCATATGCCATAAAAACTTCATTTATATAAGAATATGTATTTTTACTGTAGATATTACATTATAAGCACAATATATCATTAGCCATTTTAAAAACATCATATGCTCATGTACGTTATTTAATATATTAGATGCATATTTTGGCTAATATTTAAAAAATGACTGGTATAATTCGCAAAATTGACAAAAATGTTACTGATGTTTTTCTTCCTGCTAACTTATTCTAACCAAACTGACTCGATTCCAGCAAGTAATGCTGTCCTTGAAGAAGCTCTGTGAGGACACATCCCGCAGTATGATGCAGTCCAGTGAGTGCCTCAACAGCATCTATGATGTGTGCGTGGAGCAGAGCCGCCGTAGTACCGGCATCGGGGAGGGGCGGGGATCATCTATGGGCGTCGGCGAGGAGGGCCGGGTTTCTTCTTTGGGTGTCGGGGATGAGGGGCGGTGCTTATTAATGGGCGGGGCTGCGATGGAGGAGGAGCCAGCGTTGGTGACGGACACCGTAAGAGCAGGGCCTAGAAGGTGGGTCTACATGGTGTAGGAATTGTTATACACCACATGGTTCAATTTACAGGATAAATATTGTAGGATAAATATTATATTACAATGTCTTGTTCTAAAAAGGCTGTTAATTGGAATTTTACTTTATATTCACATAGTAATTATAGCATTCCTTATTTAGAATGATTTATTAATGAGATCAGCAACATTGGTCCTGGCATATTTGCGACTGTATTATTTTGTGAGTCTAAATCTATTCTCTATTCTTAAGTCTAAGAATGGGTTGGTGAATATGGGCTCTGGGGCAGTATTCTCATTTAGCATCTTATAGAATTTCTCAATTATTTTAACTGAAGTATAAAATTTGTATTCTCATGTTTCATGAACACTTGGGCATGATGCATATATTCTTCAAACCATATTTAAGTAAGGATTTTGTTTTAAAATGTTATCTAGTGCTGCATGGTTTCTATATGGAATTACAAGTATTAAGTTAAGAACTTTGCAGATTTAACAATAAGGATAAAATTTTACTTAAGATGCTTTCTGAATACCACCCCTGAAGTATACATGGTATGTTTGTTTCAGGAACATGTTTCAGGCGGACAGTGCCCAACCCCTGTCAGATCTGCCCGTGAAGTCCTCGTCGGTGTTCCACTCAGGCATGTCGGACATCTCCATGATCATGGAACAGTCCATGATGGATGACGGTATAGCTGATGAGCCTGAATACGTGGCTGTTGCGCTAGAAGCAGGTGAGTACAGCAGCAGTCTTTGCAAATCCCACTAGCCTGAAGCCCGGGCTAGTGCTTTTGACTGGGGCTAGTGGAGATTTGTATGCTCAGGCTAGTGGTGTTTTCAGCAAATTGAAATGATCCTGACACAATGTTATGAACAATTATGATCAAAGTAAGAATTTAGGCTTGCTTGGCCAAACTACTAATTTCAATGACTGGTACAGGCTGTAATTTAGTTCATGCTTTCCAGATCTATGCCCATTGTAACCTGGTGAAAAAATACTTTTTTGATACTTTTAGGCCACGTGTTTTTTTACCAAATATAATAGGAACCTAACCAAGGCATCATTTTGTAGCAAAATTTCTTAAAATTCATGCCATTTTCCCAAAGTTGACTTGTCAGGATTTTGTTTGGGCCCCCCCCCCCAGTCTCCCCTCTTTACCATTTAAATAGAAATTATGAATGTTTAAGTCTTTAAAAGTAAGTTTCATAAACTTGATCATTTTATTGTTTCAGTGAAGGAGGTCAACAGTGACACAAACATTGCTGCTCCAGTAGAGTCCTTCCCAACCCACAAGTCCAAAGTATTATCAAAACTTCCACAGCGGGTGGCAAAAGATGGGTCTGCTCTCTTAGAGAAGAATGATAAAAGTGAAACGGCAAATACGATAAAGGCTTGTGCAAAAGAAAGTCAAAAGGCCGAAAAAGAAAAAGAACCAGCACCTTCTAAGAGTAAGAGTAGGACTGACAAAAAGTCAAAAGATAAAAGCCAGGTAGCAAAAAGCACAAATATAAAGTCAAATGAAAAAGGATCTAAGACAAATGAAGTTGTTTCACAAAGTAACAAACATGATGTTGGCAGTGTGCCAGCCAAAGTGCCAAATGTTGATACTGACATTGATTTAGATACAGACGTAAGTCTATTTGGGTTTGGTGGTAATTTTGCTGTAGAGCTAGTGTCTGGATCTCCAATTAGTAACACAAACTGGGAGGACAGTAAGGCAGTTCCTGCAACCAAAATAAATAGTGAAAATTCTGAAAATAAGGACAAAAATGCTGATAAAGAGTTGAATGACAAAGCTCGCAGGGAAACGTTTGTTCTCCCACAACCTGCTGTTGTTCAAGAGTCCAAAGCAAAATCTTCAAAAGATAAAAGCAATGATTCTGGTAAACAAAAACCTGCTGTGACAAACAAATCAAATAAAGTTATTCAGAAATCTTCTAAAACCGTAGCATCATCATCATCATTAAGAAATGACAAAGAAATGCCGCATTCATCAAAGGGACAGAAACAACCAGAAAACCCTAAACCCATACCCCAAGTTCAAGAGCAAAGGTATGATGTTGTCTCGAATCCCTTCAAACCAACCAAAACCTTAATAAGGAGCCCGCCAGCTGTTTATGTATCACCCTATCAGAAAACTAATGAGGAGCCATCAATTGACAGCAGAGCATTTATTGCTTCACTGAGACAGTCGTCTGAAACAGCTGTGCAGAGGTCACCAATTCCCGAACCACGTTTCTCACACGAGCCGACTATGATCTTTAATTCTGACATGGAATTTACGGAAATTATTGATACAAGTAACCTAACAAGTTTCAACAAATCATATAAAGTAAGCCCTAATATTCCTGAAGATGCAAATTTGGTAGACAAACCAACACAAGGTCTTCCTCAAAAAGAAGTTTCTCAAGCGAAAGATATTGACAATCACGAGTTTGTTAAACCGTCCTGTAAAAATGCACCGAAAGTTACAAAACAGAAAAGTTCAAGAAGCAAAGCATCTTCTAAAACAGACGAGGCAGCAAAAGTTGCGGATACGTTGGATGCACCTGCTGTGGAAGTGCGCAGTAAGAAACCTGGAGTGTTCACCTTCAATGTTGGCAGAAAAGAAGCTGATGGCACAAGGAAAGCTGTACCAGAGGAAACTAGTAGGGCTAGATCAAAGAAAAAGAAAGCTGTTACCCCAGAGAAAGATGAAGAGCGTAAAGCTGGTGATGACCGAGACATGTTTAACTTCGGAGACCGCACTCCTACAATGCCCCTGGACAAGCTTGTCAAACCAGTGACCAAGAATGTGTATGACCTCTCAATGAATGAGTCAGTTGTGCAGACAAGCAGTCTCAAGTCCTTAAGAGATAACAATAAAAAAGCTGCACCAGTAATTCCTGAACCCAAGCCAGATGAACACATCTACTATCTACCGATGCCAAAAGGAAGTCCGGAGGAGAAACCAGCACCGTCCAACTCAAGGTCACGCTCAAAATCCAGCACAAGGTCCAAGTCGAAAACTCGGCACAAATCAGGGGAAGATGATAATGACGATTGGGAACCAGGTAAATCAAGATCTCGTGCACGGTCTGCAAGTAGGTCAAGGAAAACCTTTGACATGAATGAACCTGTTGCTCCTAGACGGGGAAGATCCCAGTCCAGAGTTAGAAATTCTAGTGAATCAGTTGCTGCAGACAAAGACGGTGTGGATAAGGAAAGTGTTCAGGTGAATGCAAAAGAAAGGAAAACAGATGTGCAGCCTAGAAGAGGTCGTTCCAGATCAAGAGTAAGGAAGCCAGATTTTGATGATGAATGCGAAGATATTGAGCCAGAAAAGGTTGTCCGCTCTAAGTCAAGATCTCGAAAAAGTGCTAAAGAGGATGAGATTGAAATTGATGGGGAAGAATTAGATGTGACGCAACTGGAAAGAAAGAGCAGATCTAGGTCCATTCATAGAAGGAAAACTTGTGTTTTGGATGAAGTGGAAGAAAACAAAAAAGAGAAATGCCTAAAAGAAAAGCTTGTTGCAGATTCACCCGTGGTTAAGAGAAGTCGACAAACCAGAGGCAAGTCAATCATTGTCCTCGATTCGGATGATGAAAGCTCTGTGTCAGACAACAGTGAAAAGAAGGAAATAGCTGAAACATTTTGTATAGGAGACTGTGATTCCGACCATGCAAAAGAGACCGTTGAAAGTAAGTCGACACAACCTTCAGGTAAAAAGTCTGTTTCTAATAAGGTCCTGGTAGAAAGTGAGAATGAGAGTGATGCAAAGAACTCTGACACAAATGAGAAGTCAATGGAAAGTGATGAGCCTAGCATTCGAGTGATAGACACATTCATTACGAAAAGCAGGGCTAGAAGATCCAAACGCCTCAATAGTATAGACCCAGATTTAGTGGACGATCATGGTTTGGATATATTTGAAAATGGAATCACTGAAGAACAAAAGGTTTCCAAGACAAAAGACACTGAGAGCAGACAGGGAAAGCTGAGTAGGTCAGTAAGGAAAAGTCGAAGCAAAATGTCATTCGCTGTTGATTGTGAAGATGACAAAGAGGAAGATAACAAGTCACCGACCCCAAAGAAGAAGTTGAAGTCGACCAAGAAATCCGTGAGAAAGAAGAAGGAAAAGGAAGGCACAGACTCCAGTGCTGAGGTGAAGAAGTCTAAAGCTAAACTAACCATGGTATGCATTTTATTGTTCATTATACAATGTATAAATAATTCTGGAAATGACCAGAGCCCAAGCATGAAAAATACCTAATATTAGTACACTTGTAATTTCAGTGTCCAAATCTTCAAAAAATGTATTTCTTAGTCTGGAAATCGAGTCCTAAAATTCTCAAGTTTTTGCTAATTTTTGACTAAGGGTTTTTATAAATAAGAGCCTTGTCTTGAAATTTTACCTACTATTCTTTATCATTGGAGTAATCTGTTAAAATTGGTGATTGTTTATGTCGTAGAAAAAAAAGTAACATTTTGATCTTTTTTTTAATCAAAATGCAAAACTCTTGTTGTTGAAATAAAATTGGTTATAATTTACTGATGGAAAAGGTTCATTTCATTTCCTCATTTTGAATGTTCATTGGTGTTGCAGTATACTGTAACCATGGCTTGTGTGTTTATTATGCTCCCCGAAAACTTTTCGGGGGAGCAAATAGTCGCCGCTTTGTCCCTCTGTCCGTCCGTCTGTCCTGTTTTCTTGTCAGGAGTATTTCTCAGCAACTACTGACCAGAATTCAATTCAGAATTCGATGAAACTTCATGGGAAGCTTCATTACCAAGAGGAGGTGTGCACTGAACAATAACATCTGCTTCAAAGAAATTTCTCAGAGCTATGATACTGAAGATTTCTGAAATTTCATGCACAATTCTTGTCTTTTTTATTTCTACTCAACTACTGGCCATAATTAAATAAAACTTTATAGGAAGCTCTGCACCCATGATTATTCTTACAGTTATGGGACTTTGATGATTGCTGAAATTAATATATAGAACACAATTGTCTGGACTCTGGTCTTCTGATTGCATTTCCATTACTTGGCAAAGTAGATTGGGGAGCGTCCATTAGTTCACTGATAGCCTTGTTTTATGTCTGTATTTCATATTGCAGGAGGAAATGGACACTGAAGACACCAAAAACAGGTATAATAAGTAACTACACTGTCAAGTTCAATGCACAATTTTTTATTCTGTATTATATTCTGTTAAAAATCCTGTAATAAGTAAGTTGACAAATAGAGCTTCAACATCCAGCATCTGCTAGAAGAGTGAGTTTAGGTGAATCTTTTAAGGAGGTTGTAGAAAATCCTAAAAAGTCGAATTGGTTTTTATGACAAAAAAATGTAGCCAATCACTGAAGTCAGATGTTTAAATCTGTAGCCATTGGCTGTGTTGGCAAATGGCAGCATGAGCTCTGTGGGGTAGTTTCCTCCTTAGAATTACAGTTTCAGTTTATCCCTCATGGGTTATTTTGCCCCCCATCGAAGATGGTGGGTTATTTTGGTTTTCTTATGTGGGTTGGTCTGTCGGTTGGTTGGGTCAACCACATTCTTTTCCGCTCTCTTAAGTTCAACATTTTTCTTCCGATCTTCACCAAACTTGATGACTATGTTTGTGGGCATAGTTTCTCAGCCAGGTTTGAAAATAAACCAAATGGCCACAGGAACTGTGGAGTTATGGCCCTTGATTTATCTGAAATTGGTCTTTTTAGTTGTTTCGCTCTTCTTATCCAACATTTCTTATCTTCACCAAACTCAATATTCTAAAGATTGCTTTCCACCTAAAATGGGTGTGCCTGTTTTACAAACAGCTTTTGTTCAGTTTGCCTGGGATAAATGTTTCAGTGTGCCACTTCCAAATGTTTCAGTTACTTCAAATAAGTTATTCAGTTTGCCAATGATGAGTGATCAATATTGCAGCTTGCCGCTGAAGACACCGGCAGTGTGTGAGGCAGGAGTCTCCAAGGAGAGCACCAGTAAATCGTCAAGGAAAGGCAAGAGCACGAGCAAGCGGCCTGCCAAAGATTCTTCGGGCAGCGTGGAGGGTGAAACCCCGAAGGCCAAGAAGGTCAAGGCCAGCCCTGAACACGCCTCAGAGGTATGGACATGTCTTTACAGGGCTCATACAGTTCCTCTAAAGTGACTGAATTTCAAACTGCTCCTTGAAAGTGCTTATAACAGACTGAGTGTGCTTAAAAATGCTGATTTCACCTGGAAAGTTTTCAAATGCTTAAAAAATGCTTATTTTGGCTTCAAAAATTTGCTTAGAAGTATTTTTGGATGTCAACAGTAATTCCTTATGAAGTTTTGCAATCTGACGTGATATGCACAACTTAACTTCATACATTGCAAAGACTTTGAATTGTAACTTGTAAAATATATATATAATATTTTTTTATGCCCCTGGCACCTCTCTCGGCGATAAGAATTTATCTTTTTGAAGATGGCAGTGTATATTTGTTTGCAAATGTTGGTCAGTTGGTCTGCCACAGGCACTTAGATGTTACAGTCCGTGAATTATTGTATTTTACATCTGCCTTGTCACCCTTACAATTTACAAAAAGCTCTTGTTTTCAATAATATATTGGTGTGTAATTCGTAATGATAATGATCCAAACAGTTAGGAAATTAGTACTGATTCACCACATTAAGAATTCTGAATACCTGCCTTTTTCAGTCTGATATTGCCTTGCTGAAGAAGAGGTTAACCATGATAGTGACGTCGAAAGGGGCTCCCGCTACCGACAAGATCGAAGGTTCAGTCAAGGTCGCTGACTTGGATCGGACACTGGAGGAGAGACCTGTCCTGCAGGACGTGAAGTCCGAACCAGTCCAAGATGATAACGATAGGTTTGTAGAATGTACCAGAGTCGTAAAACTAAAAATTATGGTGAATTATGCTTGCACCCCGATCATCCATACGACCCCCATTGCCTTTAGCTTAAAATTTTCTTTTTGCAAAATTTACCTTGCTGTGCTGAATCCTACAAATTTTGGTGTTCAGTTGGTTTTTGTGTCGCCTGAAAAGGCGACATATAGGGGTTACTTTGGCAGCGGCGGTCCCTTTAGTTTGTGCAGACAATAAATGGAGAAATTTTTGTGCAGTCGTTAATTAAACTTTAGGGAAGTGTTAATAGGCATAAAAGATAGGTTAAGGTCTGTTTTTGGCATAATTGCTCTTATCGTACTTTAGTTATGCCCCGTCAGGAACACATCCGACTTGCAGAGTTCTAGTTATTTTTTAATGTTGACAAACGTTCTCTTTGCCCACTTTCAAGATATTTAGTCATTGGCCCTGTGACTTTATTAGTGTGCAAAAGTCTGCTTGATTTGTTCAAAATTTACCATCATTTTCAATGATTCAGGTCAGTATTATGTACATGTTAATTATTAAATATGGTTTAATAGTACACATATTAAAATGTGATGCCAGTGCACACTTTATGAGCCATAGTACGGAAGGCAATTTGTTTGTGTATGATGAGCTATACATTCTTCTATTGTCTAGGAGATTAAATTCACAAAATCCTTTTGAATAGAAATTGCATTCTGAATGTAATGATTTTTCAATATTTAAACTGTGTATGTACGACCTTCCATATCAGTTATTTTCAAAATAATCTGATGAAAGTGACAATAAAACTTGAAGCAAAGAGAAAAACACAAAAATGACGAAGGAAACTTCTTCAATGTTAATTAAATCAACAAGTACTAGTGTTGACGTCTGCATCGTTTATTAGTGTTGTGTAACCTAAACCAACTGTCAAGTCAACGTATATACATGGATTTGAGTTTCCGCCTGTGCAGACGAAAACTATTTGGTGTTTAAAAACTAGCTTATTGTGCGTTTAAAAGCAATGTTTGTTCTTATCTTTTATTCATTTTAAACTGAACTATATGTTAATTATCTTTAGTTGGTTAAGTGTATATATGCCGCCACTAAAACTGTTGTAAGATCATACATACACACTTTAAGTAGATATTTAACACAAAATTTACACTGGCATGGTACTATGTTGCATGGTTTGTTACTTAAATACTGGTCAATGGTCTTAAAATCAATTCATTCCATATGTTTTGGCACTATTGGTATTGGTAGAAACTTGCCATTCACACTTTAAGTAGATATTTAACACAAAATTTACACTGGCATGGTACTATGTTGCATGGTTTGTTACTTAAATACTGGTCAATGGTCTTAAAATCAATTCATTCCATATGTTTTGGCACTATTGGTATTGGTAGAAACTTGCCATTCACACTTTAAGTAGATATTTAACACAGAATTTACACAGGCATGGTACTATGTTGCATGGTTTGTTACTTAAATACTGGTCAATGGTCTTAAAATCAGTTCATTCCATATGTTTTGGCACTATTGGTATTGGTAGAAACTTGCCAGAGCCTGATAGAAAGTTGAATGGTTTGTGTTTGCAGTGATCGCAAGCATCGCAGGAATAGGAACCCAGTGAGCTACGTACCCAAACCCCTCAATGTGTAGGTATCCTGTGCATAACTGCTAAATATACATATGAGGTGTGTCCTGGGAAAATTGGGCTAGTTGCATGTGCTTAGTGTCGTCCCGGATTAGCCTGTGCATAATTGCTATATATTTATATGAGGCGTGTCTGCACAGGCTAATCCTGGACGACACTTTCCGCCTACAGTGGATTTATGTTAAGAAGAGACTTCCTTGAATCAGAAAATGTTATAAAAGTGGAAGTGTGAGGACTGCACAGGCTGATCCATGACGACACTTTACGCAGATGAATTAAGCCCAGGTTTCCCATGACACGCCTCATATTGATTTCGTATTTGGCATACTGCAAAACATTAAACTTGTTCAATTTGCCATGTATTTAAGAAAAAAGGTAACATCACACTTGTTACTATGGTCATAGAGCAGTGGGGAGAAACGTTCATTCCTTGCGCTATAAAAATAAAATACCTGTATCCAGTAGTCATAATTAGTAAACAGTTCTGGGAGTGTTCTTATTTTTAATCATTAACCAACTCGAATACTGGATATTTGTTTTCTTAAAGTTACTAAGATGCTCTATATAAGAATGTGTCCAGTGCATTTCTTAAATCACCACATCAATTTGATGTCCTGCACATACTTTGATACTCTAAATGGGATTGTGTCTTGTGCATTCCTTAAATCACCACATCAATTTGATGTCCTGCACATAGTTTGATACTCTAAATGAGATTGTGTCTTGTGCATTCCTTAAATCACCACATCAATTTGATGTCCTGCACACACTTTGATACTCTAAATGAGATTGTGTCTTGTGCATTCCTTTGAAAGATTGTTTACATAAAATTGAGGAAAAGTAGTTCTAGTTCTAAGGGTGTGTTGTTAACGAAATGCTTTATGTTTCTCTCACAGGAAACTTCGACAAGGTGATCAGTTGTTTGTAGAACCCCTGAATACAACCAAAGGTAAGTCATAGGATTTATTCATATATAATTTGTGTGCATACAGTAATTGTTATAAAATTTGTACTGAAGTTTTAACTGAAGATGCCATTTAAAAAAACAGAAGTACATCAGTACTAATTCAGTTTAGTTCATTAAACAGCTTACCACAGCAAAGTGTGAGGATTGCAGTATAATGCAGCCATTTTTCTAAAACATGAGTTTTGTGATTGAAATTTATTTATTAATCTCACAATATTTTTGATAATGCCAGATTAATGCCAATCTTGTCACTAATCTCCATGAATACAGGTACTTGCTTCTTATACGTACCGGCACATTGAATACTTTATAGCTGGTCATGGTATGCTCATGTTTGATGAATGGCAATTACCAGAGTTTCCTTTAATATGTCCAAACTACTTATATTTCAGTATAATATTGAATTTGTAATGTATTATCAGTGTACTGCTGACTGTTTGTAATTATGCCCCCCTTCGAAGAAGTGGGGGTATCTTGCTTTGCACCTGTCGGACGGTCGGTCGGATGGTCGGTCTGTCCGTTGACCATTTCGTTTCCGCACGATATATTGAGAACGCTTTGACGTACGATCATGAAAGTTGGTACGCTGGTTACTAGGGAGGAAAGGAAGAAGCCTTTAAATTTTGAGGTCAACAGGTCAAAGGTCAAGGTCACCATTGCTCAAAATAGAAAAACGGTTTCCGCTCAATAACTTGAGAATGCATTGAGATATTTTAATGAAACTTTATACATAGATACCTTATATCGAGACCTCTCTTGGGATTGCATATTAAAAACATTTCTTAATAATTGCACATATTCACAACTTGGCTGCAAGCATACATGTTTAAAAAATATCGCTTGTTAATTATTTTCGTTTTACCTTTTACAATCTGTTATTAATGCATTTTGTATTTAATGCTTACAATCTCTCATTAATGCATGCACTGCTAACTGCTTAAATTTAAATCAAAATATACACATAAAGTAGTCAAATCTTTATTTGGAGAAAGGTGTTTACATGCATGTGATATTTCCTCCTCCTGTCAGCAAATTTCCCTGGTCTAAATGCTAGATTTTTATACCAGTAATGCATCTGTTTAAAGATGCTGAGTACCCCTTTGAGGGACTACCGGCAGAAGGGAAAGATCCGGAGTGATAGTTTGGTTCCCCCTGCTGCTTTTTTGGGCTGGTCAACACAGAAATGTTGAAAATCTTGTGAACATTTAATGTAGTTTTGCAAATATTCAACGACAAATAAATAGGCTATGTTGTAAAAACCTTAATTAGAAGCATAAGACTTATAAAATCCCAGGATTTAGCAAATTATTAGAAAATGGGAACAAACTGGTCTGTCTTTCCACCTTGCTCTTTTTTGCAGCACCCTATACCTTATTTGACGCCGGGTAGCTCAGTTGGTAGAGCACTGGACTGTCAATCCGGGGTTCGTGAGTTCACTGCCCAGCCCGGCCACATAACTTGTGTAGGGATTATTCATGAAATAATTTCTACTGCCATTCTCCCCCTAACTATGATTCAAGTTGGGCAGTTGTCAGTAACTGACATAAGTATGTGCATTTGGTACTGGTAAACCTCTTAGATTGGCTAAGCTTGCCTAGGAAAATTGTAAGTAGGTTAACTAACAGCTGTTACATGACTGAAATACTGTTGAATATTGCGAAAAATCCAAACAAACAAACATACCTTATTTTATCCTAGATCTTTCCCTGCTAGGTAGTTTCCTATGGAAAATGTTGTTTCATATCATAAATTACTCTTGTCTGTGTAACCTTATCAGCAGCACTTGTCTACACTGATTTACCTCCCTTTGCAGTGAAGGCCGAGATGTCGAGACTTGCGATTGCTCGGAAGATGTGTGTCCCAAAAGTCAGCCGAGATGACAAGGAAAACGTGGACCTGACAAAAGCCAAGTAGCATGGAACACAATGTTTTGATATTGTGCTGAACAAAACCAAAGAAACCTGACTAAAGTCAAGTAGCATGGACCACAATGTTTTGATATTGTGCTGAACAAAACTAGGAAACCTGACAAAGGCCAAGTAGCATGGACCACAATGTGATAATATTGTGCTGAACAATTACAGGGAACCTGACTAAAGCGAAGTAGCATGCATATATGCTAAAGAACCTCAGCCAAGAATTTCATGTTACGACCTGATGAACGTTTGAAAGTCACATAGGAGTGCGGAAGCACAATAGGCAGGCCCTCTGTTCACAAAGGATTAACTGAGCCGCGTCGTGGGAAACCGGACTTAATGCATGTGCGTAAAGTGTCGTCCCGGATTAGCCTGTGCAGTCCGCACAGGCTAATCCAGGACGGCACTTTCCGCCTACAGTGGATTTATGTTTAGAAGAGACTTTCTTGAAACAGAAAATACGATACAAGCGGAAAGCGCCGTCCTGGGACGACACTTTACGCACATGCATTAAGACCTGTTTTCTCACGACGCGCCACAACTGTATTATCAAGACCAGTCTTAGTTGTTCTAAATAAGATGAGGCATTTTGTAAAGTGCTTGACTAAATCATAGTTAAGTGCAGATTGAAGGATTCTGTGCGGTTTTGGTTTAAATAAATCACTTTGTGTATTCACAAGTATTTCACTGCATATGCATAACAAATGCTAAAAATTGGGATTTGTTTACAATACAGTTGAGGCGTGTCATGGGAAAACCGGTTTTAATGCATGTGCGTAAAGTGTTGTCCAGGATTAGCCTGTGGGGGACGACTTTCCGCTTTTATAGTATTTTCTGTTTCAAAGATAACTCTTTTAAACATAAATTCACTGTACATGGAAAGCGTTGTCCAGGATTAGCCTGTGCAGACTGCACAGGCTGATCCGGGACGACACTTTACGCACATGCATTAAGCCAGGTTTTCCCACGACAGACTCATTTGATGGACACGCTTATCACTCCTCGTGATGTCCATATTGCTGAACAGCTACTGCAAGTGCCTTCATATCTTAATCATATACATTGTTTTATCCTTCTGTAAATATCTCTTGCATGATTTCTGTGTGTACACATTATCCTCTAGTGTAATATTGAATACGGCAAATAGCACATCATCGTACCAAACTTTGTACATAGACCATTATATTAATTTGTATTTATAGTTGTATATTGTAGAGCATTGCATAGATGTGTCAGGTGCAACTCTTTATTTCGTATTATTTAACAATAATGTCCTGATGTTTCTGTCAGTGTTATGAGCTATTATATTTTCTTGTAGTCTAGGATTTTGTGTTTCAATATACAGTTGAAATACAGCAAATGAACCTTGATATATTTGAAAGTATACAACTAGATAGAACCATAACTAGGTTTTTATAAATTTTACAACACTGTATAATTCCAACTAGGTAAACAAATGTTTTTTGCATTCACATTTCAATAGTCCTTCTGTATAATGTAGTTAATAGCAGAACAGTGTATTATACTTAATGATTTTATGTACATTTCCAATCTAGTAGAGATAAAAAAAATATGTTTCTTTCCAAGGAGGATATCTTTCTTGAGTTAAAGAATCTTCTGCTGAACATAATTAGATTTTCTTGTTCATATCATATTAATTTCAAGGATTTGTGTGCATTTTCTCCTGGTAAGTTTTCCAAAAGAAATTCACCATTTTTTAACTGAAATGAACATTCTAACACAATGCGCGCAATTTCCTTTGTTAAATTGCTAATAAACATCTCGAAAAAGTAGTTCCGAAACTGTAAAATATAGTTCACATTGTAATCGCAGAATGTGTTGTCCGGTCATGTTAGATTCGAAGTAAGTTTGGCATTGTCATTGTTTATCTGTAAATAAACAAAAATTTTTTGTTCTAATGCACATATATTAAATCACTTAAGCTAACGCCCACGTGGATTAATTCTTGCGCATCTGAACTCAAAATCATTTATTTACAGATAAACAACTCACAACCGAACATTATTAATTTTACACTTGCTGTAATACACGGTTCTAAGTAATTACATAGACTAGCAATGTAAAATTTTGTGTTTTTAATCCATTTTAAAACTTGTCCTTTTCTTCTAAAGCACATATAACTGGCTTTTACGAGATGTGTTCCTAATTTAGAGACCGTAACATTGTTGCGTTGACAATAGGATACAAAGTTCTCTATAATATCTGTTTGCAGTTTTGTTTTTATAAGGTAGAAATTAGAATGCATGTTTGTCTGTATTTTTCAATTATATTAAACTTCTCTATTTTCAATTATTCATTTGTGTTATCTTTCTGTAAAAGATTTAGGTTGTTCGATACATAATAGTGATGTATGTAGTAGTGTGCGTCTCTGTCTGAACATGCCCCTTCAGTGTGAAAGCGCTCATCAAAGTCTGGGCTGGTCTTCACAAAGTTCCTTAAGTTAAAGTTGTACTTTTGTGAAAATTTAAGATAAAATTTTTAGTGTGAAATGCGCTGATTTTTATTCTACTTAAGTGAAAATTTTAGATCACATTTTTCGTGTGAAATTGGGTGATTTTTATTATACTTGAGTGAAGTGTAAATCAAATTTTGTGTGTGAAATGCAGTGATTTTTGTTCTAATGAGACGCACCAGTTCACTATTTACTACCGGTAATTTAAACACTGGATTGTATAAGACCTGTATATGAAACAGCCACTGCCATAAGGCCAACACAAATATTTGTATTTTGGGCAACAACCCGACCCTACCTAGCAACCCCCCCCCCCTTAAAGTTTTTAGCAGTGATTTTTTTCTGTGAACTCGTATTATTTTTTTGTTGGCATTAGCATTGGCACAGTTTTAAGAAATTTACTTTTACCGCGGAGTTTTGTGAATTCTGGCCACGTCTTTATGTTCGTGCATCTCTCAAAGTCTTGTTTGTCACAATGTGTCATGTTATACCTTCATGTGTGTTTGGACATCATGAGTGAATACCTATTGCTGTTTGTGAAGAATAAAGAGTATTAAATGTATCTGGTTTTCAGTATTTCTTTTTTAAGACTTCAAACTAAAAACCATATAAATGGTAATTTTCACCTAAGGGCTGTTCCAGGAAAATAGTTGATGGGAGGGGGGGGGGGGGGGGGTCAGTCCAAAAATGGGGTACCACCAACACAACTGCATTTTTTTCAAGTCATTGATAATCTGTTTTATCTCTATCACCCCCACCCACCAAATTTAATACATCAGCATGACACCCCCTCATCACCTTTTTTCCTGCAACAGCCCTAATGAAATGTTCACATAAATTTGGGAAAAAATCTTTTTTCATTCTTTTATAAGAAATGAGATTGTTCCATCATAGTTTGTGGTCAAATAAAACAGTATAGATGTATAGGAATTAAATCACCAGTGCAAAGTCCATATATGTATTTAGAAAGCTTCTAAATGAGGAATATATTTTATCTATACTCCACCCATCTTACCGTAATATACCTTGACATAGAGGATGAATCTTCACATTTCTATACGTCAAAGAATAGTCTATACTTGATTTCTACGGTCTATGGAAAAATGTGTGTCATGTTATAATTGATTTTAACTGTTAAGAAAGGGAGTGTACTCGATAAATTGGTCTAACATTAATTGACGCAGGTATAGCTTGGTCACATTAACCTGACACTCGTGAACTCTCATTTATCACGATACCTTACATGAATGTTTCTTCTTCGCAGGTATACAATTTAACCTTCCGTTATTAAGGTTAATTTCAAAATGCCATTTAAGCGGGCCGACTAAATTAATATAGTACCCTGAGCCAGCTGGCACTATTTCTTGTGGGTGCCTGCTCAGTTCTTGTTGTGTGTAACCGCAGGTTTGAGTAGTAAATTTCACAATGCAAATATTTTGCAAGCTGTCAGATGGTCGTTTGAAAAAAAGTAGTATATTTCAGCACAAAATAAAGAAATGTTTTTTTGCATAGTTTTGCTTTTGATGTACTTTATAATAAAACTTCTATACTAAAAAATTGTGCGATATAATATAACAAGAGGGCCAAATGGCCCTGGGTCGCTCACCTGGGTTTCATTAACAGAACAATTTTCCATGTCGTAGATTATTATACGGATATGGATATACTGATACAGACTGATGGAAACGTGGCCTTAATCATCATGGTTTGAAAAACGTAAGTGAAAGCAGACATTCAAAATTTGGGAAGTACATATTGAAATTGAAGCTTCTTCTTGAGTGACCTAGTTTTTTACCCCACATGACCCAGATTCGAACTCAGCCGAGATACCATTAAGAAAAATGTTCTGACAAAGTTTCATGACGATTGGGCAAAAAATGTGACTTCTAGAGTGTTCACAAGCTTTTTCTTCAATTTGACCTAGTGAACTAGTTTTTCAAACCACATGACCCAGATTTGAACTCAGCCGATATATCATTGGGGCAAATGTTCTGACCATGTTTAAAGAAGATTGGGCAACAAATGTGACTTCTAGAGTGTTAACAAGCTTTTTCTTCAATATGACCTAGCGACCTAGTTTTTGATTCCACATGACCCAGATTCGAACTTGCCTGAGATATCATTGGGACAAATGTTCTGACCAAGTTTCAAGAAGATTGGGTAAAAAAAAGTGACTTCTAGAGTGTTAACAAGCTTTTTCTTCAATTTGACCTAGTGACCTAGTTTTTAACCCCACATGACCCAGATTCGAACTTGGCCAAGATATGCTTGGGACAAATGTTCTGACCAAGTTTCATGAAGATTGGGCAAAGAATGTGACTTCTAGAGTCTTCACAAGCTTTTCCTATAGCCATATAAGGAAAACTGCCCCCCCTGGTGGCCATGTTTTTCACAGAACTGGAACCATTTTCGACCTCGGCCAAGATATCATAAGCACAAATGTTCTGAGCAAGTTTCATGTTGATTAAGCCAAATATGTGACTTCTAGAGTGGTCACAAGCTTTTTCTATAGCCATATAAGGAAAACTGCCCCGCCCCCCTGGCGGCCATGTTTTTCAATGGAGCGGAACCATTTTTGAACTCAGCCGAGATATCATAAGAACAAAGGTTCTGAGCAAGTTTTATGTTGATTGGGCAAAAATTGTGACTTCTAGTGTTCACAAGCTTTTTCTATAGCCATATAAGGAAAACTGCCCCGCCCCCTGGCGGCCATGTTTTTCAACGGATCGGAACCATTTTCGAGCTCGGCCAAGATATTATTAGAACAAATGTTCTGAGCAAGTTTCATGTTGATTTGGCAATAAATGTGACTTCTACAGTGTTCACAAACTGTTTCTTCAATTTGACCTAGTGAGCTAGTTTTTGACCCCACATGACCCAGTTATGAACTTGGCCGAGATATCATTGGGACAAATGTTCTGACCAAGTTTCATGAAGATTGGCCAATAAATGTGGCCTCTAGAGTGTTCACAAGGTCAATGTTGACAACGCACGACGGGACAATGGGCGATCACAAAAGCTCACCATGAGACCTTGTAACCCAATTAGAATCTGCATCTCCGAGGTGTGGCTTATTTTTATCCCAGGGACATAATTTGAACAATCTTAACAAACCTCTGGGCGTTGTGATTTTAGGTAAAGCTTTTTAAAGTCAATCTGCTATTTAAGTCTATATAAACCATGTGACCCCTTGGGGTGTGGCCAGATTTGACCCCAGATGCATAATTTGAACAATCTTTGGAGAGGACCACTATGCAATGTTACGTACTACATATAGGAAAGCTGTGGGCCTTGCCGTTTCAGAGGAGAGGATTTTTTAAGTCATTTTGCTATTTAAGTCTATGTAAACCATGTGACCCCCTGGGCGTGACCAGTTTTGACCCCAGGGGCATATACATACCAAATATGAAACCTCTAGGCCTTGCGGTTTGAGAGGATTAGAATTTTAAAGTCAGTTTGCTATATAAGTTTATATAAACAATGTGACCCCTGGGGTGTGGTCAGTTTTGACCCATGGGGCATAATTTGAACAATCTTTGTAGAATACCACTATAGAATGCTACATACCAAATACGAAACCTCTGGGCCTTGCAGTTTTAGGAGATTTTTAAAGACATTTTGCTATTTATGTTTATATAAACCATGTGACCCCCAGGGCGTGGCCAGTTTTGACCTCAGGGGCATAATTTGAACAATCTTTGTAGAGGACCGCTATACAATGTTACATACCAAATATGAAACCTCTGGGCCTTGCGGTTTCAGAGAAGATTTTTAAAGACATTTTTCTATTTATGTCTATATAAACCATGTGACCCCAGGGTGTAGCCAGTTTTGACCCCAGGGGCATAATTTGAACAGTATTTGTTGAGGACCACTATCGAATGTTACATACCAAATATGAAACCACTGGGCCTTGTGGTTTCAGAGGAAAAGATTTTTAAGGTCATTTTGCTATATATTCTATACAAACCATGTGACCCCCAGGGCGTGGCCCGTTTTGACCACGGGCATAATTTGAACAAACTTTGTAAAGAACCACTAAAGGATGTTACAAACCAAATATGAAACCTCTGGGCCTTGCGGTTTCAGATAAGATTTTTAAAGTAATTTTGCTATATATTCTATATTATCCATGTGACTCCCGGGGCGTGGCCAGTTATGACCCCAGGGGCATAATTTGAACAATCTTTGTAGAGGACCACTATAGGATGTTACATACCAAATATGAAACCTCTGGGCCTTGTGGTTTCAGAGGAAGAGATTTTTAAATTCATTTTGCTATATATTCTATATAAACCATGTGACCCCCGGGGCGTGGCCAGTTTTGACCCCAGAGGCATTATTTGAACACTCTTTGTAGAGGACCACTATAGGATGTTACATACCAAATATAAAACCTCTGGGCCTTGCAGTTTCAGAGATTTTTTAAAGTTTACTTTTGAAATCTATTTTCAGCTCTAGTGACCTACATATGCAGCGGACCGTAACAAATTGAACAACTTTGAAAGAGGGTCACCCAATGATCACTCCTGTGAAGTTTGGTAAAAATCTGCCAAGTGGTTTAGGAGGAGATGTCATTTGAATGAAAAGTTGACGACGAACGCACGCACGATGGACAACGGGCGATCACAAAAGCTCACTATGTGTCTGAGCTATTTTAGTTTCGAGGTTCGATAAAATGTTGTATCATGTACCCAAATCAACCATATTTGCTATATAGATTATTTACTTTTAGTGACATGTTTCACGTTATTGTACTATCAGTAAAAAGCCAAAAATAATTACAGCAAAATTTACCAGTTCTATGGTATTTTAAAAACTAAGTGAAATAATAAAACGACACAAACAAAATAATTTTATTAATATCATATAAACATATTTATCAAACATGATAATTCTGTACAGCTTGGTTTGATTTCTGAAAACCTCAAGCAATTTCTACATTTCACATACCTAGCTGCCTTGAAAGTTTATTGACTTTAGGCCAGAGTTAGTTGATTTGAGGGGCGTCGTGGGAAAACCAGACTTAATGCATGTGCGTAAAGTGTCATCCCGAATTAGCCTTTGCAGACTGCAGAGGCTAATCCGGGACGGCACTGTCCGCTTTTATGGTATTTTCTGTTTCAAGGAAGTCTCTTCTAAACATATATCCCCTGTAGGCGGAAAGTGCCGTCCTGGATTAGCCTGTGCGGACTGCACAGGCTAATCCGGGACGACACTTTACGCACATGCATTAAGACCGGTTTTCTCATGACACGCCACATTTGTAGTTTCTCAGATCTGCCGACCCCCCTTTTTTTTTAAATACAAAAAATAAAATAAAAATTAGAACACAACAGATACAGTAAAAAAAGAAGATAACATTTCTTTACTGACACTGATTTCTGATGGATATTAAAGGAGAGTTTTCAACTCAACAGTTATAATGTAAAAATACAGTAAAACTAATATTTAAACAACGTCATCATGTTGACTTTGTGGAGATGTCAGTGTAACAAACATTGCATTGTATTATTATTATTGTTGTGTTTATCGTGAAAAAAATGTTTAGAATATAATTTTATTTTTATTTTGCCTCCAATTGTACAGGTTTTCCACAAATGTCCGAGAAACTTAAAATAAACAAACCTTGGGCCTTATGTTTCTGTATAAAAAGCATGTATTAAAATGCCAGAAAATCAGCTAATAATATTCAAAGCAGTACAACACTTTCAACACAGAACCTCTCTGATGGACATCTCTGATATAGCTTTACTTTTGTCTATTGTTTTTCTGCTGCTCTTTATGTACCAACTATCTACTATGGCAAAGAATTTAAAAAGATAAAAAAATAGTTACATTGACATAACAAAATCCACTGGTGTGGCCTATAAGGAGTTTGACAATGATCAACGTTTTGACACTAAATCAGAACAGCAACATAAGCTCAAAACATTATATGCATGCCTCCTGAAATGCGAGTGATAACTTCTTCATGCAAAAAAACACACAACACATATACAGTATAAAACAATTTGTGTCGTGTCGTGGGAAAACTGGGCTTAATGCATGTGCATAGTGTCGTCCCGGATTAGCCTGTGCAGTCCGCACAGTGCATTTTTGATGAGGGATAACAAAAACTTAACTAAGGTAAACAATTTATACAAAATAAAGGTTATATTACCGGTAAACAAAGAAATTATCTTAAATTAGTTGACATTTCAATCTATGTTATGTGGCTTGCAACAGTAAGTAAAGATAAAACCACAATCATAGGAGCATAAACAAACACTAATCAACAATTTAACCACAGTGTAAACAAGACACATGCAAAAGTGGTGTCAGTGTGTAAGTGCATGCAAAATTGTGGCATGATAAATTCTAAAGCCTCTTTCTGGGTTTCCAGTAATCTTTGCCAGCCCAGATCTTTGCCCTTCTGGACATTTGCCAGCCCAGGTATTTGCCCTTCCGGACATTTTCTTCCCCAGATATTTGTCCTTCTGGACATTTGTTTCCCCAGATATTTACCTTTCTGGACATTTGCCACACCAGATATTTACCTTACTGGACATTTGCCACACCATATATTTGCCTTTCTGGACATTTGCCACACCAGATATTTACCTTTCTGGACGTTTGCCACACCAGATATTTGCCTTTCTCGACATTTGCCAACCCAGATATTTGCCCTTCTGGACATTTGCTACCCCAGATATTTGCCCTTCTGGACCTTTGCCACCCCAGATATTTGCCCTTCTGGACCTTTGCCACCCCCGATATTTGCCCTTCTGGACATTTGCTACCCCAGATATTTGCCTTTCTGGACCTTTGCCACCCCAGATATTTGCCCTTCTGGACCTTTTCCACCCCAGATATTTGCCCTTCTGGACCTTTTCCACCCCAGATATTTGCCCTTCTGGACCTTTGCCACTCCAGATATTTGCCCTTCTGGAGCTTTGCCACCCCAGATATTTGCCCTTCTGGACCTTTGCCTCCCCAGATATTTGCCCTTCTGGACCTTTTCCACCCCAGATATTTGCCCTTCTGGACCTTTGCCACTCCAGATATTTGCCCTTCTGGACCTTTGCCACTCCAGATATTTGCCCTTCTGGAGCTTTGCCACCCCAGATATTTGCCCTTCTGGACCTTTGCCTCCCCAGATATTTGCCCTTCTGGACCTTTGCCACCTCAGTGGGAGCTATTATGCCATAGTTCACATCCACCCTTGTTGCAGTGTTACAATGGAAAGATACATGTAAGCAATGTCAATTTCATTTACAACATTCACATGATAATTCACCATGCAAATCATCGAACGGCTAACTTAGATTCTATCACTTTCATAACTTTGCACTTGTGACTATTTATGCACTTTTTTGATGGCATACAGAAACACAAATACAGTCATATCAACACAAGTTTCTGAATGTCACTGCATTGCAATGAACAAATGATGCATAGACAGAAAGTGTGCCGCCACAAAATAACAATCTTATCATCTCTGCATTCCGCTACAGTTAGATTCTCATCCCAAAGAGTAACCCCATCTTTTTTACTTTCTTAGTACATGGTGGATGAGACAACGTCACAAGCCACAAAAATGTAGATCTTGTTGATCTTGTATGGTAAAAGACTTCAGTAACAACACTATAACAAAATGTTTATCTACAACCATTTGGAAGCATCTTATGGACATGACTTTTGCAAGTTTCATTACATGTTGTCCTATGTCCTTCCAAAAGGTGATCACAACCACACTGGAGGGCACAAACAAAGGATGTGCTTGGTTAGCACAAACAGGAAACAAAGAACCAATGCCAGGACTGATAAAACAAGACCTGAGGCTAACACTGGTCAAATAACTTGCCAATACCTCATGGTAAGAGCTCAGATGAGATGCTGATTTGTGTCACATGACAGGCCAGTGGTGCCATCATTGTGTAATAGCTCAGCTGATTGGCTGATTCACATCACATGACAGAGTTATTGAACCAACTTTTTGTATGTGCTCAGTGGATTGGCTGATTCATGTCACATGACATGGTTGCTGCACCAATAATGTGTAAAATCTCATCTGATTTGCAGATTCAGATCACATGACATAGTTGTTGAATAACTTGTGTATGTGCTCTGCCGATTGGCTGATTCACATCACATGACATGGTTCCTGCATCAAAAACGTGTAAAAGCTCAGGTGATTTACATGTAGATTCAGATCACATGACATAGTTGTTGAACCAACTTTTTGTAAGTGCTCAGCTGATTGGCTGATGCATGTCACATGACAGACTAACTTTACAACCCATTTTGTTAGAGCTCAGATGATTGGCTGCTGTGTTGCACATGCCCATTCACCATTGGCTGTTGGCTGTCACCTGATGCTACAGAGTTGGAGGGAGATCTACAGTCAGGGGCAAGACTGAAACTGGCCTCCTGGAGGACCTGCAAGTACAGATATGCCATATTTACCAGTACTCTTAGTGACACCCTAAATACTGCGACACATCTAAGTAAACAAGACACTGCGTTTGATAAACACACATGCCCCCGGTTAGTGCTGGACAGCCTATTTAAATTATTCTATGTCCAAATCAGGTCAAGGTCAAAGTATGGTTGGGTGATATGGGTGGATTGGGAATGGTCATAAGCAACAACTGTGAAAGTATCCAAGTGCTGTAGTAAGCAGTGCTGGTGCTAGACGAAACGGTAAAATCTAGTTAACCAAGAAATGGCACTTAGTTTACCAAGAAATGGCACTTTTGAATTATTATAAGTCCAAATAAGGTCAAGGTCAAGGTCAAAGAGAGGATGGGTGATAAGGGTTGATTAGGAACGGTCATAAGTAACAACTGTGTAAATATCCAAGTGTTGTAGTTAGCGGTGTTGGTGCTAGACGAAATGGTAAAATCTAGTTAACCAAGAAATGGCACTTAGTTTACCAAGAAATGGCACTTTTAATTATTTTAAGTCCAAATTAGGTCAAGGTGAAAGTGAGGTTGGGTGATATGGATGTATTGTTGTAGTAAGCGGTGTTGGTGCTAGACGAAACGGTAAACTATACTTAACCTTGTCACGGACGGACGGATGGACAGGACAATCACTATATGCCTCCCGCATCAAGATGCTGGGGGCATAAAAATAATGTTGTGCATTGGGACGCCATTGTGGGCTTGTTTAATTGGTACATGGTGCAAACTGTGTACTCTACTGATACACAATTGACTCGGTCTAACAGTGTATATGTAAAATACACTGTATCATACATTTCCTTAAATTTGAGACATTTTTTTCATACTGTATACTTTTTCGGTGGCCACTCTGTAAAACTTTTAATTTTAAATTTCAGCCAAGAAGTATAATAATCAATTACAAACAATAATAAGAGTGCATAATGTTTTCAATGGTCAATATTAGAACCGTCCCAGTCAAAGGGCCAGACATATGAAGTAATGACACTGACAGTACATTTGAACAAGAGCATCGCCTACTGGTGCTGGGCGCTCGACTTTCTCATATATTTGATTGTACTAAAGGCTTTTGTTTATAGAATAAGTTTATCAATGTCATTAAGTATTTTGAATTTCAAGTCAATACCTCAGATAGATATTGAGAAATTTGACCTAAAGCAAAAATATCTTAGTTGAAAAAAAGGGCATTAACTCTATCAAAATCCTTGATATAGTTACCTCATCTTGTCTACAGAATGGGTTCATAACTGTGATCAAGTGTTTTGTGTTTCAAGTTAATACCTTTTACAGATATTGTGATTTGACCTAAAGCAACATTTCTAAGTTGAAAAAAGGGCACTTACTCAAGTAATTACTCACTGTGATCAAGTACTTTGAGTTTCAGGTCAATACCTTGTATAGGTATTGAGAAATTTAACCTAAAAGGAAAACTGTAAGTTTAAACAAGAGGGCTAGGTCGCTCACCTGAGTTTAAGGCATAATGACTAATAACAAGAGGGAAAAATGGCACTAAACGCCTTACCTGAGTATAAAGATCTGGGCCTTGCAAATTTCAGATATTTTTTTAGTGTATATAAACCATGTGACCCACAGGGCATGGCCACCTTGTACCCCAGGGGCATAATTTGAACAATATTTGTAGTGGACCACTTTTCAATGTTACATACCCAATATGATTACACTGGGCCTTGCGGTATCAGAGGAGATTTTTCAAGTCATTTTGCTATTTAAATGTATATAAAACATGTGACCCCCAGGGGGTGGCCAATTTTAACCCCAGGGACATCATTTGAACAATCTTGTAGAGGACCACTCCACAATGTTTTACTCACAATATAAACCTCTGGGCCTTACGGTTTCAACAAGGAAGATTTTTATGGCTCACTTGCCATATAAGTCTATATAAATCATGTGATGCCCCGGGTCATGGCCACTTTTTACCCCAGGGGCATAATTTGAAAAATCTTTGTTGAGGACCACTATACAATGTTACATATCAAGTACGAAAAAACTGCGATTTCAGGAGATTTTAAAGTCATTTGGCTATTTAAGTCTATATAAACAATGTGACCCCCAGGGCAGGGCCAGTTTTGACCAATGGGACATCATTTGAACAATCTTTGCAGAGGACCACTATAAAATGTCACATACCACATATAAAACCTCTAGGCCTTGCAGTTTCAGAGGAGAAGATTTATAAAGTCATCTTGCTATTTAAGTCCATATCAACCATGTGAGCCCTGGGGTGTGGCCAGTTTTGACCCCAGGGGCATCATTTGAGCAGGCTTTGTAGAGGATCACTATTCAATGTTAAATACCAAATATGAAACCTCTGGGCCTTGCAGTTTCAGAGAAGAAGATTTCTAAAGCCATTTTGCTATTTAAGTCTATACAAACCTGGTGACCCCTAGGGTGTGCCCAGTTTTGACCCCAGGGGCATCATTTGAACAATCTTTATACAATGTTTCCAACCAAATATGAAACCTCTGGGCCTTGTGGTTTCAGAAATGTTTTTTAAAGTCATTTTGCTATTTACATTTATATTAACCATGTGAGCCCTGGGGTGTGGACAGTTTTGACCCCAGGGGCATCAATTGAACAATCTTTTTTAAAGGACCACTATACAATGTTATAAACCAAATATGAAACCTCTGGGCCTTGCGGTTTCAGAGGAGAAGATTTTTAAAGTCATTTTGCTATATAAGTCGATATTAACCATGTGACCCCTGGGGCGTGGCCAGTTTTGACCCCAGGGGCATCATTTGAACAATCTTAGTAGAGGACCACTACAGGATGTCACATACCAAATATGAAAGCCCTGTCCAATATCTGGTACTAAAAAGTTGTTCTTCTGAGAAGAGGTCCTTGGGTGGAGGCTGCCAACAAAGCATTAAGAACTTTGTTGGAGAGACATGATCTGTGTGTAGTTTTTTGTGTGCTGCACACATTGAATTAAACTGTACAAATGTAAGGTTTAAAGTAGATGACTAGACTTTAGGCTCTATGCTACATGTTTCTGTACATGCAGGTGAAACAGACTGCAGTGTCAGAGCCACAGACTCGATTGCTGATTAATTTTGTCTTACAAAAAATTGTGCAGTTCCACTTAAGTTAGACTACTTATAGATCTAATGCTATCATTTCATATTTGGCATTTCATTATTAAATTAGAAATTTACACTTCGCCTGTAAACAAATTCAATGCAGTAGATCTTAAGTGAAAATATATTATATAAGACGGTCTAATATACTAAGACTGATTGACTACATTTCTTACACATTGCCTAAACATTACATCCAGCTAATTTACTTACACAACAACATGATTGACCATGCTGGTGGGTAACATTTTCTATGCATTTCAATTGTCATCTCCAATGATTCTCTAAAGCACCCTTACAACAATGTGTAACTTGCTAGCTGGTTTTATAAGATCTAAAAATAGCACACTGTATACACCTGGCTGGAATGTGGTCTGCTGTGTTGATTTCTGAGTGTTGGAGGCTCATTGAAATTATAGTGCTGCAGTATAAACAATGTGACCCCCGGGGTGTAGTCAGTTTTGACCCCAGGAGCATAATTTGAACAATCTTTGTAGAGGACCACTACACAATGTTACTTACCAAATATAAAACCTTTGGGCCTTGCGGATTCAGAAGGAGAAGATTTTACAAGTCTATATAAACCATGTCATCCCCGGGGTGTGGCCAATTTTGATCCCAGGGGCATCATTTGAACAATCTTTGAAGAGGACCATTATGCAATGTTACCAATCAAATATGAAACCTTTAGGCTTTGCAGTTTCAGAGGAGAAGATTTTTAAAGTCATTTGGCTATTTAAGTCTGTATAAACCATGTGACCCCCGGATTGTGGCCAGTTTTGACCCCAGGGGCATCATTTCAACATTCTTTGTAGAGGACCACTATGCAATGCTACATACCAAATATGAAACCTCTGGGCCTTGCGCTTTCAGAGGAGAAGATTTTTAAAGTCATTTTGCTATTTAAGTCTATATAAACCATGTGACCCCTGGGGTTTGGCCAGTTTTGACCCCAGGGGCATCATTTGAACAATCTTTGTCGAGGACCTCTATAAAATTTTACATACCAAATATGAAACCTCTAGGCCTTGCGGTTTCAGAGGAGAAGATTTTTAAAGTCATTTTGCTATATAAGTCTATATAAACCATGTGACCACTGGGGCGTGGCCACTTTTGACCCTAAGGACATCATTTGAACAATCTTAGTAGAGGACCAGTAGAGGATGTCACACATCAAATATGAAAGCCTGAGCCTTGCGGGTTCATAGGAGAAGATTTTTAAAGTTTTTAGCTCTGGTGACCTACATATGCAGCGGACCGGAAAGATTTCAACAATTTTCAAAGAGGTCCACCCAAGGATCATTCCTGTGAAGTTTGGTGAAAATCTGCCAAGCGGTTTAGGAGGAGATGTTGTTTGAATGAAAAGTTGACGACGCACGTACGCACGCACGCACGTTGTACAATGGGCGATCACAAAAACGGGTAATAACTCCAACAAAATCCTTGAAAGAGTTACCTCTAGTCTGCAGAATGGTGTCAGCACCATAAACAAGTACCTTGAGTTTCAATTTAATGTCTTTGATAGTTATTGAGAAATTTTATATTTACCAAAAAATTTCAAAATATTCTAAGTTGTAAGTCCAAACAAGGGCAGATAACTCTGGAAATACAAATCACAGGATTGCCTGCCTTGTTGTAATGGAGAACCCTTTTGATAGTGAACAAGTATTGGACGTTTCAAATGGATACCTTTGATAATTTTTGAGAAATGGACAAAAAACTTCACAACAAAACTTAATCGAAAAACTTAACTAACGCAGACACTGACGCAGACGACAGGGCAACGACAATAACTCGACTTTTTTTCTTTGAAAAAATTAAAATGTACTTTAAATGACCAAACATAAAAGACATGCAGTGTTATTTTCAGAAATATATCAAAACAAGGACATTCAGAAAAAAGTCAAATATATCTAAATCAGATATTACAACATGTACCAATTAATTTAACATATCATATATATGTGAATGCCATGTGTTCATTAACATGACAAAAAAGAAAAATAATAATACAAGCAAAAATGTTCAATGGATTCATACTATTTTAATATAAATTTTTATAGAACTTGTTGTTCTTTTCATTTTATGTAACCAAACACAGATAAACTGTAAACTGCTATATCAAATATGAGGCATGTCATGGCAAAAACGGACTTAATGCATGTGCGTAAAGTGTTGTCCCTGATTAGCCTGTGCAGTCCACACAGGCTAATCCAAGACGGCACTTTCCGCCTACAGTGGATTTATGTTTTTAGAAGAGACTTCCTTGAAACAGAAAATACCATAAAGACGGAAAATGCCATCCTGGATTAGCCTGTGCGGACTGCACCGGCTAATCCGGGACGACACTTTATGCACATGCATTAAGCCTGGTTTTCCCACGACACGCCTCATATTAATTTTGATGGGAGAGTCAAATCAAGAAGATATTCAGATTTAGAATGGATTCAGATTTAAAGCCAATTCAGATTAAGAAGGGATTCTGATTTAGAAGGCTTCAGATATAGAGGATTCCAATTTAGACAGCATTCTGATTTAGAGGCTATTCAGATTTAGAAAGGATACCGATTTAGATGCTGTAACCAATATTAATTTTGATGGGACCATGTGAACAGTTGATTTAGGGGGATTCATATTTCGAAAGGACTCAGATTAGATGTGATTCAAATTTAGAGGGGATTCTGACTAAGAAAGGATTCTAATTTAGAGGGGCTTCAGATTTTACAAGGATTTTAATTTAGAGGGGATTCTAATTAAGAGGGGATTCAGATTTAAAGGGGATTCTGATTTAGAAGGCTTCAGATATGAAGGACTCAGATTAAGAGATAATTCTGACTTAGTTCTACATAGATTCACATTTGGAGGGGATTTTGATTTAGAAGTGACTCTGATTAAGACAGGATTTTGGTTTAGAGAGAATGCAGATTGAGAGATGCAGATTTAGAGGGGATGCATATTCAGGGGGGATTAAGATTAAAAGAAGAGGAGATTCAGAGTTAGAGAGGATTGAGATTTAGATGCACTATACCTGACTGCAATTTCTAGAGTTGCAAGAACAAAAAATGTGAGTTGTAATAAAAAATCATGCCTGTATTCCAGGCCATAGAGGTTACTCACTCGTAAATGGTCCTCCACATCGGCCAATGCCTGGTCTATCCAGTCCATGTTTTGTGATGATTTGCATGCGTTCTTCGTCACCAGAACAAGATGGCTGACTGAGAGCACCAATGCTGTACACCTGACAAGAAAAAAACTGGGTACGGTCATCAAAATCATCAGTTTTAGAGGCAAGCCCAAATTCTTATTTTATTACTTGACAACAAGAAAATGTTACAAGCCTACCTATATAAAACAGAGAATCCAAGCAAGCCTGGTTCAAAATTTAAAAGTGCAGGGCTTATTTGCTTGTGCTAATTTCGACCACAGGTGAACCATGACCACAGTGGCTTGTTAGGTAAAATGTTACTGTGGCTAACAACGACAAGATGACTGAAAGCAACAATAATATGAATCTCTCATGAGAAAGATTGTTATTGAGCATGTTATAAAAGTCATGCTCAGATATGTCCATTTTTTTTCTTTAAATATGATATCCATTACATATTTAAACTAGAACTGCAGATAAGGAAGTCACAGAAATATTATGGTAAGACTTCTGTATGACCTAACCTAGCCTTAATGTCAGGTGCATATATCGCACTAACCTGGCCTCCAATAATCTAGGATCCAAAGGTGGTTACATATATTGTACTAACCTAGCCTCCAATAGTCTAGGACCCAATAAGGTTACATGTATTGTACTAACCTAGCCTCTAATAGTCTAGGATCCAATGGGGTTACATATATTGTACTAACCTAGCCTCCATTAATCCATGCTCCAAAGGTGGGTACATGCATTGTACTAACATGGCCTCCAATAATCTAGGCTCCAAAGGTGGGTACATGTATTGTTCTAATCTGGCCTCTAGGCTATAAAGGTGGTTACATATACTGATAATTGTACTAACCTAGCCTCTTATAGTCTAGGATCCAAAGGTGGGTACATGTATTGTTCTAACCTAACCTCCATTAGTCTAGGATTCAATGGGGTTACATACGTATATTGTACTAACCTAGCCTCTTATTTTCTAGGATCCAATGGAGTTACATATATTGTACTAACCTAGCCTCCAATAGTCTAGGATTCAATGGGGTTACATATATTGTACTAACCTAGCCTCTAATAGTACAGGATTCAATGGGGTTACATAATATTGTACTAACTTCACCTCAAATAGTCTAGGATCCAATGAGGTTACATGTATTGTACTAACATATTCTCTAATAGTCTAGGGTCCGAAGGTGGTTACAGATGTTGTTCTAACCTAGCCTCCAATAGTCTAGGGTCCAAAGGTGGTTACAGATGTTGTACTAACCTGGCCTCTAAAAGTCTAGGATCCAAAGGTGGTTACAGATGTTGTACTAACATGGCCTCTAAAAGTCTAGGATCCAAAGGTGGTTACAGATGTTGTACTAACATGGCCTCCAATAGTCTAGGATCCAAAGGTGGTTACAGATGTTGTACTAACCTGGCCTCTAAAAGTCTAGGATCCAAAGGTGGTTACAGATGTTGTACTAACATGGCCTCTAAAAGTCTAGGATCCAAAGGTGGTTACAGATGTTGTACTAACCTGGCCTCTAAAAGTCTAGGATCCAAAGGTGGTTACAGATGTTGTACTAACCTGGCCTCCAATAGTCTAGGATCCAATGGCGGGTACATGCACTGCACAACATCATCCACCCGGGGGTTGATTCTCTTAGCTATCGTGATAATATCTGTGAGCATCTCCTGCGTGTAGATTTTGTCACCTGACCCCATCGTCATGCCGACCAGCCGCTCTGTCAGCAGGTGACACGTTTTCAAAATAGCGATACAGTGGGGAATCAGTCCACTGAAAGAGAGGCAATTTGCTTGCCCTACGACAACAAAAAGTCTAGATCTCAAACTTTGTTTCAACATAAAATGTTGACCAATGAAAATGCTTGTTATATTTGAGCTTTGATTTCTATTGGTTAAATGTTGAGACTAAGACTGAACTTAAGACTGTTTATAGTTGTGGGGCCTGAGCTCTAATACGCTAAATATCATATATGTTTATGTACAGTGTGACCACTGAAATTCCAAAGAAACATCCCCTGTTACATCCATGACTGGACGGTGATTTTCCTAGACTTATATAGCAAATATTTAATGCCGTACATCTGCTCGACTGTCCCTTCAACAATCAAAATAATCTATGTCATAAAAAAGCTGTAGGCAATAGAAATCCATAATTAAAAAACAAACTCTACCAGAATAAAGCTAATAAACTCACAAAATTATGGTTGAGTATGTAAAAATAGAATAATCTAATAATGGCAATGTCAGTAATTCTGACTGTAAATGCATACAGTAGATAAACAAGTGATCAGTTTTGTAACAGTCTTTAAAACAAGAGCTGTTTGTAAAACAGTTATCTCCCCTCTAGGTTAAAAGCAATCTTTAAAATATTAAGTTCGGTGAAGATGAGATGAAAACTGTTGGACACAGTGAGCGGAAACTGCGAGAGACCAATTTTAGATAAATCGAGGGTCATAACTCTGCAGTTCCCGAGGCCATTTGGTTGATCATCAAACTTGGCTGATATTTTATCCTCAAACATTTGCATCAAATTTGGTGAAGATCTGATAAAAACTGTTGGACTTATTCAAGGGCCATAACTCCACAATTTGGCTGATTATCGAACTTGGCTAAGATATTACGCCCACAAACACTTTCATGAAGTGTGATCAAGATTGGAGAAAAACTGTTGGACTTCGATAGCAGAAACAAAAGTAATCTTGTGAGCGACCGACAGACCAACTCAGAGCTACTCTCTCTGCAGTAGCCCACATACTTACGTGACATCATCCACCCAGTGTTCGTCGTTGAGCAGCTGTTCTAGCCTTGGGTTGGAGATCTCCACGTCGTCCAGCTCTACATCACCGTCACTCGTGTACTTCGGTTCATTTTCTATCAGCTGTACGTCAGGTCTTAAATTTCAGGAGAAATGAAGGAATTGTACTTTTCCTAGTACTTTGTTACACTCATCATGCTGGCTATTATGTTTGTACCAAAGGTTATTTCAGTATAATGCATGTATATATTATATTTGAAAATCATTATCTGGCAGTCATCAAAAATTCAACTTGGTTTCGAACTATTTCAACATTTAAACATCAAAATACAGGTCCCCAATTTTCTGTTCATTTACTTTTCCCCTGTTTGTCCATCTTATATTAAAGCACTTGCAGAGTTCAATGCCTGGCAAAGCTCCATATCAAGATTACAAACCACAACTTTTAGCCTGGAAGATGAAATTAAGAAGGACGGAAAACACTAAATTGCCCTTTTAAATGTTATATAATAGTAATAAATCATATACCGCTTATGCGCAAGATTAGTTTTCTCGTATAAATACCCATGTATAGCTTCAATAAACTGAATAATGTCTAGCTGTGTTAACATTTTATTGCTTGTTTTTCGAGGTTATAGAAAACTGAGTTTATTATCACATTAGCATAAGTGCGACTTATTGAGTTTGACACCTGGTTTAAAGACTTAAGAACACTTGTTAAGGTGTTTTCAATGAAATCTGCATAAATTTGTACACCCTGTTATACCACTGCATTGTGCAAATTACGTGCAGCAGCATTTTAATCAACCATGTTGGCAGAACTTGAACAACACTGTGTAGTGAATGTTTACGACCATAAATGTTGTTGATGACTTAATTCTAAATTATACTGCGAAGTATTAAATTTTCAAACCAGGACTACAGGCACTAAAACACTGCAATTACAGAACTGTACAGTAACATACATTTTACTCGCCATTGCGGATTCAGAATACTCAGTATTCAATGCGAGTAAATACTTGGCAAATCTAAGCAGAGTTACTTGGTGTGGTAGCATATACCATCATGAAATCATGCGATGTGACTCCGCACATGGGTACAACTGATAGCCGATGCCGAGTGATGCAGAGTAACACTCCGCATTATTTCCCGCTGTACACATGTCTATTCTGCATCAACTTGTCCCTGATTTGCTCGCCCAAACTCCGCGCATCGCTAAATACGCTTGTTTCAGAGCAACAGATAAGGCACGTATTTGCGTAAATACCCAATTCTGAAACACCATTTACTCAATCAATTAAACATTTAAAGGGTGACAAAACTGAATGGTCATTGCAAGCTCAATATGACCTGTAATATTTTGTGCATGCACGGTTGTTGAATGATAGGCATACTGATTGAATCTGTGTGTTACAGTTTTACTGAGTTTGAGTATTTCCAACAATCAATAAATGTGAACAGCATAACATAATCTCAAGTACTCAATTAAATCACTCAGTACTCTATTTGTTTTCCAAATGATGGTGTAATACTCCATTCCGGCATAATCCTTATCTGTTGCTCTGTTGTTTCACCTGAACCCTACTGTGTCGTATGTGTAAAACATTTGAGGCGTGTCGTGGGAAAACCGGGTTTAATCCATGTGCGTAAAGTGTCATCCCGGATTAGCCTGTGCAGTCTGCACAAGCTAATCCGGGACTAAACTTGAAGCTTTTATGTTGTTTTCTGTTTCAAGGAAGTCTCGTTTAAACCTAATTCCACTGTAGGCTGAAAGTGACTTCCTGAATCAGCCTGTGCGGACTGCACAGGCTAATCCGGGATGACACTTTACATACATGCATTAAGGCTGGTTTTCCCACAACAAGCCTTATTTATTTCAATTTGACTAATGTCAGTTGCCACATCACATTGTTAAGTGGCCTGTGTACTTACAATGCGTTCTATGATAATGCAAACCACCCAACATAACGTATGTTTGGCCTAGTTGAGGAGGATTATTACCAACAGTTCACTTCCATAGGCTGTCATAAAACATGATTAATACTCCTGTCCACAGAATAAAAGAAACTCTTGGGCCACTGGGAAGACTTTTGTTATACCTAACACCATGTGAGGTCTAAATTGAATAAGTTTAAAATTTAATAAAGGCTTATAAAATTTCTACGTGTAAAAAGGTCCATAATTTTGACAAATTTGAAAAAAGGGCTATAACTCCTCTGATCTATGACAAATCTGCACAAAAATACCCAGGTGCACAAGTTCACATGCTGATGAATATGTTCATAAGTTTTATCACTCTAGCAGTTATACTTTTCGAGTTACACATGACACAAGTCCAAAAATGTTATTTTTTGCTACAAAAAGGGCCACAACTCTGCAGATGTCGGTAAAAAACTGCACCAAAATACCCTGGTGCACAAGTTCATATGCTGATGAATATGTTCATAAAGTGTCATCACCCTAGCAGTTATACTTTTTGAGTTTTAAGTTTGAATGAAATCCCTCAAGCAATTCCTGAAAAACTTGCTTACTGAATAACCAATCGGAATAGCTAAATATGTCAAGTGTATAAAGGCCCATAATTTTGACAAATTTCAAACTACGGATACCAAACTTAGCCTATAGATTCATTTCAATATGGGGAATTTTTTTTTAAAGTTTGAATATAATTTCTCAAGCCATTACTGAAAAAATAGCTTACCAAAAAACTTAAACTTTGCCCGGATGCCGACGCCAACGCCAACGCAAGTAGAATAGCTTGTCATTTCTTCGAAAAGTCAAGATAAAAATTCCTCTTGCTACGCCTACATTTGGCCGAAGCCAGACAATGGAGATATTAAATATACTACCTGGTATCCCTCATTTGTTGACCCAGAAGATCCGTCCTCTTGCAGAACTTGTGTCTGCAGACGAGAATGAGGCCCACCAGTGAGGCAAGGAACACTGTTGCTAGGATACCAATCGCTACGGCAACAACCGTCTCCATCGCTGCCATCTGGTTGCTATGGCAACCAATTGTGAAAGATCCTTTTGGTGACTTTGAATGTTATTTTTTTCCTTATTATTCCATAGTGAATATTATTTTTCCATCAATGTAAATTTCTGTTCTCAGTCGCTGCAAATTCAGTGTTTTCTGTTGAAACAGAAGAATACTGATGATAATATTTATAAGTCCCTGAAATAAAAAAAATGTATTAGTGCACTGTTAATCAAATTCCCAGTACATGTTTCATCAAGCAATTCTTTGAAAGCACAACGAAGGGTTATTTATTTGGCGAGTATCATTTATTAATTAGCAATTGGCATTTGGTAAATAGCATTTGGCAAATAGCATCTGGCAATTAGCAAAAACACAACTTCTGTTGTTTGTTCGGCATTTATTAGTTATCATTAAGCAATTGGCATTTGGCAAATAGCAATTGGCATATAGCAATTGGCATTTGGCAAATAGCAATTGGCATTTTGCAAATAGCAATTGGCATTTGGCAAATAGCAATCAGCAAAATGCAACTTATGTCGTTTGTTTGGCAATTATTAGTTATCATTTAGCAATTGTTATTTGTGAATTAGCAATTGTCATTTGGCAAATAGCAATTGGCAGTTAGCAAAAAGACAACTTCTGTTGTTTGTTTGGCAATTATTAGTTATCATTTACCAGTTGGCAAATAGCAATTGGCATTTGGCAAATAGCAATTGGCATATAACAATTAGCAAAAGCATGGCACACCGGCCTTCCATAGTTTTCCAGTGTACCATGAACTTGAACTGAACACTTCTGGAGAAGATATCATCTGGATCAAATTAACTGTTAACTGTTTGTCAAATTCATTTACATAATTCATTTGGTTAAGCTTGTGTGTTACAGTTACATTCAAGGTGAAAATGTCAAAATCTAACATAATTATGTGTTGTTGTTTTTCCAGATACAAAAAGTGTGTCACAAATGTTTTTCATGTTTCCACTCAGTTAAGCAAAAAGATCAGGATCAATTAAGTAATAAAAAGATCAGGATCAACTAAATAAATCCATAACGAACCACTGTTTTTTTTCCTTATTCAACAGGGTCTGGCAAAAAAAACAACCCATTCCCAATGCCAAAATTAATATGTGGCGCGTCGTGAGAAAACCGGTCTTAATGCATGTGCGGAAAGTGTCGTCCCGGATTAGCCTGTGCAGTCCGCACAGGCTAATCCAGGACGGCACTTTCCGCCTACAGTGGATTTATGTTTAGAAGAGACTTCCTTGAAGCAGAAAATACCATAAAAGCGGAGTGTCATCCTGGATTAGCCTGTGTGGACTGCACAGGCTAATCCGGGACGACACTTTACGCACATGCATTAAGTCTGGTTTTCCAACGACGCGCCTAATATGGTATATGGTTTATTTTTCCCAATTGGAATGATAAGATTTCCAAATCTGAACAGACACAATTCTAAATACATAGGAATTGTGCATCTTATTAATAAATGTGGCGCGTCGTGAGAAAACCGGTCTTAATACATGCAGGCTAATCCGGGATGGTACTTTCCGCTTTTATGGTATTTTCTGTTTCAAGGAAGTATCTTTTAACCATAAATCCACTTTAGGCGGAAAGTGCCGTCCTGCATTAGCCTGTGCGGACTGCACAGGCTAATCCATGACGACACTTTACGCACATGCATTTAAGTCCGGTTTTCCCACGACGCGCCTCAAATCATGTAATTACTTGTATTTTTAGGGATGAACACCATTAAAACATTAAGTTCAACCAATATAACACCAGTTAAAGTAATTCATTAAAGGCCTAGTTTAAGGAATGTCTGACCTCTCCATGGGGTATTCCACTCAGTGTATTGGTTCACCATAAAATCTCTTATCATTATCTGCAATCTTTTATCTCCAGTTGACTGAGCAATGGTGAAGTGCATTATTTACTCTGGAGATGTGTATTGATATCAGCTGACAGTGGACACACTGTGACCACAGCAGTGTGCTAATACACAGGGGTACAATACCCCAGATTTGTGGGGGGGGGGGGGTCAAATAAAGAAGGATTAAACTAGGTCTTTAATTGAATTACTTTTTTCTTGAATGTTTCCCAATGTGCTAGATTCCACCACACAAAAGTCCCAATATAATGATCTCCAATGCATGACAGATAGAGGTCAAACCCAAAACCAGTGAAAAAAAATCGTGAACACATCACCCAAAATAACTCCTGGATACTTTAGAAAAATCAAATACTTTATTCCTAAATCCACCGTTCAAACAATCATACAATCAACAAGTTTTCAAAAGTAATCGGTTTTGTAAAATCAAACAAGCAGAGTGTTTAATCCAGATGACAAATATTTGAGTCTTTCATGAAAAATACAAAATCAAATAAAATATTACAATCCTGGATTAAATTTCAATAAAACAAACACTTTAGAGGAGATTCGCTGTTTGGCCATCCACTGAACACAGAGACGAAAATTGATTAAACAAAGAATCTGTGTTAAATAATAATATTATTAACAAAATATGTGACATTGTAAGCATGGGGTATACAGCATCATCAGGAAATATTTCATTCAAAAAAGAAAAAAATAATTAAATAAACCAGATGAAATTATTTAACACAATTGATGTATGTTTTTAAAATGTATTTTCACCATACCAGTAACATTTCAGGCAAAACAGCATTAAAGTCTTAACACCATTGAGTTAAAAATCGAAGAAAAGTTTACTTAAAGATAATTACAAAATGTAACACATGTGGTGTATAAACAATGACCCATAATGACAATAATTATTGTGTTCCCTTCAACGTGTTTGTTTTTTGCTTGTTTGTTAGGATTTTTTGCCGTATTCAACAGTATTTCAGTCATATAACGGCAGTCAGTTAACCTACTCACACTTTTCCTGTTGTAAGCTGGTTTACCAGTACTGAGTGCACATACTTATGCCAGTAATTACAACTGCCCTACTTGAATCAGAGGTAGGTGGAGAATGGCTGTAGAAATAATTTCATGACCAATCCCCACACAAGTTATGTGGCCAGGCTGGGAATCGAACCGCGATCCTCGGATTTGTAGCCGTTCAACGTGTAGAACTTAATAAAGATTACATACTACTGGCTGTACAAAAGAGTCCTGCATGCTAGAAGTTTGTCAAGGAAATCAAGATGACTGCATTCTGTATATTTCTAATAAAATGCCTTAATTAAACAAGAGGGCCAACATGGCCCTGGGTCGCTCACCTGAGTTTAATGAATCCTAATGACACATTTCTGTGGAATTATTTCCAAATCCAGATAGTGGTTATATAACATTTTCCAAGTTTTCAATAAAGCAATATAAGGATCAAAACACTGACAGCAAAGAAAGACTGTTGGCGACAAAAGAAACTAAAAGCATGTGAATTATGAGTGCATTTTTTGCTTAAAAGAAACATATGTTTGAATGAATTTAAATTTTCCACCTTTGAACTTTATAATGTGGTTCAATTCTTATTCAATAGTATACGACATTATAATAAAACTAATATGTAAGCAACAAACAAATGAGGCGCGTCGTGGGAAAACCGGACTTAATGCATGTGCGTAAAGTGTCATCCCGGATTAGCCTGTGCAGTGCGCACAGGCTAATCTGGGATGGCACTTTCCCCCTACAGTGGATATATGTTTAGAAGAGACTTCCTTGAAACAGAAAATAGCATAAAAGCGGAAAGTGCCGTCCCGGATTAGCCTGTGTGGACTGCACAGGCTAATCCGGGACGACACTTTACGCACATGCATTAAGACCGGTTTTCTCATGACGCGCCACTAATATTTTTTTGAGCTTATTATCGTATGCAAATGGAATTATATACATGCCAGTTAACAAGTCAATCTATAACGGCCCAGAATAAACGATGAAGCGGAGTAGTTAGGAACACCGATTGTTAGTGCTTTGTAGCCAACTGAGTCAAAAGTAGGTCATATGATGCAAGCTATCGATTTTACATTCTACAATTTAAAATTAATGTATTGCAGTATTTTGTTGACAAAATATTGAGAATAAGAATCGGTAACAAGAAAAATCACGTTTGCAACGAGTCAAAAATAACCGATGTAGCGCATTAATTTGGTGGTATTGTTCTAGGACACTCAGGTGAATATTTCGGTTACATACAAGTAAATAGCGACAATAATGGTGTCATTAGTATAAGGTGATATTTTTAATAAAATGACTTTTTTTCTGGAACTGTATTGTAATAAATCACATAAAATACAAATTATAATACATATTACATACATTCTCTTAAATAAGGAAACATGCGTGAAATGTTGCTGTTTTGAAGAAAGACCCTTTCTGGTTTCGATTTACTGACTAATAGCCTGCAAAGAAAAGAAGTTTTCCGCAATACCTGTTTTGGAAATTCCCCTCTCAAAAGACCGTTGGCTTCCGCCAACAGTCTAAAAACTATTCCCGTGGAAGCCATGTTGTTGTTTTTTAACAAATCATAATAAATAGGAAGGAATTTGGTAGAGGGTCACCCAAGGAACATTTGTGCTAAATTATGTCAAAATCCAACCAGTGGTTTTGTGACAAGAAGATTTTTAAAGTTTTCAATATAGCCATATAAGAAAAAAAGCCCCGCCCCCTGGCGGCCATGTCTTTTAACGTTTCAAAATAATTTGAAGCCTTTTGGTAGAGGGTCACCCAAGGAACATTTGTGTGAAATTGTTTTAAAATTTCACCAGTGCACTGCATTAAATCACCAGTGGTTTCTGACAAGAAGATTTTTAAAGTTTCTATATAGTCATATAAGGAAAACAAAAAATGCCCCCTGGTGGCCATGTTTTTTAATGAATCAAAATAATTTGAAGTATTTTGGTAGAGGACCACCCAAAGAACATTCATACCAAGTTTGGTTGATTTCCACCAAGTGGTTTCAGAGTAGAAGATTTTTAATTAAACTGTTGACGACAACGACAGACATCAACAACGGATAGTGACTGACCAGAATAGCTCACCCTTGAGCACTTCGTGCTCAGGCGTGCTTAAAAACAAAACAAACAAGAGCTGTCAGAGGACAGCGCGCTCGACTATTCGAAGTATTTCAGTTGGTACATATTTTGGACAGTGGAAGGGGCATAAATTTGTTAAAATACAAACATTTTAAGTGAAGCCTTGTATAGTTTATACATTTTTGGAACAAAAACTTTAAACAGAAAATCTATGTAAAAAGTGTGCATAACTCTGTCAAAATACAAAACATAGTTATGGGTAATGTTGCCCCTGAAGTTACCAAACTTTTGAATATAAACTTTAACCAATTCAGATGCGGACGCCAATGCCGGGGTTAGAAGAATAGCTCACCTATTCTTTGAATAGTCGAGTTAAAAAACAACAACCTAGAAACAATAATTAATTATACATTATAACGATCAGTGGACATCTTAAATTATGCTCTATTATGATTATGCACCATAGTCAAATGCAAGTGAGAATCGTTACAAACATGGACAATCTATATGGGTAAATCTGATGATTTAAAAACAGACAATTGCTGTGTGTTTATTGATAAAGAAACATGATTCCCCTATCTTCAGTAACTGGATTATCCCCTCATTATCAACTGAATATATACTGAACCAAACAAGAAACTTTCGTAAAGTAAAGTACATGCCAAGTTTGTACGGTTACTTTCGTAAAGGACATGCCAAGTTTGTACGGTTACTTTCGTAAAGTACATGCCAAGTTTGTACAGTTACTTTCGTAAAGTACATGCCAAGTTTGTACAGTTACTTTCGTAAAGTACATGCCAAGTTTGTACGGTTACTTAATAGATGTGCACACATAAATACATGTACCGGTAGTTATTGTAAAATCGTTCTACTGTGCAAAATCGATCAGTTAATCTCGGTAGATTCATAAGACAAACTTATACAATAAACAAAAGAATTCAGTAAAATCTATTCAAATGTTAATTTTTTTTATCTACATTCAAACTTAGCAAAAGTTTCTTCTTTTGTTCAGTATTTAATTGACTACAAATGAGGCGTGTCGTGAAAAAAAACAGGCTTAATGCACGTGCGTATAGTGTTGTCCTGGATTATAATCCAAGATGATACTTTCCGCTTACAGAGGATTTATGTTTAGAAGATACTTCCTTGGAACAGAAAATACCATAAAGCGGAAAGTGTAATCCCGGATCAGCCTGTGCGGACTGCACAGGCTCATCCGGGACGACACTTTTTTATAACGTACATGCATTAAGCCCTGGTTTTCCCACGACATGCCTCAAATGTTCATAGTGTTGATATCGCACAGTCTCCGCGAAAGTCGTGAATTTATTACTGGCCAAGAGGACCTGTAATACCCCAAATATTACTGGCCCGGACAAACTATTACTGGCCACTAATTTTTTTGCAAGAAACATTTAAATACGATAAAAACTATATATTTGATGAAAACTAAAACAATATACAGTTGAGAGTGCTTTATTAACTAACGCTACTACTTTCAGCATGTTAATTTTGCAAGATATATTACAGTCATTACACTGTCACATCAACCATGTAGTCTGGAACCAATTCTCTCGCGAGACTTGTGACGTCATCTTATTGAAACACAAACATGTTTAAATTCAACCAACTAAAACGCAAGACGGAATCAGTCGAACGAAAACCGAAAATGAACGGAGATTCCGAAAGTGACGTAATTTTGTAAACAAAATGTACAGCAATCGATGTCGTAAAATATTTTTGACAGAAATTTTCACCGGACACGAGGACCAGTATTCGGACAGTTTTCCCGGACCTCCCGGATTTTTATCGGCAATGTCTGAGGTCCGATGGTCTTTCGCGGAGACTGATCACACAAAAATCGCACATTTCTAAATTACCTGCAAAGCAAGGCAGCTGCTTCAGTTTTAAAGCTGCAGTCCATGGAATATAATTTAATACATCTTAAATTGGCCTTAGTTCTAATGAACGTTAATGACGTTTATTCCACTGAAAATTGTTTCTTATTAACGAAAGGCATTTTATAATGTCTATCTTCCAAAACGCTTGGTATGAACAGAATATACACTAATGTACATGCTGATTTACTGCAAATGCATCACCACCTATCGCATACAGATAAGTATACAATAAAAATGTACGAAAACTGTATTATTTTACCGATTTCAATGCGGTGTTTTGTATTTTGATCGGTAAGATGTCCATTAGAAACGATTTCTGCAGAATTTTAGTTTTATGAACATATTTCTGGACTGCTGCTGTAAGGGGGTTCAAATGTTACAAGTAGATTAAACCAAACATACCTTTTTAAATCGAGCATATGAGAGAGATGAAAGTCCCACTGCAAATTGTTCCTTCTAATTTATAAATAGGCTTAAATCCTTTATACCTCTTTCCAAACCATTCTAATTAACAGTGGCAGATGAAATATGGTTCTCACTGTTTAAATTTACTTACGCCAGATCCATCATAAAAACTCTACATCAAATACAAACTGTTTTGCAAGTTAAATTAGACGTTTCAAGTTTGTTGATTAAAATACATTTGTACTTGCATCATGCTTTAAATGTCTATCATATTAACTGAAATTAAATTTATTTATTTTCTTAAAATTTCACACTGGTTTTCATTTGATCAATTGACTTTTTACTTTATGATAATTTGCACAAACATATAATCACAGATTTTAGTAAATTTATGCAAAAGAATGAATGAAAGAAGAAACAGTTAGTTGGTAAGTATTGTATCGTACCTATTTTCTTAGGTGCTCAACAAACACCTCAATAAACTGTATTACTAAATATAATTATGTTCACTCCAAGTTAGACATCAACTCCTACAGGTGCGCCAACATCTGCACTACAAGTTTTTCACAGAATGCACTACACTGCAGTCTTCACAACTGCACTGCATTAAATCACCACTTGTCCTGCATTTCAACAATAATTTACTCTCCAAGACAAATTATGCTCCAAGACAATAACCATTTCCGCTTCCTTACACATCACGCATTAGAACGCTCCACTTTCAAGGCCAAAGCGATGGGACAAAGTTCACATCCCAAGACGTCAAATCAAGGTCAGAACTTACATACTTACATCGCATATCCCCTTTAACAATATCCCCTAATGGCATTAACAATATCTCCATACAGGATCATTCCCCTGTCAATTCAATTCTATTTCACTGTAAAAATATTAACTAAAACCCAAATAAAGATTAAAACAAAATCAGAATACCTTTACAAATGAAATTTAGATCAGATTCGGTCCATATTTGTCATTGTAAATCATGCTAGAGCAGTGACCTTATTTTGACTGGCCTACTATCTTCCTCTATCTCCCCAGTTCAATTACAGCTTTTGTAAATAATGATAACCTACAAGCCAGTATCCCCCTTTTCTTCAAAACTCAGCCATCAATACAAACGGGATCTGTGATTGTGAATTACACTTGGGCACCAATAAACTGCATGTGATTGGAGAGTTAGCTAATGAGGATGCAATAAATAAATTTGAGGCTCGTCATGGGAAAACTGGGCTTAATGCATGTGCGTAAAGTGTCATCCCGGATTAGCCTCTGCAGTCCACAGACTGATCCGGGACGACACTTTACGCACGTGCATTAAACCCGGTTTTAACATGACACTCCTCATTGGTACACATGTGGCTCCTCGCTTACGTAAGTGAACCGGTCACGAACGGTTACGAGTTATGAAATCTCAGTGGGCAGTTATATAATACGGAAATATATAAGTCTAATTATAAACGCTTATTTCCGGTCAGGATGACACCACTAACTGGTTTCTATTATAAAATGGCATCCAGTCAGACACGCTTAACATAACTTACTTTACTTACAGGTGTAGTAGGCAAAGTTTTAATAACAGAACAACATTTATTTTATTAACTTATTGACATAGTAAATATTTACACGAGTGCAAAGACAGATCATAAAGAACAAGACTAGTCCAAGCCAGATCTAATGTATAAAATAATGTCAGTTAATGCCAAAGGCTCGCTTACTAACAAAGTTCCTGAACTTGTTTAATAAAATATGGTATGAAATTACAACGAGTGTCAGATCCTATATATATATATTATATCTCAGGGTACAATAAAATTAACAGAAAAATGTCTGACATTAGGCCTGTTTCTACATTACATGTAAGACATTGCATAAGATCTTAGTTTGAACATCCTCAAAAGGGTAACAATTTACTTTTGACCCCACAAGTGCAACTCAATCAGCAAAGAAGTCCAAAGTGGTTGGTGAACAATTACTGTAGATTATCTTTGCAGCTAACAATTTAAGATTGTTTCATGCTTATGCAGCTGCAAATTCGTATTTAAGTCAGCTGTGGCAATTAACCGAGATTGGAGAATGCAAGATAATGTAAAGTGCAAATGTAAATGTGAACAAATTGCAGAATACATACACATGAGGCGTGTCATGGGAAACCCGGGCTTAATGCATGTGCGTAAAGTGTGGTCCCAGATTAGCCTTCGCACAGGCTTATCCAAGACGACACTTTCAGCGTTTATGGTATTTTCTGTTTTCAAGGAAGTCTCTTCTAAACATAAATCCACTGTAGGTGAAGTGTCGTCACAAAAATATTTTCATGAAGTCTGGTGACGATCCGATGAAAAACTGTTTGACTAAGAGAGTAGAAACTGCTAAAAAGGCAAATTTTAGATAATTCATGGGCCATTACTCCGCAGTTCTTGGGGCGATTTTGTTGATTATCAAACTTAACCCAGATATAACAGAAACAAATGTGGTCTACCGACCAACCAACAGACAGCCCGACCGACATTAACAAACCAATTATACCCTGCAATCTTCGATGGGGGCATGATAAATGACAAATGACTCTGCCTCTGTCAATTTTTTGCTGTGATCAAATGTAATGCCACCTGCTGTATGTACCATATATAATAATATGCAAATAATTACTGCCAAATACATTCATACACTAAAATTGTCACATAAGTGACGGATATACCCCCACAATATGGCCTTGTCACAAAACTATTGCACCCATTCAAAAGAAATGGACAGAGAGAGAATGCTTTAATTTGTGAATGGTCAACAGTGTATTTGGAAAAATGTAATATCTTTTTTTTTTTTTTGGGTGCAATATTTTATTTGCTCATAGAAGATTGCTCATAGTATATTTACATACGTCATAGATAATATTGCACAACAAAAAATATAAACAAAAGAGAATGAATTGCATTGAGTATATATTATTTGTGCTATGACATTGTAGACATAAAAAATGCTGTTAACTGTATTCAATCACTATTACTATTAAGTACTATTTCTATTTCATTATTAGCAATATCTGTAAACATGCTGACTAGTGACCAATCTTTTAATCCTTCGTCAAGTTTTTTTGTAGTTTTATATATTTCTAATGAGTGCTTGAGGCTATTTACTAATCCAAAATTAGACGGCTTTCTGTTTTTTCTCTGGCAATGAAAAATATATCGTTTAATTTCTAGGCATAAAATATTTAGATTGTTCATTTTTGAATCTGTAATACCAAGTATTATTTCCTGACATGTTAGATGGATAGGTGAGTTTGGTTTATTTCTATTTACAACGTGAATAGCAAAATTATTAATATATTGAGAATGTACACAGTTCCAAAACAAGTGTGTTATATTTTCTACTTCATTTTTACAAAATGTACAAAGATTATCAGTAACTATTTTCATATTAAACATATTGGATTTTGTTCCCAAGATTCTGTGGACTATTCTACATTGGAGCCATTGGATATAACTATCTTTACTAATATTAAACACAAGTGGATATACACTTTTCCAGTCAATACCAAAGAACTCTGAATTCCATTTTGTTTGACAAGTTGGGATCTCACTGTTTTGAATAAATATTTTATAAACATGTTTTTCTTCTTTAGAACTTGTTACTATTTTCTTTACGTATGTTGCTAATACAGGTCCTTGAATATTATTATCATACGTAAATATGTCTCCAAAATTCTTAATAAATTTACTTATTACTTTTATAAGACCTTGGTACAGTAGAAAATTCACATTTGATCCAATATGGTAGTCCAAAGATTCTTTGGAGATAAAATGTTCTCTATCTATCAATATGTCTCTAACAAATCGAATGCCTCTTTCATACAGACATTTTATTATATATAATTATTGCCAATTTTAAAATTTTCATTGTAAAACAAAGGCATATCGAGAATATCTTCACTATTGACTATAGGCAATTTTTCAATATACAATATATAGCTTTTTAAGACGTCTTGCCAAAATTTATTTTTTAAATTTATGCAAAGTTTTTCAACAAACATTTTACCAGTATTAAAAAGTTTTGTTATATCAATGAAGGATTTAACAGTGTATACCAATTTCCGTCTCCTGTCACAAGTCTCTTAAGCCATGTTAATTTCATTTGTTTTTCAAAGGAACAGACATCTACCATATTTAAACCTCCTTTATTATATTCTTTAACAATTACTGTGCTTTTAATTTTGCTTGGACCTGCCCATATGAAGTCATAAAAAAGTTTGTTAATTTGTTTCATAATTTCTATTCTTGGTGTTGGTAGTGGCACAAATAAATGAGTAAGCAGACGGAGAAGTAGTGATTTTACGATGGTTATTTTTCCGAGCGGTGTGATATTTCTGCGATTCCAGTGTGTTATTAAATTTTTTATACTGTTGATTTTGTTATCAAAATTGTTCATGATTATGTTTTCTAAATTTACGTCGTACACTATCCCAAGAACTTTAAAAGATGTTGCTCCCCATGTCAGTTTGTATTTTGTTTTTATCGACCTTGTACTATATTTCATAGAGCCTATCCAAATTAAATTAGTTTTATCATAGTTTATTTTCAATCCAGAGTATGTTGAAAATTCCTGAAGCATGTCGAACGTACAATTAAGAGATGATTCAGATCCATCAAGTAATAGAGAAGTGTCGTCAGCAAATTGTGATATTTTGTATTCAATGTCTTTAATTGTTATACCCTTTATTTGTTTGGTTTGTCTGATTTTAATATCTAGAATTTCCGCACATAAAATAAAAATGTAAGCGCTTATCGGGTCCCCTTGACGACAGCCCCTCTCAATGCAAAAGGTGTTCAATAAAAATCCATTTATTTGTATGGACGCCATAGTATTGTGCAAAAACATGGATATCCATTGTTGGAACATTGGTCCGAAATTAAAAAATCTAAAAGTAGTTTCTATAAACTTAAAAGATAAGGTATCAAACTCTTTTTCAAAATCTATTGTCATAAGTAACCCTGGCAAATTATTATCTTCAGCATATTTCAAGATGTCGTAAAGTAATCTAGTGTTTTCACCAATAAATCGCCCTTTAATGAAACCAGTTTGGTCTTGGGAGATTAAAACATCAAGTACTGTTTTTAATCTATTTGCTATAGTCCCAGATGCCAGTTTGTATACAACATTTAATAAGGTTAATGGTCTTAAATTTTTCAAATAGCAGCGCAGTTTATTGTCTTTTGGGATGCAAGTTATTATTCCATGCTTTTGAGATGTGGACAATGAATTATTATTAAATGCATAATTTATACTTCGTACTATGAAATGGCCTAATCTGTTCCAAAACACTTTATAAAATTCTGCAGTGAAACCATCAGAGCCTGGACTTCTGTAATTTTTCATATTTTTAAGTGTAAGGGCAACTTCATTTATACTAAGTAGTCCTTCTAAAGCTTCTGATTGAACATTATTGAGTTTCTGTAAATTGGCATTAGCTAAATCAATATTTATGTTATATCCAATTTCATTTTCATTTCTTTTGTACAGTGTTTTATAAATAAAACTGCTTCATTTAAGATATCATTTTGATTATTCAAATTAGTACCATTTTCTGTTTCAATAAAAGGTATTGACTTGTTTGTATAATGGTTTGATTCAAGAGAGCAGAAGTACTTTGAAGGTTTCTCCCCTTCTTCTAGCCATTTAGCTCTTGAACAAATAAGTGAACCGTTAAGTCTATTTTCCCTTAACTTTTCCAGTTCATTTTGTAATTCCTGCAGCTGCTCAGTATTAGTTTCATGTACTGATTTTTCAAGTTCTTCTATTTTCTTGATTAAATTAGATTCATTGTTTTTATTTAACTTAGCTAAATATGATGAAAATGAAATTGTTTTTCCTCTTATTTCCATAAGTAACGTTTCTAGAAATAGTTGATCATTTATCACAAACTGTATGTCATTGTTGTCAAGTGTTTCTATGTTTTCTATATTATAAATTGGGATACAGTATTGCCTCTTAATATTTTCAATTAAGGTATTAATGCAATTTAAGTAGTCAATATTATTAGTAGCGAGTTGTTGAATTTCCATAGACCTTTTATATGTTCTATATTTCCAAAACTAATTTCTAATACAATAATGGAGTGATCTGATTTATAACTTGAATCTATAGTTGATTTTCTAATTTTAGAGCAAATGCTATTAGAAGTTAGGAAAAAATCTAGCCTAGCCTGCTGTAGCGGTGTTAACCGTCTCCATGTGTATTGTTGGACAGTTCCATTTAGGTATCTAAAAGTATCGGTTAAATTGTTATCCATGATTATAGTCGTTAGTGTTTCTCGAGCCTTTTTATTATTATTAAAGGATTTATAATTTGAATAATCCAAGTTTACATCCAGTACAAGATTAAAGTCTCCGCAAATAACAAATTCATCGTTCTCGTAATGTTCTATTTTTGTAAATATATCTGTAAAAAATGAGGGCATGTCTTTATTAGGGCCATATAAAGTGCATAAAGTAAATCTGTTGGTGATATATGTCATGTCTAGCAATAAATAATTTCCTAATGAGTCATTTTCTGTTTTATGTACTTTGAATTGTATGTTTTTACTAAACAAAACACAAACACCTCTTGAATTTGAACATCCAAAGCTAAAATAACATTCCCCATCCCATTCTGAATAAATTTGACTTTCCATATCCTGGGTAAAATGGCGGCCTTGCAGGCAGTAAATATGTGCTTTTTTTTATTTTAAAAAGTCAAAGACATCTCTACGCTTCTTATTGTTATTGAGACCCCGACAATTGTATGAAATAATTTTTAGATTATCCATTTATATAGATATAAGAAAAAAGTGTGCCTTAACAGTAGCATAATTGAACAAATATTTTGACAAGCAGAGTACAACAATTCTAAGTAACGGTAATTCAGCATTTATGTGAAATGTGCAAGTCCTGATTCAAGCAATTCAGAAAAAAACTGAAACAAATGAAACAAAAAATACAATATACAAAAAGAAGTTCAAGGTGTGTGGATAGATTGTGGATACACTCAAACAATAAATGATATTTACATCAAAATACATGATTTTACAACAATTATGGTAGTGGCCTCTTATTTATAGACATATAATTTGATATACATATTAAGCCCACATATACATGCTGTAGTAAACAAATAAATATATATACTTCAAATTGTTTCCAATGGTACGTGAATCTTTGAAGCTTTATAGAATAAGTAAAAAGTTTTATGAATTTTATGAAGCTTTATAAGTGATATATCTTACAAACCTAGACAAATATTGTAATCAACAAGTTAAGAGAGCTTCATAAGATAGACATATAATCTGATATAAATATTATTCACAAATATTGTACTACACATAAGAATAAATATTCTTCAAAGTGATTCCAATGACATCTGAAGTAATTTGCATGTTTAACAAAACATATCATACATACACAAATTATAGGTGTAGCAAACAAATTTTAATAAGATAGTGTCATCAATGTACAAATACATATATTATATATATATACAAATTAAAAGTGTAGCAAAAAAAAATATTTAGACAGTTTCATCGATGTACATGTAATTCTATTAACTGCCTACATATGTAGACTTTATCGATACATTTTACAAACATGTAGATCTATATATTACGGTATTACAAAGATAGTTTCATTAATGTAATTTTTTCAGTTTTAAATTACAACACAGCTATGTATTACAAACACGTGCAAGTGTTGAAACAGCAAGCCCCATCACATTTTAAAAGTTCAAATAGTGTTGCGAAAACCTTCTATTCTTACAAGTGTACATCGCAGACATATATACATTGGAAATCCTTCAGATATTTCTGAGTAATTGTTGAATTTTTGAAAGTGTATATTACCACTTTACATCAGCAAAATAAAGTACTGTTTTGTAAGAACATATCTTATTACTTACAACCTTTACAAGTATTAATTACATATATTCAGAATAGATTATAGACCAACACCGCCGCTTAGTACAAAAGTACACTTATAAAATAAAAGTATTAATCATCAACTTAGTTAATACACTTAGAAACTAGATATGGACTAAACTGTCAATATGAACACAAGTCTTATAATAAAATTGTGTAAGTATACATTTTGTTCCTTTTGGAGAATTAACTCCGAGCATTTCAAATATCGCATGAAAAATTACCAACCTATGTATATATACTTTGTTAAACTTAAACATCTTTATCATAACAAAAGAAGCAACATATTTATGTTGTGTTCTAGTATGTATTTAGTCCTGAAGTAGAATGTAATATATTTAACCCATTCCAGTTTGATAGAGGCTATTTAAAATAAATTGTTTATTAGTGCTATATAATTCAAATTTTATTATGTCAGACATGGCATCAAACTATGGTAAATACAAATTACAATTTTATTTTTAATTACAATAGTATCAACAGTTTAATTTCAATAGGAGCCATAACTCTGTCAACATTTAGTGGCTTTTAACCAAAGTTGAACTTGATCTGTATTTTACGATGTTACACCTATGTACCAAAAATAATTTAAATATGTGAAGCCTTTCATGAGTTATTGTCCATGTTTTTCGGGAATTTAAGTCAAAAAGAGGCCATAACTGTGTCAAAATTTAGTGGTTTGTAACCAAAGTCGAACTTGACCTGTATTTTATGATGCTACACATGTGTACCAATAATTATTTAAATATGTCAAGTCATTGTTGAGTTATTGTCAGGAAACCATGTTTTTAGGGAATTTAAGTCAAATAAAGGGCCATAACTCTGTCAAATTTAGTGTTTTGTGACCAAAGTCGAACTTGACCCGTATTTTATGAAGCTACACATGTATACCAATAATTATTTGAATATGTCAAAGCATCCTTGAGTTATCGTCCGGAAATAATGTTTTTAGGAAATTTTCAGTCGAAAAGGGGCCATAACTCTGTCAAAATTTAGTGGTTTGTGACCAACATCAAGCCTGACCTGTATTCTACAATGTTACATATGTGTACCAACAATTATTTGAATATGTCAAGCCTTTCTTGAGTTATTATCCGGAAACCATGTTTTTAGGGAATTTTCAGTCGAAAAGGGGCCATAACTGTCAAAATTTAGTGGTTTGTAACCAACATCAAACTTGACCTGTATTCTATATGTTACCTATGTGTACCAAAAATTATTTGAATATGTCAAGCCTTTCTTAAGTTATCATACGGCAACCAAAAACCAACAGACCGACAAGTTCACTTCTATATACCCCCCCTAAACTTCGTTTGTGGGGTTATAATAAGTATATTAACACGAATGTATTATAAGATATAAAAATTAATATAATCAAAGCAAAAAAATATACTTTTTTCATTAATTTTACTAAAAGCACATATTTTCAAATGTAGAAGACATATATACAAGGGTCGATCAAAAAGTTCGCAGAAATGTTCTCTAATTTCTTTATTAAACATACAATTACGATGAAACGTGAATATGATATGGCGCATTATATTTTATATTTAAATAAAAAAGTCCATATCTATATTGGTTAATTAATTTATAGTCTCCATAGCAACCTCATCGTGGTCGAAATGGCCCAAAATATCAATTTATTCCGTAAAGTCGCTGATAATTTATGTCGTCTGGTTCACCCGTTTTTCACAATACCTCACCAACATTAACGCCATAAATTCCGCCAATATTTAGCATGACGCTGATGACGTTATTTACAAATTTTGACGTCATTTCCGCAATCAAGCCGTGTTTCCGGTAAACAAGTGCGATAATGAACACTGAAAAAAGATCGGCTATCAAATTTTGTGTCAAAAATGGATTTTCAACAATAAAAACTATCGAATATATGGTGAATGCATATGGGGATGATGCTCCGAAGAAGACTGCTATTTACAAGTGGTTCAAGTGCTTTGAAGAAGGGTGGGAAAACCTTGGTGACGACGATCGCAGCGGCCGCCCAGTAACGATAACATCATCTGACGTCGCTGTCATCAAAGAGCTGCTTGACAAAGATAGACGGGTCACAATGAGAGAAATTGTAGCAAGAACTGACTTTAGTTATGGGACGATTTTTAACATCATTCACGAGTATCTCAACATGCGAAGACTGTGTGCACGTTGGATCCCCAAGATGTTAACAGACAATCAGAAGCGAATGAGATCGGAATCATGTCAACAGATATTGCAGCGATTTGAACGCAAGGGACCCAATTTTATGGAAAGAGTCGTAACTGTTGACGAAACCTGGAATAAGTTTCTATACACCTGAGACCAAGCAGCTATCTACTATGTGGAAAACACCCGGTTCTCCATCCCCGAAGAAGTTCAAGCAGACTCAGTCCACCAAAAAGCAGATGTTCATAATCTTCTTCGACGATTGGAGAGTACTTTCATAATCTTCTTCGACGTCAGAGGTGTGGTGCTGGTGCATGCTGTACCCCAAGGGCAGACGGTCAACGCAGCGTACTACACAAAGGTGGGTTGAAGACATTAATCATAACAATATTTTTATATTGTCTAGTGTTCACCAGACTTACAATATTATAAATTAATCAAATTATGCATCACATTTTGTTTGTCATTTTAGGTTTTGAAACATGACTTTCTGAGGGCTATGAGGAAGAAGAGGGCCGAGCACTTGCCATCTGTGATTTTTCACCATGATAACGCCCTTTCCCACCGAGCAGCAGCTACACAGACAGCCATACAACATCTGGGATTTGAGCTTCTGGATCATCCCCCATACAGCCCAGACCTGTCGCCAGTGCAGGCCTCCATTTCTAACATTCACACTGACACATTCAGAGATTGTTTCATATACTCGTGGATTGAGCGTGGATTGAGCGGTGTAGAAAGTGTATTGTGTTTAATGGGGAGTACTTTGAAAACGATTAAGAGCCACCATCGGCTGAGTCGCCTAAGATATTTTGTTGACGTCGATGTTAACAAACGTTTGGGCCGGATAGTGCATAGTGACGTTACTATAGTAACTGTGGTTATTTTATTTGATAAGTGAATGTAAATAAAACTGGTAAATATACTTGCTTTAAGAAAGGCTTGACATATCCAAATAATTTTTGGTACACATAGGTAGAAATTTCATAAAAGTTGCATGAAAAATAAAGAAACACAAGAACCTTTCCGCGAACTTTTTGATCACCCCTCGTAATATGAACAAAATCAACAGACATCACTCCTGAACCTGTACTTTTCTTACAAAAATAAAATTATCATAAAATAAAAGTTGTCAAAAAAATGTTCAATTACCTTAAATGACCCTTTCTTTGATCCCAAATATCCCAGAATGACAGTCTCTTGCTACAGTAAATATATTCCCAACAAAAAGTGTGCATCACTTACTGGTACCACCATATGCAATTTAATTGCTGTATGGTTTCAATCAATTCTGGTTTCTGCTTTCCCTTTTAACACCAATATCTGATGGAAGTTAAAGCAGTTATTTATGGGGTTCAACCTCACTGCAGCTACCAACATGACAGGCAAATTGGTCATTGATTGTGAAGGAATCAGTAAACCTGTCTGTAACATTGACCAGTTTGATGCTTTATAATGGGGCTGGACAGAAAATGCCCCATGAGGTGGATAGTCCACTATATATATGTATACCCATTTTAAAATTGCTACTATAGATTTAATCATCCAGATATTAGTCTTTACATGATAATTTCAGGATCAAATGAACCTCTTTTTATGTACTTTAAATGATAAATCTCGCAACAGAAAGAAATATTGAAAAAAAATAAAATTTTAGTATGCTAACAAACTGAGAGAGACATATCCCCTGGATTATGAATTTTTCATACCTATGAAGGGCTTGACATTAACAGAAACTGTTGTCCAACCATCCTGGATGACCAAATTAATGGCCAGGACTAATAAATCCACAAAATGTCCGACAGGACAAGTGCATTTGTCGGTCCTGACATGTAAATTTTTGTCATAGTTTGTCAAAGGCTCTCCGAGTTATCGGTGAAAAAAGATAAATGCATATTATTATTATAAAGTGACTGACAATTTTTTTAAGTTTGCAAGAAGACTGCAAATTAATTCATTTATCAACATAAAGTTGAGTTTATAAAGTAGTTATATTGATGGGTATTAACTCAATATCAGCTCCTCTACTATCAAAATAAAAAAAACAATTCAAAGAACATATGTGGCGCGTCGTGGGAAAACCAGACTTAATGCATGTGCGTAAAGTGTTATCCCGGATTAGCCTGTGCAGTCCGCACAGGCTAATCCAGGACGGCACTTTCCGCCTACGGTGGATTAATGTTTAGAAGAGACTTTCTTGAAAACAGAAAATACCATAAACGCGGAAAGTGCCGTCCCGGATTAGCCAGTGTGGACTGCACAGGCTAATGCGGGACGACACTTTACACACATGCATTAAGTCCGGTTTTCCCACGACGTGCCTCATATATCTTACTTCATTTTGAAGCTGGGTATTATTTTGGTCAGGTCAAGTCATGATATTAAGCTTGGGACAAGTAAAAATTACAGTAACTTGTCCAATCGATCAAGTGCATTTAACAGTTAGTGTAGAGCCCAGCTATGACGGAAAAATACAAACAAGAGGGCCACGATGGCCCTAGGTCGCTCACCTGAGTTTAAGGCATCCCAGTTTTGACCATAAGGGCATCATTTGAACAATCTTTGTAGAAGACCAGTATGCAATGTTACATATCAAATATGAAATGACTTGCCCTTGCAGTTTCAGAGGAGAAGATTGTTGAAGTAATTTTGCTACTTAAGTCTATACAAACAATGTGACCTCCGGGGCGTGGCCAGTTTTGACCCCAGGGCATCATTGGATAAAACTTTGTAAAGGATCCCTTTACAATGTTACCAACCAAATACCAAACCTCTGGGCCTTGCGGTTTCAGAGAAGATTTTTGAAGTCATTTAGCTATGTAAGTCTATATAAACCATGTGACCCCTGGGGCGTGGCAAGTTTTTACTCTAGGGGCATCATTTGAACAATCTTTGTAGTGGACCACTATGCAATGCTACATACCAAATATAAACCTGCTGGGCCTTGCGGTTTCAGAGGAGAAGATTGTAAAAGTCATTTAGCTACTTAAGTCTATATAATACATGTGACCCCGGGGCGTGGACAGTTTTGACCCCAGGGGTATCATTTGAACAATCTTTATAGAGGACCCCTATACAATATTACCAAACAAATACCAAACCTCTGGGCCTTGCGGTTTCGGAGAAGATATTTCAAAGTAATTTAGCTATTTAAGTCTATATAAACCACGTGACCACCCCGAACATGGCCAGTTTAAACACCAGGGGCATCATTTGAACAATCTTTGTGGCGGACCACTATGCAATGTTACATACCAAATATGAACCTCTAGGCCTTGCAGTTTCAGACGAGAAAATTTTTTGAAGTCATTTTGCTATTTAAGTCTATATAAACTATGTGACCCCTGGTGCATGGCCAGTTTTGACCCCAAGGACATAATTTGAACAGCTTTTGTAGAGGACCACTAGAGGATGCCACATACCAAATATGAAACCACTAGGCTTTGCGGTTCCATAGGAGAAGATTTTTGCAGTAATTTTGCTATTTAAGTCTATATAAACAATGTGACCCCCAGGGCGTGGCCAGTTTTGACCCCTGGGGTATCATTTGAACACTTTTTGTAGAGGACCGCTATACAGTGTTACCAACCAAATACCAAACCTCTGGGCCTTGCAGTTTCGGAGAAGATTTTCAAAGTCATTTAGCTATTTAAGTCAATATAAACCATGTTACCACGGTGGCGTTGCCAGTTTTAACCCCAGGGGCATCATTTGAACAATCTTTGTAGAGGACCACTATGCAATGTTACATACCAAATATGAAACCTCTGGGCCTTGCGGTTTCAGAGGAGAAGATTTTTAAAGTCATTTTGCTATTTAGGTCTATATAAACAATGTGACCCCCGGGGCGTGGACAGTTTTGATCCCAGGGCATCATTTGAACAATCTTTTGTAGAGGACTACTATACAATGTAACCAACCAAATACCAAACCTCTAGGCCTTGCGGTTTCAGAGGAGAAGATTGTAAAAGTCATTTAGCTACTTAAGTCTATATAATACATGTGACCCCGGGGCGTGGACAGTTTTGACCCCAGGGGTATCATTTGAACAATCTTTATAGAGGACCCCTATACAATATTACCAAACAAATACCAAACCTCTGGGCCTTGCGGTTTCGGAGAAGATATTTCAAAGTAATTTAGCTATTTAAGTCTATATAAACCACGTGACCACCCCGAACATGGCCAGTTTAAACACCAGGGGCATCATTTGAACAATCTTTGTGGCGGACCACTATGCAATGTTACATACCAAATATGAACCTCTAGGCCTTGCAGTTTCAGACGAGAAAATTTTTTGAAGTCATTTTGCTATTTAAGTCTATATAAACTATGTGACCCCTGGGGCATGGCCAGTTTTGACCCCAAGGACATAATTTGAACAGTTTTTGTAGAGGACCACTAGAGGATGCCACATACCAAATATGAAACCACTAGGCTTTGCGGTTCCATAGGAGAAGATTTTTGCAGTAATTTTGCTATTTAAGTCTATATAAACAATGTGACCCCCAGGGCGTGGCCAGTTTTGACCCCTGGGGTATCATTTGAACACTTTTTGTAGAGGACCGCTATACAGTGTTACCAACCAAATACCAAACCTCTGGGCCTTGCAGTTTCGGAGAAGATTTTCAAAGTCATTTAGCTATTTAAGTCAATATAAACCATGTTACCACGGTGGCGTTGCCAGTTTTAACCCCAGGGGCATCATTTGAACAATCTTTGTAGAGGACCACTATGCAATGTTACATACCAAATATGAAACCTCTGGGCCTTGCGGTTTCAGAGGAGAAGATTTTTAAAGTCATTTTGCTATTTAGGTCTATATAAACAATGTGACCCCCGGGGCGTGGACAGTTTTGATCCCAGGGCATCATTTGAACAATCTTTTGTAGAGGACTACTATACAATGTAACCAACCAAATACCAAACCTCTAGGCCTTGCGGTTTCAGAGACAATTTTTAAAGTCATTTAGCTATTTAAGTCTATATAAACCATGTGACCGCCGAGGCATGGCCAGTTTTGACCCCAGGGGCATCATTTGAACATTCGTTGTAGAGGACCACTATGCAATGTTACATACCAAATATGAAACCTCTGGGCCTTGCGGTTTCAGAGGAGATTATTGAAGTCATTTTGCTATGTAAGTCTATATAAACCATGTGACCCCCAGGGCGTGGCAAGTTTTGACCCCAGGGGCATCATTTGAACATCTTTGTAGAGGACCACTAGAAGATGCTAATTACCAAATATGAAAGCTTTCAGCCATGCAGTTTCAGAGAAGATTTTTAAAGTTTTCACTTTTTAAATCTATTTTTAGCTCTGGTGACCTATATATGCAGTGGACCAAAACGATTTGAACAATTTAGAAAGAGGGTCAGCGAAGGATCATTCCTGTGTAGTTTGGTGAAAATCTGCCCAGCGGCTTAGGAGGAAATGTTGTTTAAATGAAAATGTTGACACACGACGGACGACGCATGACGGACAAAAGGTGATCACAAAAGCTCACCTTGAGCACGTTGTGCTCAGATGAGCTAAAAATAATTTTTCAATGCCAAATAGTTTTATTGATGTGACAGAGGTATTTATTTTTGTTCAAATGTAACCATTTATTGCAGGTTATCAACAGTATATGTTTTAAACACAAAAATCCAAAAACACTCGGATACATATTAAACGATTAAAAATAACGTGGCCTATTTGCTATAAAACTTTGATGAATGGATGCTTGATTTATGATCAATGTGGTTACATGAACCAAGATAACGTGTAACCTTATAACTAACAAATAATCTAAATCACAAAAACATCATAATAATTACTGGCAAAACTAGTACAGACAATAAATACAGCTATAATCATTACCAAAACTAGCAGATCAATTTAGAACTTTTTCGTTCTGTTTATACAGTTTGTGAAAATTAAAATGAGAATTTTGCGTGTCAGTATAACCGACAGTCATTGTAAATGACATTAATCTTTGGCCCCATAAAAAATGTTACCTGCCAAATACAACGATAATCAATTTGCACTTGATAGCTTACATGTATATATTTATACCTGCTATCTTTGACGACTCAAAAAGCTCGAATATCACGCATTTAATTATGCAAACATCATCTGCACACAAATTAGCATAACGGCTTTTTTTTCTGAAATTGTAGATAGGGTTAGGCCTCATATATTATGGATAAAATATTGCAATAAGTTTTGTATTTTTCAACCTAGCTGTCTAAGATCACCTTTGACCTAGATTTCTTGCGATAATTATGCAGCGGGAAAATTGAATGCCAATAGAATTGGGCAAATTTTCTAATTTTAGGGAATGCAAACTTCAAACAATGGTTCAACGTATACCAGTAACTGTTGCAAACTTTTGGGGATTATACATTTACATAATTGTTTACATAAGCGGTTAAATTAAAGTTATAAATATATCTTTGACATACACTCTAGAAATGAACATAATCATGAACAATTTTACTCATCGTATGTCATGATAAGAATGTTATATTCATTAACATAATTAAATAACTGTATTGTTTAGCGTACATAATCGGCACGCTCTGTAAATAACAATTACAATGCTACAATTCATGTGGACGACAGTCGGTCACAGCGTACAATGTTGCCTGTTGAGCTCGCAAGCACAAAATATAAAGTGGTAAATTTCTGGTATTTTTCTGATAAGTAAGCACAATAAATATCAGCAAATTTGATCGAGCTTATATTTCCTATTATTTTATCATTGTGTAAAAATATTATTGTATGCTGTAACCGACTGTTGTCCCTGTGAATTAATTCTAGCGAGTTCATTTCCAGCAGGAGAATCATTCTAAAAATAGCAGGCGGTAAAGCTGTGTTAATACACACGCATCAAATTCATGTAACAATTATGTTTACGTAAATTACTAGTATTTAGCTTATTTATGTATCACTGGTTTATTCACGGTACAGATATTAATTATTGTTGAGTTTAACTCAAATTTTGGGGGTGGATACGTTTTCTTAAAGTCTTAGTAGGGAACGTAAAATATCAAGTCACAGCTTGGTCCTCTTGTATTATATTGAGGGCAAAAAAAAAGACATCTCAATAGTAGTTTCTACGATGATTGTCTTTTTAAAATACATTTCTTGTTTGAAGTATGCCATTAAATTTCTTAACTTGACAGATCTAAACATTGCAACAATAGAGCTCCAGTATAACAACAAGAAAAGGATAAAATACAAGGCTTGTCACAGAATGTGACATATGCCCCCGAAGCATATGCTTGTCATAGGAAGGCAAAACAATGTCAGAGTACAATAGTACGCCCTGGACAAATGTCCAATGACCGCGTAAAGTACTTCCAAGCACGTGATGGTGGAATTGTTTATTAATAAAGACTCTTGTATGATATACGGTGTTGATATAATGGAGAATAATTAACAAGTGACGTATATTAAGATTGACCAGATCATGCTAGTTTTGTTAAAGAAATTGATTGGCTGATAATGGATTCATTTTGATTGGTTTACTTAGAGAGTAATTGTAATTTACTGTAAACAAGTTAACTGTATAGATGTCACTTAAGGATAATAAACAACAATGTACGCCTTGTGCAAACTGTGAAACCGTTATCACAACATGGCCCAGTTTTGTTATTTGTGGATATAATGCGTCATATTCGCGCCTCCTACAAACCGTTAATTTGCGGCCCTTGTAAAGACGTGGCCCCCCTGACAATTATCAATTGTCGTTATTTGGACATGTGTTGTAAAAACGTTACACTGCCCCCGCCCGTCTGCTAGGTAGGAAATACGACTGGAATTCATGGTAACTTTGCAATCAAACTGGAAAAAAACATGATCTTTTAAAGAAATTTTGTTCTTTAAATAAATTTGAAAATCAAACATTTGTATTAGTTTTTTATATTCAAATATTATCCGATATTCGAATATTTGGTCCCATCCCTAATTAAAATACTTCCAAACGTTTAGAAGTTATGGTGGAGAAACAGAAATATTTGGCCTTAGACCTTGAATTGTGACCTTGGCCTTTGACAGACGAGCATGGGAGTTGTATGCGACACATTGTCTGGTCATAGAGAATAATAATCTGAAGTAATATTTAAATCCCTCCTGATAACGAGAAGTTATGAAGTGGAAACAAAAATAACTGATCTTTGTCCGTGAATTGTGACCTTGACCTTTAACTGACCATCATGAGAGTTGTACACTACACATTGTCTGGTCATGGGGAATAGAATAATAATCTGAAGTTATATTAAAATCCTTGCAGGCGTTAAGAAGTTACAGAGCAGAAACAAAAATTCATGACCTTTGACCTTAAATTGTGACCTTGATCTTTGACCGACGAGCATGGGAGTTGTATGCGACACATCGTCTTGTCATGGGGAATAATAATCTTAAGTCATATTGAAATCCATCCAGGCATTTAGAAGTTATGTAGAGGAAACAAAAATTCATTAACTTTGACCTTGAATTGTGACCTTGACCTTTGACAGACGAGCATGGGAGTTGTATACGACACATCGTCTAGTCATGGGGAATAATAATCTGAAGTCATATTAAAATCCATCCAGGCATTAAAAAGTTACAGAGCGGAAACAAAGTCTGGACGGACGGACCCACCCATGCACGCATCCAAGCACCCACCCACAGATGGACGATGCGACTACTATATGTCCTCCTTCGGGGGCATAAAACGAAAAAAAAAATGTGCTCCAACTGGGGTTCGAACACCAGATGTCCGTATCAAAAGGCTATCGCCTTAACTACTCGGCCATTGTGATTTATGTATTTACTCTGAATTTATTACTTTATGTAAATGATCCATGTGTTGTCAACGTTTCTAAAGAGAACTAGAATTGTCACATGAGTGACGGATATACCCCCACAATATGGCCTTGTCACAAAACTATGGCATCCATTCGAAAGAAATGGACAAAGAGAGAATGCTTTAATTTGTGAATGGTCCACATTGAATTTGGAAAAAATTAATTTCAATAGGAGCCATAACTCTGTCAACATTTAGTGGTTTGTAACCAAAGTTGAACTTGATCTGTATTTTATGATGTTACACCTATGTACCAAAAATAATTTAAATATGTGAAGCCTTTCATGAGTTATTGTCCATGTTTTTAGGAAATTTAAGTCAAAAAGGGGGGCCATAACTGTGTCAAAATTTAGTGGTTTGTAACCAAAGTCAAACTTGACCTGTATTTTATGATGCTACACATGTGTACCAATAATTATATAAATATGTCAAGCAATGTTTTTAGGGAATTTATGTCAAATAAAGGGCCATAACTCTGTCAAAATTTAGTGGTTGTGTAACCACAGTCGAACTTGACCCGTATTTTATATGATACACATGTATACCAAGAATTATTTGAATACATCAAGCCATTTTTTAATTAATCGTCCGGAAATAATGTTTTTAGGGAATTTTAAGTCGAAAAGGGGCCATAACTCTGTCAAAATTTAGTGGTTTGTAACCAACATCGACTTTACCTGTATTCTATGATGTTACACATGTGCACCAAAAATTATTTGAATATGTCAAGCCTTTCTTGAGTTATCATCCGGAAACTATGTTTTTAGGGAATTTTTAAGTCGAAAAGGGGCCATAACTCTGTCAAAATTTTGTGGTCTGTAACCAACATCGAACTTAACCTGTATTCTATGATGTTACACATGTGTACCAAAAATTATTTGAATATGTCAAGCCTTTCTTGAGTTATCATCCGGAAACCAAAAACCAACAGACCGACAAGCTCACTCATATATACCCCCCCAACTTCGTTTGTGGGGGTATAACAACAGAATCACCCCAAATTATTCCATCGTCTTAAACACCATGGTATTTACAGTATATTTCAATGTCCGTAGTGTTATTTTGCTCCTTCAAATACACATTTATTTAGTTTTTTTAGAATCTGTGACAAAAAACAGAAGAAAATTGTTTAATTGTCAAAATGTGAACAGGTCCCTTTAAGTCAACCTTTTGGGAAAGTGCACGATTTCAATTAAAATTCCATTTGCTTGGGGATGCAGGCATTATATGGCCCACTTCATATAAGGTAAAACACCCTGAAAATGGACAAAAAAAACTTTCTTCTTTTAAATAAAACTATTTAATTGATAAAATTAGCTACCGAGGAAATGCTGAACCAGAGCCATGCAATTTTTGGTAGATACAATACAGGACGATGAGTCAAAGACTGCAGACTGTTAACGAAAACACTTAAATACCATAGATTCACTAATAAACGCCCACTGGGGCTGTACATTTTCCCAAAGGGGGGCATTTAATATGAGTCAAGTTTATGGTGTTCTGTCATTTATATCAGTATGTGGAAAACATTATTATACTTCTGCTCATTGTGAAAACATATCTTTCAAAGATAGAAAAAAAAAATCTACATGCATTTGCATTGAGCGTTTGAAGAAAAGTGGGGGCATTAGTGGTTTGTGCTTTATTAAAAATCGGGGGGGGGGGGGGGGGGGGTATTAGGGTGGGGGCATTAATTAGGGAATATACATTATTTCAAAGCTGATTCCATCACAAATTAATTAAAATAATCATAAATGTTGACACAGCTGCACCTATTTAACCCATAAATCTAGGACATGGATCATATTTTGCTATAATAAATGATGTGTACTGTAACGTAGTAAATCATGTCTAGATGTCAAGATGCAGCCTTCTGTTCTGGCCTGATATTTATGTCGGGTAAAACTCTCCAGTCTCCTAATCAAGAAAAGATATGAGGCGCGTCGTGGGAAAACCGGACTTAATGCATGTGCGTAAAGTGTCGTCCGGATCAGCCTGTGCAGTCCGGGACAGCACTTTCCGCCTAAAGTGGATTTAGGGTTAGAAGAGACTTCCTTGAAACAGAAAATACCATAAAAGCGGAAAACAGGTTGTGTGTTTAGACTGTTGGCGGAAGCCAACGGTCTTTTGAGAGGGTAATTTCCAAAATAGGTATCGCGGAAAACTACTTCTTTTCTTTGCAGGCTATTAGTCAGTAAATCGAAACCAGAAAGAGTCCTTCTTCAAGACAGCAAAATTTCACATCCGTTTTCTTACATTTTTATTATTTAAGATAATGTAATTATGTAACATGTATTATAATGTGTATATCATGTGATTCATTATAATTACAGTTTGTAAAAAGGTCAATAAAAAAAAAATAACTTTAAACTAATGACACCCCTGCTTTTGTATTTACTTGTATGTAACCGAAATATTTACCGGCGTGTCCTGGAATAAGACCACCAAATTAATGCGCTACATCGATTATTTTTGACTCGTTGCGAAAGTGTTTTTGTCTTTTTGTTACCAATTCTCATTCTGAATATTTTCACAACAAATTATTGCAATTTATTAATTTTAAACTGTACTATGGACAATCGAGAGCTTTCATCGTATGATCTATTTTGACTCAGTAGGCTATGGACAAAGATCTATAAATAAACATGTTTATTTATAGATCTTTGGCCACAAAGCACTAACCATCGGTGCACCTAACTACTACACTTCATCGGTTATTCTGGCCCTTGCAAATTGACTTGTTAACTGGCACGTATATATAATTCCATTTGCATAAGATATTTAGCTCGAACAAAATATTTTTTCGTTACTTACAAATTAATTTTCATTATGATGTCGAATACTATTGAAAAAGAAGCCAAAATATAAAGTTTAAACTTGGGAAATTAAACTTTTTCATTCAAACAAATGTTTTCTTTTTGCAAAAATGCACTAATAATTCACCTGCTTTTAGTTTCTTTTGTCGCCAACAGTCTTTCTATGCTGCCGGCATTTTGATTTATCTTGTTGCTGTTTGTTGACCATTCAAGAATGCAGAAAAAACAAACTGCAACATTTTATTATAAACAATTTGCAATTTCTAAAAACACATTTTAATTTTTCCAAAATCAAAACAACATTTAAATTCTTTACAGTACACAAATGAAATGCCTTTAAAAATCAATTAACATGTTAAAAGCAATAGTTATTAAAAAATAAATGTTTGTGTTTAACTTAATCTGCATTTGAGCCATATACAGTAAAAAAAACCAAGTATAACGCATAAATTTTTACCATAAAATTCTGTAGAGTTAATTCAGTATGTACATCCATGCTATCTTATAACGATTACCACTGTTTGATGCTATGTCCGTGTTCATACAGATTTTCCTGAACAAAATTCAAGCACATTTTAAACACTTTCCAAGGACAGATGATCCAAAATTCCAAATTCCAGCACTTATTTAGTATGCCCATTTACATTTTCAAAAGTTTGGACTGTAATTATTGTTAATATTTAAGCTGTTACAACTGCCTCTTGTTTTGCTTACCTATTTCGACTCAATACTCCAGCGGTGTGGAAATACCAAACTTGTTTACTTGTCCAAGGACAAGTTAAATGAACAAATCTACTTGTCCGTAAGCAACAGTTACTTGTCCAAGGACAAGTTAAATGAACAAATCTACTTGTCCGTAGGCAACAGTTACTTGTCCAAGGACAAGTTAAATGAACAAATCTACTTGTCCGTAAGCAACAGTTACTTGTCCAAGGACAAGCTAAATGAACAAATCTACTTGTCCGTAAGCAACAGTTACTTGTCCAAGGACAAGCTAATTGAAAAAATCTACTTGTCCGTAAGCAACAGTTACTTGTCCAAGGACAAGCTAAATGAACAAATCTACTTGTCCGTAAGCAACAGTTACTTGTCCAAGGACAAGCTAAATGAACAAATCTACTTGTCCGTAAGCAACAGTTACTTGTCTGAATAAAAATTTAGTCTTTATTCCAGGCATTCCTGATGTAGTTTTTCTTAAGATAAATAATAAAACACAATTTGTTATTCAAATGTGTAAGTATATCATAATATGATAATTCACTTCCTATTTTTACATAAATTTCACACCCTGAAATTGTACTTGTCCGTGGACAAGAAGACAGGAAAATTTTAATTGTCCGATAGTAAAATAACCAGTGTCGGACAAGTCGGGCATAGGATTTCCACACCCCTGAATACTCATTCAAAATAATATTATAAACAACTTAAAATACTTAGATGGACATTAGCATGCACATAAAAACACAATCCAGGTGCCTCAAAAAGTATTCAGCGATTACTTTCATTTTTCAGAATATTTTTAAGCACTTTTGAAGCCAAAATAAGCATTTTTTAAGCATGTGTTTAAGTTCTAGAGGTGTAATCAAGCATTCTTAAGCATTCACAGAGCATTCCAAGCACTTTGTCCAGGAGCAGCTTGAAATTCAATCACTTTCAAGGATCGTATGAACCCTCTCAGTTTACCAAACATTAAATACATATATTTGGAGAATAAGATAACAGGTAATATTCTTTTGCACTGAACACCAAAGGAAATAATGAGATAACCTTTCTATACACTGTCTTTTAACCATTTTAAAACAATTTACCTTCAAAGTCCAAAAATGTCAATTTCTATCCAGTTAAAACAAATTAGAAATTTTTCACTTACACACTTAATCTCAAATTGAATATAAACACATAATATTTAACACCGAACATAATATGAACAGTAAACAGGAGCCAACCATGCATGTAGAGGAAATAAAATTCTTACATGAATATTAGTCGTATGTTTAAACGTTATAATGAGTCAAGGCGCATGGTTGAACGAACACTGTAAGGTAGAAGAAACGAACACAATTGAATCATAGTGGCCGTTAAAGCAGCTTTAGCCGGCCCAACAATGGATGTTGGTTGGGGAAAGATGCTGGGCTGTGAAATAAGTTACCGTAACACTCCCAAATATTTCGGGTACACAGAGTATTGTATGTTGTCTTTGTTTGTATAACCGTTTCTTTATTACGTATACTTCAATTTTGTGGGTATTTAATTTTACTAGACATAAGGTTCAAAAACGAAAATAGGCCCAGATATATACTAATAAATTAGAGAAATCTAGCACAAATTTTGTCCACATTTTTTGTCAAAATTTAAATGCCCTAAACCGCTGTTGCAGATTTTACGAGCTGCAGCATTGCTTCAAAATAAATGAGCAATCGAACACAAGATTTTTCAACGAATGCACCTACTAAAAAAGCTGACATCATTTTGCATTTATGTAAATTCAGGCTTGTGGCAGATTAATTTGGTATACAAATTACTCACATCAAGACATCAAAATAACGAATCAAATTTACACCTCAGAGATTTCTTGTCACAAAATTAAAGAAAGATCTAGGATAAACAAATGTAATGGTTGCTGATGAAAAAGAACGGGGTGAACCAAAATAATTTTTTGATAGTATTTAGTTAATGCACGGTTAGGAGACTCAACATACCACCTCATTTCGAGGTGTTAAGAAAATATCTGGTGGTGAATTCCGAGATGGTCCGGTGGTGCAAAAATATTGTAAACAGTACGTATGACATTCCAATTCTGTATTATTTTCTTATGATAAAGGTGCTTTTTAAGAAATTGGCCAATGACATTACCAGTAGGAATGATAAAAGAACACTTGCTCTTAGTTTCTTTAAAAAAATGTACAAAAATAAAGGCTGTAGGATTTTTAGAAGTTGAAGTCATTGAACGAATATGTCTACGATACTCTATGTACTGACATGTTTACCCGTCTGAGTTCTTACTACAACACATTATGAACTGTGTCACGACTGACGATGATCACAAATATAAATGTCGTCACATATACGCATTTCATATTTTGCAATAATTTGTAATTTTTTAAGTTCTCTGGGAATTCCTTGAAATGAAGTGGTCCATTGGTGCTGAGGTGGTCCGGTGGTGCTTTCATGAAACTGAAAGTAGAATTTGTAGACACAACCAAAGCTTGGTACATTCAAGTAAATAGCAAAAATAAGGGTGTCATTAATTTGACGTAACATTTTTAATAAATTGACTTTTTTAGAAATTGTTATTGTAATAAATCACATGATATACACATTATAAAACACACGACATACATAATGTTAAATAATTAAAAGGTAAGAAAACATTCGTGTATTTGCTGTTTTCAAGAAGGACCCTTTCAGGTTTCGATTAACTGGCTTGTAGCCAGCAAAGAAACAAAGTTTTGGAACCTGTTTTGGAAATCACCCTCTCAACAGTCTAACAATAATAATAAGCTACTTAATGTTTGTTGAAAGATTTTGAATTTTGATGAAGTCTTGTGCTGTGAGAGAGTACTGGTACGAGAAGAAAACCCTCCTGGTCCAGTATGTTGACAACAAACCAAAGCCACAAGCTCCAGGACAGGAATGTAACCAAGGTTACCTAGTTGAGCAGCAAGTGCGCCAATCCTTGTGTCTGCAGTGAGCCACACTGCCCAAACATTACAATAACTTTACCAATGCTATGGTCTACATTTTGATATTTCATTCCCCCATATTGCTGACTGCATGTATGGTATGTATTTCAGCTCCCAGGTGTATTATTCATGTCTGACTGCATGGAAATCTGCCTATTGTTTCCTTCCCCACCCGCTTCAGGACTACTGTGCCGCTTCTTTCTAAGCTTTTTTGATTACCTGTAAAAAAAAGAAAACTATCAAAGCGCCTAACAAAATAGTTGAAACATGAATAAGAGAGAAAAATAATTATGAGGCTTGACGTGAGAAACCTGGATTGAATGCATGTGCGTAGTGCCGTCCCAGATTAGCCTAAGCAGTCTGCACAGGCTAATCCAGGACGACATTTTCCATCTACTGTAGATTTATGTTAAGAAGATACTCCCTTGAAACAGAAGTAATATAAAAGCAGAAAGTGTCGTCCTGGATTAAATAGTGCGGACCGCACAGGCTGATCCGGGACAACACTTTACGCACATGCATTAAGCCCAGGTTTCCCATGACATGCCTTTTATATAAAATCTGACACAAGTTGTCATTTCATACCATAATTATTAAACGAGTTCAGGAATTTTGTTAGTAAGCGAGCCTTTGTACGAGTTAAATGAAATATGGTATGAAATGACCAGTGTCACATCTTTTCTATCACATGCTTTTAAACTAAAAAAAAAAACAACTTATAATTTTACCAAAAGATGTTGATAAATCGTAAAAGTTGTGTACCGTCGTGACGTCATTTCATTTTGACGATTTCATTTTACCAAAATAACGTCATGCGATCGGTCAGTCAAAGAATATATAGCCAATGAAACCGCTCAAAATGTTATCTTACACATGTGTAAGATAAAAATATAAGTAATGGCTGTATTACATGGAAAACAAGGTATAGCATGTGATAAAAAAGAATTGTTGCATCAATTATTATAGCCAATGACATCAACTTGCAGATTAGCTTGATAAGTGAGAGGAAATTCGAAATTTCAGAATAATATCCCAGACATTTATTAAAACCTACTTGAACTTGTAATCTATCTTTTTTAAATAAAATATGCAATGACCAGTATATGTCAAAGTAGAAAGCACTTCAACAGTGCAGACCTCTGCCAAGACAGCTCCTTCCCCAATGAGTTGTGCAACTAAGGAGTCATGAACCTATCAATGTTTTCCCACGGGGGGGGGGGGGGGGGGAGGCAGAGGAGCGGCAGACATATACGGGACTTTAGACTTAAAGCGATTCCTGACAGGCGGGAATTTGACACGCTAAATGATTTCGGGTCCCGGGGAAATAGACTTTGGTCAGATTTTAGATCCCCCCCCTCCCAGTAATATTAGCCCACAGGCCATTTGATGGGAATTAGACCCCAAAAATAAAATTAGTCAAATATCCCTGGGTCAGCCTGCCACTTAACACCTGGGGGAAAATATTGATAGGTGCACTATACCTCATACTGTGGAAATTTGTGGTGTCTCCTAATAATAATCTTTAATTGTTGTCATTGTTGGTTTTTAGAAATTGTCTACCTTGGAATTTGTACATGTATTTGTCATCTTTAACTATGGGCTTGACTTCACAGTCAGGAGACTCACCGGACCACCTCATTTCGAGGTCTTAAGAAAATGGTGGTGACCTGCGAGGTGGCGCGGTGGAGTAAATATTTGGTATAACAGTAAGCATGACTTATAAATTTTGTATTATTTTTTTATGATAAAGGTGCTTGTTAAGAAATCGGTCAATGCAGTTACCAGTATTAACGATAAAAGACCACTCATTCGTAGTTTCGTTAAATAATGTATAAAAATAACAGCTGTAGGGTTTTTATAAGTTCAAATTATTGTAAATTTTTCTATGCACTTACATGTTTTACCGGTCTGAGTTCATAAAAATCCTACAGTCTTTATTTTAGTACATTATTTAACAAAACTACGAACGAAACTATGAATGAGTGTTATTTTATCATTCCTACTGGTAATGACATTGGCCAATTTCTGAAAATGAGAAAATAATACAAAATTTGAAAGTTATACGTACTGTTTACATTATTTTTATTCCACCGGCTACCTCGGTAGTCAACACCGGACATTTTCTTCACACTTCATATCGAGGACTTGAATTGTTTTTGATGTAAAGATGAACAGCAACCATCACTACAGCATGCCATACAAGTTTTCCTCTGAGAACAGTGGTAAACCCTTCTGCAGTTGTGGAATTCTTGTCCATAGTTGATAAAATACAATTATGCAAAAAGCTGATATTAAAAAAAAATCATTAACCCTATTTTCATATTAATGCCAAACAAGAAATGTCTTTCGAAAAAGGACAATCAGTGTTGAAATTAATTTTGAGATATTGAGATATCATTTTTACACAAACATAAAATTTCATTAGACTATGGCTATTTAAAATTATTTTCGGTAGGAATATGGTCTATCAAGGGTTTGTGTAAATAATTAGTATTGCAAATAATGTACTCATGCTACGCAAATGAAGTAAAAGTACCATGAATAACATTTCGACTTATTCCGAGACTTCTTTCACTACATTTTATTTATAGAAAGATATAACATATTTTTATAGATTGAATAACATCTACTGGAGAAGTTGACAGAAAGGTGCAATTTTAAATAAATTTTAATAAAATGCAATCACATTTCAAATTCAAACAAGGCTTGTCACAGGATGTGACATATGCCCCCAAAGCATAAGCTTGTCAGAGGAAGGCACACAATGTCAGTTACATGTCGGCAAAAATGTCGCTTCCTACAAAAAGGCCAATTTCAGATAATTCAAGGGCCATAACTCCACAATTCCTGCAGCGATTTGGCTTATTATCGAACTTGACCTAGATATTATGCCCACAAACATTTTCATGAGGTTTGGCGAAGATTAGATGATGAACTTAGAGAGCGGAAATGAAAGTGGTCTACCAACCGACCGACAGACCGACATTAGCAAACCAATATACCTCGCCATCTTCGATGGGGGGCATAATTATCATGCACAGTAAGTTTATAAATATAAATTCCCCATTTATTGATATTTTTGGGTTTATGATTCTCTGGCCGCTAATTGATGCATGTCAATTAACACAGCAATATGGTTGCTAAACATGCGCTTTTTTAGAATGATCTGGAATGTGTTGAACTTTAGCACTAGAATGAAAGGGAGCATTGTACAAGTGCCATTTATATAGGCTGAAAAACTTTCTGGGAATGAATATAATGTCGTGTTCATGACATAAAATGAGAAAATATAATCATACTAATGCTCAGTTCTAGAGTGTATGTCGAGGATATGTTTACAACGTTATTTTAACCACTTATGTAAACAATCCTGTAAATTTTATTCTAAAAAATTATGCAACAATTATTGGTACACATTAAACCAGTTTTGTAAGTTTGCATTCCCTAAAATTCTCCTGCACAAGTAAATGAAAATTTGCCCAATAGAATAATGGTGTTCAATTTTACCGCTGTATAATTAACTTATCGCCCCAAATTTCGAGCTTTTCATTGGTACACATTTACAAAATTCTAGGTCAAAAGTGATCTTAGACAGCTACGCCGAAAATTTTTAAATCGTATGATGTTTCGGCAAATTGTATCATTTTGTAATACTTCACATAAACTTTGCAATCAAAGAACCCAAGTTATATTGTCAAATAATAAAATTACTGTAAATCAACAAAAAACTTAACATGTCACAATATAATAACAATAAAATTACAATGCCTTATTATAACAGCATTTAAACATAATATGTCAGTGAGCTTTTACGGTAACTAAACCAGCACTTGAATGAACCAAGCCTGAAATAACCAACAGATTTAATTATAGAGCAGCAACTGCAAGAAAAACTGCACATGAACTTGTGAAATTCTAGCATTAATTAACCACCCGATGAAATTCTGAAAGAAGCCATTTATCTTAGTCTTCAGTTAATATGAGGTGTGTCGTGGAAAAACCGGGCTTAATGCACATGCGCAAAGTTTTGACCCAGATCAGCCCGTGCAGTCCGCACAGGCTAAACCCGAACAGCACTTTCCACCTACAGTGGACTTATATTTTGAACAGACTTCCTTGAAACAGAAAATACCATAAAAGTGGAAAGCGTCGTTCTCTACACTTCACTTTACGCACATGCATTAAGGTTTTCCTATGAAACACCTCATGTGGTAACAAGACATTGTAATACACTGTAGGCAAATTCGTCAAAAACTAACCCGTGTAAGTTTGTGTAACATTTTGTGGGCAATTAAACTACTTTCTTTACATTTCACTACCCGAGTTAGAGTTTCAAATCAGTTCATTGCCCACATGTGGAATATAGGATAATATGATAAAAGCGAACAGCATTTAAATGAGTTAACAAATTGCAATGCATTATTACTTTTAAACCAGGTCACATTTGATTGATGAATAACTTTTAATTTACAAATATTTTTATTTACTATGTTCAGAACTATATTTCGCACCTTTACCATAGCACATGTGCAGAAAAAAAGCAAACTTTTTCTTGTGAATCATCGTTTGAAGCATAAAATTGTAGCAGGCACACGCAAATCATCCAGGAAAAACGCTTGACGGACAACCACTGACCAGAATAGCTCTTCCTATATGTTCAGTGAGCTAAAAATGTGAGCAATATTCTGATAATAAATTATCACAATGATAATAGATAAATGCCTTTAACAAACATGATAAATCAATCAATGTTTTGGCCTACAAATTAAAGGCGTCAGTATACAACCATTTATACACAAGAAATAAAAGCTTGTGCATGCCTTAATAAAAGTTAATTTGAAACTGCATAGTTGATCATATCTGCACTCATGTTACATCATGAAGCTTGTCAAATCTGAATGATATTTATACTTCATAAATTTAATATTTTGCAGGCATTATTCAAGAACGAACAGATCTTGTCTTTCATATGAACTGTCACTAATTGAATTGTCCTTAAGAACCATTTGGACTGCTATTTCTTGCATAGAGCTTGAAGAAATCAGGGGCGTACAGTCTTCACAAATAAGTTTTAAAAGCAGTGGACCATCGGTCCACCAAACCAGCTAAATCAACTGGACCATACAACAATTTAGTGGACCACAATTTGTTTGTAGATTTTCATTCACTCTAACGTATATATTAAATGATTTTATTAACAAAAATTAATTGAAAGCAATTGTGGTTTTCAGACTTTAATTCTAACATGAATCATGTATTTATTACATTACTCTCAATAAAAATATGGCGAAATATTAATACAAGATCGCCAGTTAAATCAAATACCAGGTTTATATTTCGTTTTAGCCTATTTAAATTAAGTACTGGCCCACATGGCCGAGCTGATATATGGGCCGAAATTTACTCGAATGGGCAGATCAAATGGAAACTGCTCCGCTCGCTAGGATGGCAGAACATGGACTCCCTACTCCTAGAGTTGGGGTCCCAGTAATTGTTACCAAAGCACCCCTCCCCACCCACTCCTTTAACAATAAATGCTTTGTGTCCAAAAATTATTTTTAAAATTCCATTGTTGAGTAATAAAACATTTTTACTTTCACTGAATTAACTTTCGCTAACTTTCGTGAAAATGTGGCAGCATAAGTTTTTGGGTGTAATCAGTGTAGTTATACTTTTGAATAGCTCGTTTATTAGAAATCACAGGTAGTCATAGCAAGAGTATTTTCTTTTAAAACGAATGAAGACGTACCTTTGACATTACGCACTAAAATTCTATGCGATCTGCAAACACAATTTGTCAACATCCCATTCGTATTTTAAGTAAACATTTTTGCAAACAATAATATACTGACTTCTTTTAGTATGTAGTATTTTATTTATTATGTGGGTGTTACAAACACGCAGGTAACGACGTGCATACCTCACGAAAATGTGTTACAAATTACTTCACCTTTACCAGCAATGAGGGCGTGATAAACATTCTATCGACTACGCTCATCTACATTTTGGAAATATAATGCGTTCTCATTGGCTGACTGGGTGACTGTAGTAAATCTAGCTCCTCCTGCTTACAGATTTTATTGATAATTGACACGTTGATGCAGAAGGAGAGTGGTTCATTGCCGAGTAGGCGTTCCTTGTTTAAGAAAAACATTCATATGCAAGCGGAAATGGTTGCGAATCTGACACTGAATTTTATGGCGTCTTTTCGTAAAAGTATGCATCCAAATAATCCGATTTTCGCTTTACCGAGAATTATTGGCTGAACATTTTTAGGGATTTCTGGTATCAAAATTATCAAGAGAAATTTCTTTCCTGGACAACTGGTCCAGTTTACTTGCAACTTTTCCAGGACCGTGAGAAAATTTGGTGGACTCGGTCCACCGCTTAACGTCGAAGACTGGGCGTACGTAGACATACCCCTTTATGCACGTGCATATATAAAGTAAAGCTTACAAGACTAAATGGCATGGGAAAAACATAAGCTTAGTTATCCAAACTACACCATTCGACTGACAACAATGTATCATGTTACCAGTATGAATAAGCATTATTAGATGTGAAATTTACGGTAGATGTGTATTTCAGCTTAATCAGGTAATAAATGTCTATGAAGTATACAATAATTACCTAAATGAAAGACACATACATTCAAAACGTTTACTGTGAGACTCAAATTAGACCTACGGTAGGTACCAGTCATCCAAATTAGCAGTCTGGCCAAACAAGCCCAAATTCTTATTTTTCGAGAAAAAATTACAAGCCGACCTATACATAACTAGCGAAACTTGTTAGGCACTGGACAAATACTTAACTTTTTATACATTTGGCAATATTCAAAGAGGCTACCAATTTACCCCTATATAAAATGTAACACTAAATTTATAACTGATGTTCTCTTGTTCTGGATAATCCATGATTCTTGAAATCCATTGACACAGAACAATTTAATCACTTACTTGTATTTTTAGACTGTATCTCACAGTCTTCATCAGCTATATGACGATGGTAGGTTTGAGTCACATGACAATATGACATAGGTAGGTCACGTGACTTAAGGAGATCTGTGTACACTGGAGGGAGTACCAGGCCCTTGTCCCTGTTCAGAGATGGCCGCCACTTTTTTGATGTTGATGGCTTCCTTGACTCTGCATTTGATAAATATACATAAATGTTATAAATTATAATTATAACTGTCCTCAATTGTTGTGAGATAGTCGAAATATACAAGTAAGTGAATAAATTGTTCTGTGTCAAAGGTTTTCAAGAATCACAAACACTATTTTATTGCACTGTTTTTTAATATAATTATAACGCTATGCTTGTGCTAAGTTAGACCACTGAGTTACGCCCTTGGAAATGGTATCTCTGCCTATAATGATCTGCATTCTCATCTGTCCTTTCATACAGTAATCATGCGCTTCTACACCTTTGAACGAAACCATAGATCACCCTGTCAGTTATTGTATATGATCACCGCACTGCCATTCAAGATTTTTCCCACTGCAATTTTGAAAACAGTAATTGATATGCAGTAGTATGTATGTGACCCTTTAATTTGATAACAAAGTAATTAAGTTGTAAACTGATAGCGCTGTGCATTTAACTACCGATTTTTCAACTTGATAACAAGATTTACAACTCTTTATTATGATTGCCATGTGGGAGAGATAAAGACTTAGACATATAATACCTCCATATTCAGTTATATTCACAACTAATACATAACAAGCAATTTATAAACATCTTTAAAAATAAATCAAGTGTCTTAGAAGTTAAATGCAAAAAAATGAATTTAAAAATAACAAAGTTTTCACTGTAAGTGACGAATGCCCTCGAAGAATAGATATGTTTTGACAGAAGAGAAAGTTATGGTCCATGTACTCTGCACTTCCTCTGAAAGGTTTCTATCATTATATGAAGTATCATTAAAAACCCTTCAATACTTTACGAGTTATGCCCCACAATAATTCTAAAAATATATTGAAGAAAGAGATATGGTCCTTTTAATCTGCACTTCCTCTCAACATCCTATATCAATGTATGTGGTTTTAATTTAAATCCCTTCAATACTAATGGAGTTATGATCCACACAAGAAAATTAACTAAAGAGCAATAAAGAGCTGTAAATATTGAAGAATTAGTTATGGGCCTTGTACTCAGTCTCAGCACATCTTCTCAAAGCCCCCTATCATTAAATGAAGTGTAACTTGAATCCCTTCAATAGTTTTCGAATTACGCTCTGCACAAGAAAATTACAATATGTAGTTATTGTAAGCACAAGAAGAATAAATAATCAGCAATAACTGAATGAAACAAATTAAACAGTATTTACTTCAAGTTTCTTGTTTTAACTACTGCCCAAAACTTTACACCCGTAATACCCTCCACCATTAAATATGGGCAATTTGCGTCAAATTTGAGAGAAAAAGAAACGGTTAACGCTAAATTTGTCGCACTGCTTATAAATTAGACTAAATGAAAATGAGTGTTCAATAAAATATTGCCCCTGCCTAAATTTAGACCTATATCTGACCTGATACCAACATACGTAGCGGAATTGAAACGTCCGAGTTATATTACAGTTCGGATAATCTATCCAATGACTTCATTTTAAAGATGCATTTTTTATATATCAATATGACGATTAATGATTAAAAATAACAATTTATTATAAACCAAATCAAAATAGACAGTTATGCGTTTAAACATAACGATGTGTTTTTAAATACATGGAGAAATATTTATTTAGAGATTAAATACAAACTTCCTGTTTTGCACGCGCCAAAGTTTAAACCAATTTTTTCCGTGAAAGTGAGTATCTTTTGTTGACAAAGTTGCTCAAATATTGTGGAAATACATTAAAACGACTTGTTTTACAGTATAATTTATATAGAAACTGTGACATGATGCAAAGAATTAGTGAGCCAAAAATGGCCCTAACGGTAACGAATTCTGATTGTCACTTAGGACGGTGAAACTGGCCAGGCGCAGACTCGTTCGTCCGCAAATTGCGGTGCAAGGACCGTAGTTTATTAGTTTGCCCCCTATTATTATGTCCCCCTTCAAAGAAGTGGGGGTATATTGCTTTGCACCTGTCCGTCGGTCGGATGATCGGTGTGTCCGTAGACCATTTCGTTTCCGCACGATATCTAAAGACCGCTTTGACCTACGATCATTAAAGTTGGTGTGCTGGTTACTTGGGAGGAAAGGAAGACGCCTATTCATTTTGAGGTCAAAGGTCAAGTTCACCGTTGCTAAAAATAGAAAAACGGTTTCCGCTCAATAACTTGAGAACGCATCGAGATATTTTAATGAAACTTTATACATAGATACCTTATATCGAGACCTCGCTTGGGATTGCATATGGGGTGGGTGGGGTCAAGGTCACCATTAATAAAAATAGAAAAACGGTTTCCGCTCAATAACTTGAGAACGCATTGTGATCTTTTAATGAAACTTCATACATAGATACCTTATATTGAGACCTCACTTAAGATTGCATATGGGGTGGGTGGGGTCAAGGTATAGGTCACCATTACCAAAAATAGAAAAACAGTCTCCGCTCAATAACTTGAGAATGCATCGAGATATTTTAATGAAACTTCATACATAGATACCTTATATTGAGACCTCGCTTGGGATTGCATATGGGGTGGGTGGGGTCAAGGCCACCATTATTAAAAATAGAAAAAACGGTTTCCGCTCAATAACTTGGGAACGCATCAAGATATTTTAATGAAACTTCATACATATATACCTTATATCGAGACCTCGCTTGGGATTGCATATGGGGTGGGTGGGGTCAAGGTCACCATTACTAAAAATAGAAAAACGGTTTCCGCTCAATAACTTTAGAACCCATATATCGAGACCTCGCTGGGGATTGCATCTGGGGTGTCATATGGGGGGTCAATATCAAGGTCACCATGAATAAAAATAGCAAATTGTTTCCGCTCAATAACTTGAGAACGCATTGAGATATTTTAATGAAACTTCATACATATATACCTTATATCGAAGCCTTGCTTGAGATTGCATATGGGTGGGTGTGGTCAAGGTCAAGGTGACAGTTACTAAAAATAGAAAATGGTTTCCGCTTAATAACTTGAGAACGCATCGAGATATTTTAATGAAACTTCATACATAGATACCATATATCAAGACCTCGCTTGGGATTGCATATTAAAAAAAACAACAATTGCACGTATTCACAAGTTGGCTGCAAGTCGGGGGGCATACATGTTTTACAAACATCTCTTGTTATTATAAGCAATTGGACCATAATATTGCCCATATAATTGGTAGGTCAATAATTAGTTCAGACCTAATTATGATATTTCGACCTCCACCACACATCATCCACCAATTCATGGATTGGCAAATTAACAAGTTTTAAACTTGATGTCATGCTGCTAAAAACAACAATATACAAATAATGAAGTGAAACAATACTTCTCATACAGAATGCATTGGAAATAATGTAGACAATCTTATTGTAATGTATAAAAACTTACTTTGCCTCCACACAACATGCACTGTATTCCTTTGGATTTGAAACCAAAATGGAAAGTCGTGGAGACATTATTGACAAAATATATTCTCTCTGCAAAACTGATTTATACCACCAGTATGTCGGTGATACAAAAATATTGGAAACGTTTAACATAAGGCTGTAAATTTTATAATTATACTTTTTCTGTTTTTAAGAAAGGACATTATGTTTTCGTTTTTGTTAAACAGTTTGAAACTGAATAAAGTATGCCTAGGATGAATTGATACATGTTATTTAAATTATATTTCAGGAACTAGAGGGTTACTTTATTATTACACAAACAGATAAATAGACTGATGGCATCTGTTCCAAATTCACAAGGTGTGTCTTTAAGTTAGATACGTGAAAGGTAAAATGCATATTATATAACAGGCAGATTTACTAACAAGAAAAATGTTGTTTTTTCTTCCATTTCCTATCGCATTCAACAGGTCTCAGTTTTTTTATAGTACTTAAATTCCTTAAAACAAATCATTTGAATGAAATTACCAGTGTTTTACAACATTTTGTTTAACAATTTTGGTAACATAAAAGTTAAGAAATTTTGCAAATTGAAACAAATTGGTAACAAGTCTGGTACACATTAAATTTTGAACTTTTGAGTGAAATCCTGCAGATTGGGAGAAAAACAACCTTAAGGCATGATATTTAAATGGTGTTTACAATAGTAAGATATGGTGAATTTCTGTTCTTGCATTGGAGAAAATGCAAACTTTACGGAAACTAAAACTTTACATGATTCATCATTTTAATTATTTTAGGAGATATAAAGAAGCTTATGCATTTGCTTATATACTGTTATTGTTTTTGTCTTTGTTTAAAAGATTCTAATTCTATTTTGGTTTATTAAATAATATTAAATTATTATATAACAGAGCAACAGATAACAATTTTGCCAGAATTGAGTATTACCCCATAATTAAAAAAAACCTGAGTACTGGGTGATTTGATTGAGTACATGCAATTAATTGTTACGCCATTAACGTTAGCGTGAAGTCAAGTCATAAACACTAATTGATTGTTGGAAATACCTGAATTGAGTAACACTTTAATTCACGAATTCCATCAATATGCCTACAATTTTACAACCAGGCATGTGATCAAAATACTACAGGTCACATGTCATATTTTACTTGCATTGAACACTCATATTTGTATAATATGGCTATCAGTTTAACGTTGACCACAATCTTTATGCAATCTGCTTGGCGTTTATTGAGTATTCAGTACATGAATTGAGTTTTGTTACTCATTTAATTAAAAATGAGGCGTGGTATTTTCTGTTTGAAGAAATTCTCTTCTAAACATAAATCCACTGTAGGCGGAAAGTGCCATCCTGGATTAGCCTGTGCGGACTGCACAGGCTAATCTTGGACGACACTTTACGCACATGCATTAAGACCGGTTTTCCCACGACGCGCCCCCAAATTAATTGAGTGAATGGTGTTCTAGAATAGGGTATTTACGCAAGGCGTTCGCGCCTTATCTGTTGCTCTGATATGTGTCAGCCCATGAGATTTTTGGCCCAAATGTGGTATCTGGGCGAAAATGAGTTATTGACAGTTTCGAATACACTGATTTGTGTAGAAACTGGCAATGGCCTCCTTTTTTCTCAGTCATGCGTTTTGAACAAGAATTAGCAGTTTAAGTAAAACCACCATAACAATAAATGTTCACATTTCACACAGATTTTAACGTTTGTCATGCATACAATACGGAACCTAGCATGGAGAGGACAAGTAATTTATATTATATATATCAACTGGACTGCCTTTCCCAAATAACAAACTTTGAATGTACAAATGTTTTGGACAAAAATAAAAATAATAAAGAGATGGTTTGCAATGGCAACCAAACAAGCAATCAAAAATTATAATTTGTCTACAAATAACCTAATAAATAACATTTTTCTTTCACAGTATTCAAGATTTAAACAATTATTTGAAATATCTTAATCATAATCCTGACTTTCTCATAAAAATCATGTGCCTCAACTTTGACGTCAATTTGCTCAAAACGAGGCAGGCCGCAATTGGGATAAAAATCTCATGGGCGGCCACATATAACACTGATATAGAAATGAAGTCACACGATAACGATTGCTTTATTGGTTTATATCTGTAGAAAGTGCACATTGCTGTTCCAGAATCAGATCCATTAATGAACATATTTGGCTCTGGACGGCTCAGCTCAGGTTCACAGGGCAGCAATAATGGTGAGAGTTTAGAGTTTTATTTCAAATACATTCGGCTCAGGGGTGTGGAAATCCAATGCCCAACTTGTCCCGCCCAGGTAAATTACCATCGGACAAGTAAACTTTTCCTGATGTTCACGGACAAGCACTATTTATATCCAACAGCGTGTTAAGATATAAAAGTTGGGAGAATTATAATATTATGAATTTACTTACTTAACCAACAATAAAAATCATACTTTTTTGATAATTTTATGACAAATTAAATTATAAACATCCACAATAAGAACTATATTTTTACTTGGAAATTTGCTTGTGGACAATTTGCAGCCAATTTGTCCGAATTTTGACACCACTGCATTATGCTTCACTTCCATATACATACATTACAACACATACAATAAAGTTAAGGTGACGTGGGCAATGATGTACAAGTCTGCATACAAATCATAGTTATTTAATTTGACAATTTGTGATTTGCTGAAACAAAATGAAAATTGTATAAAGTTAGCATGTTTATAGAACATATTTTTTAACAATAGCTATTTGATGTAGACAACATATTAATTAAGGTCTGCACATTCTTATAGTTCCTAACATTTGCAAAATATATCAAATTTGAAACATACAATAGTTACGTGGATTTTAACTATTTATCATGCAATTTTTGTCTTAATTTAAGAGCTTTAAAAGTAAATGAGGCAAGATTTCTAATTGTTTATTGTCAGCCTGTAAAAGGGAAAAAACACAAAAGAAAACTAAGGAACCCGTTGGAACGCAGATCAGTCAACTGAGGAAGACCCGTAACATGAACTCAAAGTATGCTCTGGCCAAGAACACTGAGACCGGGATGTGCGATGAGCGTGGTGTTACCCAGGTAGATGAGGAGGAGGTATTTTTCTATACGTCTAACTGGTCAGAATGTCTGACCCATTCCCAATGCGAAATATGGCTATTTTTTCCCATTTTTAAAATAAATTCTCCTCTATGAAATTTGTTTTCACGTTTATAACAATCCTAAAGATAATTACTTCGATAAATATTTGACAAGGTTTGTGCAGATCTGGTAAAGTCATGGAGAATGGGCTTTGTCTGTAAAAATCATGGAATCTTTATAATTTGTATTTTATCATGGATAAATAATGGAATTTTAAAAAATGGTAATGAAAAGTTGAAAAGTATTCTTAAATATGTTTGTAAGTGCATAAAAATGATCAAATCCATTGAAATATTTTCAAACAAAAAATCAAAATCATTAGTATAATGATAGACAGTGTACTATTTTGACTTAAGTGTGTTCAGATTGTATCATGTAAAACTGAGCAAACATGGAAAAATTATGGAGTTTTGGTTTCAACAGTACGCATGAACTCTGTTTTGAGAACAAAAAACAGTTAACATCACACTAGATTAAGAACAAAAACATATAACATCACAATGGAATTGGACATATAATGCAATTTTATCAAATAATCAATGAAAATTGGTACTCATACAAAATATTTCTCCGTTCATTTGTTTCCCAAATTGCAAATTTTACATGGAGAAATTCCCAATTTCACACTAGGTACTTTTCCGTAAAAGGTCACAAAAAACCCTGTGGAGGAACAGGCAAGAGATGCCAGCCAGGATCTGTTCAGAAGCCAGTCCTCATCCCGGCATTCTCTGGTGAATGAACAGATAGACATCACTCTGCAGGTCTGCCAGTGATGAAAAGTAAAATTGTGCAAAATAATGTTATTAAAACATTTGTTTTTTGTACATTTCACACTACAGGCTAGTCTCTGTATGTTTATCACATTATGTTTGCAATTAACAATTATGTTTACAATTTGATCTATGTGTGGTCCATCCAAAAAAGCATTAAAAAGACATACTGGTAAACCATCTCATGAATGAAATATCATAAAGACATACGTAGCTGACACGTGTTCCTATACCGGCATTATAATTCACATTGCCAAAAAAGCAAAAAACAGCATGAGCATTTGTATTCTGTAAACTGATTCTAATGATTTGTATTTCTCCTACAGTTATCAGAGAATATATGGGTGCAGTGTGACAACCCAGACTGCCAGAAATGGCGGCGTATCCCCGCAACGGCCAGCAGTAACCTTGACAACGCTGCCTGGTACTGCCATATGAACCCGGACCCAAACTGTCACAGTTGTGCAGCCCCCGAGGAAGATCACGCCATGTATGACAGAATGGCGAGAAAAGCGGGCATAAAGTTTGTGATGTCAATGCTCAATGAAGGGTCATTGGTTTGGGCCAAGATGTCAGGGTATTGCAAGTATGTCTTTATCTTGTGTCCTAAAAGCATGTGTTCATTATTATAAAAAAAGTTGTTTTATCAATTTTTCAGGAGTGATTTGGCTAGGCACATACCTTTGATAGAAAATGTGTTAATAACCTATTTTTCTTTTGCATATGCTTCACAAGGCTTTATACAGCAGGGCATTTTATGCCCCCGGCATCTTGATGCAGGAGGCATATAGTGATCGTTCTGTCCGTCCGTCTTTCCGTTTTTCCGTCCGCGACAAGGTTAAGTAGGTTTTACCGTTTCGTCTAGCACCAACACCGCTTACTACAACACTTTGATACTTACACAGTTGTTGCTTATGACCATTCCCTATCCACCCATATCACCCAACCTTACTTTGACCTTGACCTAATTTGGACTTACAATAATTCAAAAGTGCAATTTCTTGGTTAACTCGATTTTACCGTTTCGTCTAGCATCAGCGTTGGTTACTACAACACTTAGATATTTACACAGTTGTTACTTGTGACTGTTCCCAATCCACCCATATCACCCAACCTCACTTTGACCTTGACCTGATTTGCACTTAGAATAATTTAAATTGGGCTATTTCTTGGTTAACTAGATGTTACCATTTCATCTAGCACCAACACCGCTTGCTACAACACTTGGATACTTACACAGTTGTTGCTTATGACCATCCCCAATCCACCCATATCACACAACTTTACTTTGACCTTGACCTTGAACTAATGTGGACTTATAATAATTCAAAAGTGCCATTTCTTGGTTAACTAGATTTTACCGTTGCATCTAGCACCAACACCGCTTACTACAACACTTGGATATTTACACAGTTTTTACTTATGACCGTTCCCAATCCACCCATATCACCCAACCTCACTTTGACCTTGACCTAATTTGGACTAAGAAATTGTCTACCCAACATCAACCTGGGCATGTGTGTTTATCAAACACAGAATCTTGTTTTCCTTCCATAGTAAGGGCCGTTATACGGCCTCATCCCCTCTGAAAAATTCTTTCAAATCATGCAGTTTTCCCCCTAAAACTGATCTTACCCCAGGATTTTTCATTCCCCTGCTTTGAAAATTTTTCCTCCAAATGCCAAAAATAACGCTATTTTTCCCCAAAATGAGGGCATAGAGCCCCATCTCCTAGAGGTGAAAAAAAGCCCTGTACAGTAAAGTCCTTTTGTTAAACTGACATTTCACAGTGAAATAACTGTTTTTATTATATTTTGTTAAAATGATTCCATTTAGTTTTAATTACAAAACATATACATTTTTATGATTAGAGGAAGTTCTTGGTACCTTGCAAAATTGTTGGGTCTTTGAGTGTTTAATAAAAACTAGGGATGGCAAAACTATTTGAATATTCATTTGAATGATCGTTATTTTTGAATGGTTAAAACGCTATTGGAATATTAGCAAATTTGTAATGATTTTTAAAACATAAATTTAATGATTGTAGAAAGTAGTTTTCTTTGAACGTAAAGGCAATATTTCACCAGTAGAAACATAGCACTGTCTTTTCAATAGATTATAGCCCCGTGTCAAGTGTCAGATAAAAATATGGAATATACGGGTCCGTGTCAACGGTCATCGCCTAGTCGCCAGTAATATCGGACAATATGAAGCCATAACATTTAACAGGAAATTGAACCTGTGAAAAGATTCATAAAACAATAAATGCGATCACACATTTAGCAGGCATTATAGCTGAGAAATGCTGCTCAAATTTGCCGATAAACATATATGCTAATCGACACATTTCCAACTTGATTAGAAATGTGCATTGTAGATTATTGCAAATATTCTTATTTAAAAAACAACACTTAACATGGGAAGTTTTTAGTTAATGCTTAACGCCATTTACGCATTAATATGATATTGTAGTTTGTTAATGAAGATAGGACGATACTTGTACTTAAACTCTGTACACATTATTTACATGGTGTCGAATAGGTTACAAAGCTTAATGTAGTTAATATGTAGTTAATATGAATATATGCAAATATAGGATTGAATGAAAAAGCAAATATTAGAATACCGATTTTGGTAATCGATGCCATCCCTAATAAAAATATAAAACTCTGAAGTAGTTAGTCACTGTCTTCCATACCTACACACAATTCCAGATGGCCTGCTATAATCACGCGTGACCCGGCGTGTGGTATCCACGTTTTCATAGACCTGGATGGGGACCCCCACAGCTACCATGTGGAGTTCCTAGGCAACCCACACTCCCACTCATGGGTCGCAGCAAAGTTTGTCTCCGTGTTCGGCCACAAGGACCTGCCAGAGATAGACGACTCCCAGTCGCAGACCAGGGACTCGGATGCCGCCAAACCCAGGGTAACATGACTTTGTATAAAAAACTATATGGAAAAAGGTGCATGTTGTTACATTATGTCCAAGTAACATGATTTTTGATACAAGAATAGATAGGAAAGTCTTGGTTGTTGTTATAATGGTGGGAAAATAATTTATTGCTTTAACTTTTCCATTTTTGGCATATTATGTTTACCACTTATCTGTAGAGTACCTACATATATCATAAAATGGTAAATTTCCAATTGTATGTACATACCCTATGACACACTTGGCAATATAGACTATTGATTTTGCATACCCTCACCCAATTTAGGTAAGAACTTTGCACAGAATTGTTTATGCTCAGTACTTTTCCCCATGTTTCTCAGCGTGGAGGCAGGAGGGAGCGTGGCCGAGGTCGCGGGGTCACCAGGTCAAGGTCAGCACCCCAGGGCCGGCAGCGCAAGTCGTACCACCGTATACACATAGAGGACGTCATAGAGGAGGCAGACTTCCTGTTGGAGTTCGCTGCTGAGGAGAGGCTGCGACACTGCACATTCACGTATTATCCTTCAAAGAAGAACAAGGACCTAGGTACCTTCCTGTGATTTTGTTTTCTTACCAGTGTTTTTTTTTAGGGTCAGTTCCCTTGCTTAAAAAGTATATATTTTTCCCCTATATCTACCTTAAAATTCTTCTCAGAATGTAAGCTTTATTTTGAAAAAAAAAAAAGACCAAAATACAGGAATTTTCGTAAAAAATTCGTAAACGTAATCCCAACAATTTTTCATCAAAACCAGTTAGTGCATAACCTCAGTTATCATTTCAGACTTCCCGAAAACCATCGGTTCGACAGACATGACCGGCAAATTTTGAGTGGGTCCGACATTTATTTACTAAGAATCGGTCCGACCGTCCGACAACTTGTTTAAGACTTATTCCTATAATTTATTATGTAACTGGATCAAAAATACCTAATATCGGAGCAATTGAATACAGCTCCGCTATATTGTAATCCGCACTTTACAAATCGGCCGTGGATCTGATCATGATTTTTTTAGTCCCCTCCCGGCGTTTCAACGGAGGGTACTATAGGTTTGCCCTCCGTCCGTCAATCCGTCCATCCGCAAAATATTGTTCCTGCGATAACTTAAAAAGTACTGAAGATACTTCGATGAAACTTGGTATACATATAAACGGCAATATGAGTATTATGTACGACCTTTTATTTTTCACCAGACTTCAAAGGTCATGCGACTGTTACTAAAAATAGAAATAAACTAAAACAAACTGGATCTTGCGATAACTCAAAAAGTACTGAAGATATTTCAATGAAACTGGGTATACGTATAAACCACCATGTGAGGATTATGCAGGACCTTTTATTTTTCACCAGAGGTTAAAGGTCACGTGACTGTTACTAAAAATAAAAATAAACTAAATACTGTTATAATTCGAAAAGTACATAAGATATGACTATGAAACTTGGTACAAAGATTGAACTATAGGTCTGCCATCCGTCTGTTTGTCTCTCTATTTGTTCGTCCGTATTTTTGTCCGTCTGTCTGTCTGTCTGTCCCCAAAACCTGGTTCCTGCAATAACTCAAAAAGTACTGAACTTATTTAGATGAAACTGGGTATACATATAAACGGCAATGTGGAAATGTGAGGATTATGCACTACCCTTTTTTTTCACCAGAGGTCAAAGGTCACGTGACTGTTACTAAAAATAGAAATAAATAAATACTGTCATAATTCGAAATGGACATAAGATATGACCATGAAACTTGGTACAGAGATTGAACTATAGGTTTGCCATCTGTCTGTGTGTTGTTCTGTCTGTTTGTCCGTATGTCTGTCTGTCCGTTCGTCCCCAAAACCTTGATCCTGTGATAACTCGGAAAGCACTGAAGACATTTGATGAAACTTTGTATACATAGCAACAGCAATGTGAGAATTATGCACGACCTTTTATTTTTCACCAGAGGTCAAAAGTCACGTGACTGTTACTAAAAATAGAAATAAACTTATTACTGTAATATTTTGAAAAGTGCATAAGATATGATAATGAAACTTCATGAAACTTGGTACACAGATTGGAAATTGGGTTTGCCCTCCGTCTGTGTGCGTCTGTCTGTCTGTTCGTCCGTCGGTTTCACTCTGTCTGTCTGTCCCGTCCCCAAAACCTGCATCCTGCAATAACTCAAAAAGTACTGATGAAACTTTGTATACATAGTAAGAGTAAGGTGAGGATTGTACATGACCCTTTATTTTTCACCAGAGGTCAAAGGTCACGTGACTGTTACTTAAATAGAAATAAACTGAATACTGTAATAATTTGAAAAGAACAAAACATATGATCATGAAACTTGGTACACAGAATGGGCTATATGATTTCCCTCTGTCAGTTTAGTACTGCAATAACTCAAAAAGTAACTAGAATGTCTGGTCAATGTTACTAAAATACAAAAAAAATAATAATTTAATACTGCAGTGACAAATGGGATTTGAATATGAAACTTTGTACATCTACAGATTAACGGCGATTTGACGGTATTGCACAATGTTTAATTAGTAGGGGTTTTCACCGGTAGGGGACTCCTGTATTGCTTGCAATACTATCAAAGCCTTGTTTTTCATGCTCTTTATTGATTATCATATTACCAAAATGCGGTAAATAAATCCCGTTTGGTCCTAATTTTCACGCCTTGATTGCTACTTTTTCATTTAAACTCGTGATATGCGACAAACAATAACACGACTTGCGCAACAGCAACGTGTAACAGTTTGATGTCACCAGCTTACATTGCGCAATGTCCTTTCACTGCAGTCGCTTTAATTAGCAGCCTAATTTCAAACAGCTGTGGGTTGTGAAAAATGTGCTGCATACCGTCCACGTGGTGGGTGTACACCGTCACTGTAAGTGATAGATCAATACTAACCTGTACGACAACAAAGTTATCGATACCACGTAACTGCTTTCGCGTTTTAGTGGTTAAATAAATCGTGTCTACAAAAGATCTAGACTGAGTAAAAATATGACACATACAATTTGCACTTACTTCGCGATTTTATAGACACCTTATTGTTTTGCACAAAAGTAAAGATTTCACAGTTCTTTGCGCTACAAATTTTTTATATCACGGTCATTACTGTAACGTTCACGCTATCCATTCGGATGACGTGACGTTGTGATTGTCAGCATAATTTTCACTGGCTTTTTAAGCTTACCAGGGGTTTTACATGAACAACATTTGCATACGAAATGTAAATAGAATGTGTGTATGTCTCGTGTACAGTAAAATTCGAATAGGTGTTTCGGATTTGCGTTGTCATATCGTAGTTTGATATTAATTAAATGTATTGTATATTGTATGTTATGGGTGTTAACAACAATTAAAAAGGTGAGCAAGTTACGTTTGCTGTTTGAGATCGCGAAAACGCACTAGTGTATACATGTATAATGTATACTGTAGACTATACATAAATGAATGAATTTTCGGTCGGGAAATGTTTATTTCGGTCCGGCATGTTTTGACTGGTTGTCGGAACGAATGTCTGACACTTTTTTCGGGAAGTCTGTCATTGGTAGCAAAACAATTGATTAATGTTTTATAAACAAAGTAGAAAATAAACATGTAATAATACTTTTCTAAAAACAAAATTCCCCTTTTGCCATAAATTTACCCATCTAAAGGGCCCCGCCACCTTTCCCCAAAAGGTGAAAAAAAACACTGCATACATTTGATGGGTCCTGTAAAAGGACCCATTCCCGATCAGAAAAAGCCTCTTTTCGCTATTCTTTTGTAATAAATTTCAGAATAGTCCGATCCAGGATTTGCCACGAATAGTTTAAACTCCTCCCCAGCTATTGTTGAAGGATTAATTTCCATTCATCGAAAATCACAAACATTACCACATGCTCATTGGAATATCACAAACATTAAGCATGTGCTCTTTTGTATGAAATAGTTTAACCGCTAAACACGTGATATCCAAGTGCGATGATTGGGTAACATTGCAGATTAGTTTGAATATGATTGACATTTGTGGAAGCGTCTATACTTAGGCAGTAAGAATTCTGGCTAATAGTCATGATAACGGTTGCATATTGATGAATAACATTTCTTTGTAATACTGAGGTCAACCAATGTGCCACAAGTTTAGATACTTAAAAAATATTTTTTTTCCAGATAAACGTTTCCCACTTTTCTAGATTTCTTACGTAAAAAATTCTTTTTGGATGGCTTCCAGATGCATCCCCAAAACTGAGAAGACAAAAATCACTACTGTCTGATATGTGTATTGTCAGGCTTTTTTTCCTCTCGAATATTCCAATCTAAAGAATTTCTGGAACCATCATACAGTATCTTTCAACAAGTATGATCTATTGAAATTACTGATTCAGACACAACAGTGTGTGTTTTTTATTGAAAGTATGAGTATTCATTCATACCTTAAGCATAAACCACTGGTAATTGTAACACTAAATTACTGGAACATGGGATTCAAAAAAGGAAAAAAAAAAATCGTTTCTTTAATTGCTTAAGTAATTTTCTGATTAAATGAAAGTTCTGCAGAAAAAACATTAAAAACGATTCTGTCTATCCAGTTTTAACTGGTTTTTTATTTGCATTGTCATCTATTTATGCATTTGTCCATGTTCTCAGTTCTTTGCGATGAGAAGCAGTCTAAATCTTGTGACCAGTGTGGACAAAACTCAGTCCAAAAACGGAAAAGGAAACAGAACAATCCTTCCAAACATCCTAGTAGACACCAGAAGAAGTCCACCGTAATTACTATGGTAAGTCTTCAAACACTGCTAGTTGGGGTTTGTTATTAATTACTGTCATTTAAGTCAGTATAAAATTGTTTGTATACCAATTTTTGTTTGTATTTAATGCTTTGACAATTTAAAAAGCTATAAAAACTTATGACTACTCGTTGTTGATAAACATAATCTGTTGTTAATTATAAGTTGTAAGTAAAAAATTTGTAAAACTTCTATTCTGTTGACTGATTATTATAATATATAAGTTGAACACTAAGTTACTGTTGTTCAAACAAGGTCGTGTAATATTTCAGCGACACAGGTTGTCATCCCCAGTTATCTCACTACCGAAGGGCCATGGGTCGTGTAAGAAACCCAAAGGGAAGGAGAATAGACCAACAGTCTATGACTACAGTTCGGATGTGTCAGAGATATCTCAGGATGAAGGAATATCAGGTATAGGAGCTGTCCTAGATATCAAATCAGGATATAGGAATATCAGGTATAGTAGCTGTCCTAGATATAAACTCAGGATGTAGAAATATCAGGTATAGTAGCTGTCCTAGATATCAAATCAGGATGTAGGAATATCAGGTATAGGAGCTGTCCTAGATATCAGCTCAGGGTGTAGGAATATCAGGTATAGTAGCTGTCCTAGATATCAACTCAGGATTTAGGAATATCAGGTATAGTAGCTGTCCTAGATATCAAATCAGGATGTAGGAATAACAGGTATAGTAGCTGTCCTATATATCAAATCAGGATTTAGGAATATCAGGTATAGGAGCTGTCCTAGATATCAACTCAGGATTTAGGAATATCAGGTTACTGAGGTATAGTAGCTGTCCCAGATATTAATTCGGGATTTAGGAATATCATGTATAGTAGCTCTCCTAGATATCAAATCAGGATGTAGGAATAACAGGAATAGTAGTTGTCCTAGATATCAAATCAGGATGTAGGAATAACAGGTATAGTAGCTGTCCTAGATATCAAATCAGGATGTAGGAATAACAGGTATAGTAGCTGTCCTAGATATCAAATGAGGATTTAGGAATATCAGGTATATTAGCTGTTCTAGATATCAACTCAGGATTTAGGAATATCATGTATAGTTGCTGTCCTAGATATCAACTCAGGATGTAGGAATATCAGGTATAGTAGCTGTCTTAGAAATCAAATCAGGATGTAGGAATATCAGGTGTAGTAGCTGTTCTAGATATCAAATTACGATGTAGGAATAACAGGTATAGTAGCTGTCCTAAATGTCCAGTCAGGATGTAGGAATATCTGGTACAGTCATTATCCTAGATATCAAATCTGGAATGCTGGGATATTGGTTTTAGTAGCTCAGCTGTCTGATATATGAATGATTTCTGGTTACAAAAGGGCACAATACTAAACATCTAAGCAATAATTACTAGTTTAAATAATTATTTTAATGCAAAAAGACCTATACATGAAAAAAAGACTGAAGGAATTTTATGATTTTTATAACTTTACCTAAGTTTTCCCTTAGGAGCTTTGTGCGGACCATGGAGAATATCACTAGTAAAATAAATCACTTTGGTTTAAACACTATCCATTCACGAGAACAAAGCATGTTATGTAGCATAAATCACATAATTTTCTTGTATCAACTTCAGTGCCCACCATCAAGACAGAAGGCTCTCAGATGGGGTTTGAGTCTCCAGAGCAGTTTTCCCAGTCCAAGCTGCAGTTCACGAACACGCTGGTGGGCAAGACTAAGGAGGAGAAGTACAGGATGGACTTAGATGTAGGCTCTCACCTTAGTGTAGTAGGAGATAGAGGTGTTGACTGTACAGGATGGGCTTAGATGTAGGCTCTCACCTTAGTGTAGTAGGAGATAGAGGTGTTGACTGTACAGGATGGGCTTAGATGTAGGCTCTCACCTTAGTGTAGTAGGAGATAGAGGTGTTGACTGTACAGGATGGGCTTAGATGTAGGCTCTCACCTTAGTGTAGTAGGAGATAGAGGTGTTGACTGTACAGGATGGGCTTAGATGTAGGCTCTCACCTTAGTGTAGTAGGAGATAGAGGTGTTGACTGTACAGGATGGCCTTAGATGTAGGCTCTCACCTTAGTGTAGTAGGAGATAGAGGTGTTGACTGTACAGGATGGACTTAGATGTAGGCTCTCACCTTAGTGTAGTAGGAGATAGAGGTGTTGACTGTACAGGATGGACTTAGATGTAGGCTCTCACCTTAGTGTAGTAGGAGATAGAGGTGTTGACTGTACAGGATGGACTTAGATGTAGGCTCTCACCTTAGTGTAGTAGGAGATAGAGGTGTTGACTGTACAGGATGGACTTAGATGTAGGCTCTCACCTTAGTGTAGTAGGAGATAGAGGTGTTGACTGTACAGGGTGGGCTTAGATGTAGGCTCTCACCTTAGTGTAGTAGGAGATAGAGGTGTTGACTGTACAGGATGGACTTAGATGTAGGCTCTCACCTTAGTGTAGTAGGAGATAGAGGTGTTGACTGTACAGGATGGACTTAGATGTAGGCTCTCACCTTAGTGTAGTAGGAGATAGAGGTGTTGACTGTACAGGATGGACTTAGATGTAGGCTCTCACCTTAGTGTAGTAGGAGATAGAGGTGTTGACTGTACAGGGTGGGCTTAGATGTAGGCTCTCACCTTAGTGTAGTAGGAGATAGAGGTGTTGACTGTACAGGATGGACTTAGATGTAGGCTCTCACCTTAGTGTAGTAGGAGATAGAGGTGTTGACTGTACAGGGTGGGCTTAGATGTAGGCTCTCACCTTAGTGTAGTAGGAGATAGAGGTGTTGACTGTACAGGGTGGGCTTAGATGTAGGCTCTCACCTTAGTGTAGTAGGAGATAGAGGTGTTGACTGTACAGGATGGACTTAGATGTAGGCTCTCACCTTAGTGTAGTAGTAGATAGAGGTGTTGACTGTACAGGGTGGGCTTAGATGTAGGCTCTCACCTTAGTGTAGTAGGAGATAGAGGTGTTGACTGTACAGGGTGGGCTTAGATGTAGGCTCTCACCTTAGTGTAGTAGTAGATAGAGGTGTTGACTGTACAGGATGGACTTAGATGTAGGCTCTCACCTTAGTGTAGTAGGAGATAGAGGTGTTGACTGTACAGGATGGACTTAGATGTAGGCTCTCACCTTAGTGTAGTAGGAGATAGAGGTGTTGTCTGTATAGGATGGGCTTAGATGTAGGCTCTCACCTTAGTGTAGTAGGAGATAGAGGTGTTGACTGTACAGGGTGGGCTTAGATGTAGGCTCTCACCTTAGTGTAGTAGTAGATAGAGGTGTTGACTGTACAGGATGGACTTAGATGTAGGCTCTCACCTTAGTGTAGTAGGAGATAGAGGTGTTGACTGTACAGGATGGACTTAGATGTAGGCTCTCGCCTTAGTGTAGTAGGAGATAGAGGTGTTGACTGTACAGGATGGACTTAGATGTAGGCTCTCACCTTAGTGTAGTAGGAGATAGAGGTGTTGACTACAGGATGGGCTTAGATGTAGGCTCTCGCCTTAGTGTAGTAGGAGATAGAGGTGTTGACTGTACAGGATGGACTTAGATGTAGGCTCTCACCTTAGTGTAGTAGGAGATAGAGGTGTTGACTGTACAGGATGGGCTTAGATGTAGGCTCTCACCTTAGTGTAGTAGGAGATAGAGGTGTTGACTGTACAGGATGGGCTTAGATGTAGGCTCTCACCTTAGTGTAGTAGGAGATAGAGGTGTTGACTGTACAGGATGGGCTTAGATGTAGGCTCTCACCTTAGTGTAGTAGGAGATAGAGGTGTTGACTGTACAGGATGGACTTAGATGTAGGCTCTCACCTTTAGTGTAGTAGGAGATAGAGGTGTTGACTGTACAGGGTGGACCTAGATGTAGGCTCTCACCTTAGTGTAGTAGGAGATAGAGGTGTTGACTGTACAGGATGGGCTTAGATGTAGGCTCTCACCTTAGTGTAGTAGGAGATAGAGGTGTTGACTGTACAGGATGGACTTAGATGTAGGCTCTCACCTTAGTGTAGTAGGAGATAGAGGTGTTGACTGTACAGGATGGACTTAGATGTAGGCTCTCACCTTAGTGTAGTAGGAGATAGAGGTGTTGACTGTACAGGACGGGCTTAGATGTAGGCTCTCACCTTAGTGTAGTAGGAGATCGAGGTGTTGACTGTACAGGATGGGCTTAGATGTAGGCTCTCACCTTAGTGTAATAGGAGATAGAGGTGTTGACTGTACAGGATGGGCTTAGATGTAGGCTCTCACCTTAGTGTAGTAGGAGATAGAGGTGTTGACTGTACAGGATGGGCTTAGATGTAGGCTCTTACCTTAGTGTAGTAGGAGATAGTGGTGTTGACTGTACAGGATGGGCTTAGATGTAGGCTCTCACCTTAGTGTAGTAGCAGATAGAGGTGTTGACTGTACAGGATGGGCTTAGATGTAGGCTCTCACCTTAGTGTAGTAGCAGATAGAGGTGTTGACTGTACAGGATGGGCTTAGATGTAGGCTCTCACCTTAGTGTAGTAGGAGATAGAGGTGTTGACTGTACAGGGTGGGCTTAGATGTAGGCTCTCACCTTAGTGTAGTAGGAGATCGAGGTGTTGACTGTACAGGATGGGCTTAGATGTAGGCTCTCACCTTAGTGTAGTAGGAGATCGAGGTGTTGACTGTACAGGATGGGCTTAGATGTAGGCTCTCACCTTAGTGTAGTAGGAGATAGAGGTGTTGACTGTACAGGATGGGCTTAGATGTAGGCTGTCACCTTAGTGTAGTAGGAGATAGAGGTGTTGACTGTACAGGACGGACTTAGATGTCGGCTCTCACCTTAGAGTAGTAGGACATAGAGGTGTTGACTGTACTGGACGGGCTTAGATGTAGGCTCTCACCTTAGTGTAGTAGGACATAGAGGTGTTGACTGTACAGGACGGGCTTAGATGTAGGCTCTCACCTTAGTGTAGTAGGAGATAGAGGTGTTGACTGTACAGGACGGGCTTAGATGTAGGCTCTCACCTTAGTGTAGTAGGAGATAGAGGTGTTGACTGTACAGGATGGGCTTAGATGTAGGCTCTCACCTTAGTGTAGTAGGAGATAGAGGTGTTGACTGTACAGGATGGGCTTAGATGTAGGCTCTCACCTTAGTGTAGTAGGAGATAGAGGTGTTGACTGTGCAGGATGGGCTTAGATGTAGGCTCTCACCTTAGTGTAGTAGGAGATAGAGGTGTTGACTGTACAGGATGGGCTTAGATGTAGGCTCTCACCTTAGTGTAGTAGGAGATAGAGGTGTTGACTGTACAGGATGGGCTTAGATGTAGGCTCTCACCTTAGTGTAGTAGGAGATAGAGGTGTTGACTGTACAGGATGGGCTTAGATGTAGGCTCTCACCTTAGTGTAGTAGGAGATAGAGGTGTTGACTGTACAGGATGGGCTTAGATGTAGGCTCTCACCTTAGTGTAGTAGGAGATAGAGGTGTTGACTGTACAGGATGGGCTTAGATGTAGGCTCTCACCTTAGTGTAGTAGGAGATAGAGGTGTTGACAGTACAGGATGGGCTTAGATGTAGGCTCTCACCTTAGTGTAGTAGCAGATAGAGGTGTTGACTGTACAGGATGGGCTTAGATGTAGGCTCTCACCTTAGTGTAGTAGGAGATAGAGGTGTTGACTGTACAGGGTGGGCTTAGATGTAGGCTGTCACCTTAGTGTAGTAGCAGATAGAGGTGTTGACTGTACAGGATGGGCTTAGATGTAGGCTGTCACCTTAGTGTAGTAGGAGATAGAGGTGTTGACTGTACAGGGTGGGCTTAGATGTAGGCTCTCACCTTAGTGTAGTAGGAGATAGAAGTGTTGACTGTACAGGGTGGGCTTAGATGTAGGCTCTCACCTTAGTGTAGTAGGAGATAGAGGTGTTGACTGTACAGGATGGGCTTAGATGTAGGCTCTCACCTTAGTGTAGTAGGAGATAGAGGTGTTGACTGTACAGGGTGGACTTAGATCTAGGCTCTCACCTTAGTGTAGTAGGAGATAGAGGTGTTGACTGTACAGGACGGACTTAGATGTAGGCTCTCACCTGAGTGTAGTAGGAGATAGAGGTGTTGACTGTACAGGATGGGCTTAGATGTAGGCTCTCACCTTAGTGTAGTAGGAGAGAGAGGTGTTGACTGTGCAGGATGGACTTAGATGTAGGCTCTCACCTTAGTGTAGTAGGAGATAGAGGTGTTGACTGTACAGGATGGGCTTAGATGTAGGCTCTCACCTTAGTGTAGTAGGAGATAGAGGTGTTGACTGTACAGGGTGGGCTTAGATGTAGGCTCTCACCTTAGTGTAGTAGGAGATAGAGGTGTTGTCTGTATAGGATGGGCTTAGATGTAGGCTCTCACCTTAGTGTAGTAGGAGATCGAGGTGTTGACTGTACAGGATGGGCTTAGATGTAGGCTCTCACCTTAGTGTAGTAGGAGATAGAGGTGTTGACTGTACAGGATGGACTTAGATGTAGGCTCTCACCTTAGTGTAGTAGGAGATCGAGGTGTTGACTGTACAGGATGGGCTTAGATGTAGGCTCTCACCTTAGTGTTGTAGGAGATAGAGGTGTTGACTGTACTGGATGGGCTTAGATGTAGGCTCTCACCTTAGTGTAGTAGGAGATAGAGGTGTTGACTGAACAGGATGGGCTTAGATGTAGGCTCTCACCTTAGTGTAGTAGGAGATAGAGGTGTTGACTGAACAGGATGGGCTTAGATGTAGGCTCTCACCTTAGTGTAGTAGGAGATCGAGGTGTTGACTGAACAGGATGGGCTTAGATGTAGGCTCTCACAGGGCTGGTATTCTTACAGCTCCTAAGGGAAATCTTAACTTACGTCATTACTCGAGTGCAAATTTCAATTGTGGCGCGTAGTGAGAAAACCGGTCTTAATGCATGTGCGTAAAGTGTCGTCCCGGATTAGCCTGTGCAATCCGGATTAGCATGTGCAGTCCGCACAGGCTAATCCAGGATTTCACTTTCCACTTTTATGGTATTTTCTGCTTCAAGGAAGTCTTCTTCGAAACATAAATCCACTGTAGGCGGAAAGTGCCGTCCTGGATTAGCCTGTGCGGACTGCACAGGCTAATCCGGGACGACACTTTACGCACATGCATTAAGACCGGTTTTATCACAGCGCGCCACAATTATAATTTTTCTTGTTAAAATCAATAGAAAGATGAAACATAAGCAACAACTGTTGATCCTTTACCAGAATAAAACCATTTAAGACAAAATAAACTTTATAGTTTCTTAATGTATCTAATTAAACACTGCTAGTACTTTACAATACTTACATGCACATTTATATACTTCATGGCATTAAAATACCCTTAGGCCAACTCCGATCTGAAGCTCCAAAAATACCTTTTATGATTCTTCAACACCCTTTAAAGCTGATGATCATGGGGTAAAATACCCTTTATGATTATTCAACACCCTTTAAAGCTGACGATCATGGGGTAATATACCCTTTATGATTCTTCAACACCCTTTAAAGCTGATGATCATGGGGTAATATACCCTTTATGATTCTTCAACACCCTTTAAAGCTGACGATCATGGGTAAAATACGCTTTGACAAAAGACATCAGGGGGTACAGTACCCTTTAGTGTAAAACCTTATCTGGAGCCCTGGTTTCCTTAAGTGTTTACTTAGGCGTAAAAAAAAAAATGTTTGTTTCAGGTAACCCGACCTACCCTAAAAAAAATCCCCGACCCTAGAACATTTTATTGGGTTTGTCAGATTGATTTTTGTTTTATTTACCTTTTTCAATATTAAATGTGTTTTTGATAAATAAGTGTTTTGTTTTGATAGTATCCACTTATAAACAATGTTTAAGGATATTACTGATATGTTTTGAATATTTATTCAGGTTTAGAATCTCAAATTGACCATTTACCAAATAAAAAAAAAAAAAATTTTTTTATTCCCAACCTACCTACCCTAATTTTTGGGAGGCATGTTACCTGAAACAAACATATTTTTTTTACGCCTTAGGAGCTTTGTGGATATCGGTCAGGTATTCATAAAGCTTCTAAGAAAAATCTTAACATAAGTAACACTTAAGTGAAATATTCAGATCATGTTATAAGAAATTCAACAATTTCTATGAAAAATATGGTTTAATAACCAGCATTTCTTCAGTCTTTACAAGAATTAAACCTTTTAATGCAAATTAAGCCATAAATGACACTATCAAAGATTTAAGAATTTGATGATTTTAAGAAATTTACATATGAGGCGAGTCATGGGAAAACTGGACTTAATGCATGTGCATACAGTGTCGTCCCAGATTAGCCTGTGCAGTCTGCACAGGCTAATCTGGGATGGCACTTTCCGCTTTTATGGTATTTTCTGTTTCAAGGAAGTCTCTTCTAAACATAAATCCAATGTGGGGGGAAAGTGCCGTCCTGGATCAGCCTGTGCGGACTGCATAGGCTAAACCGGGACGACACTTTACGCACATGCATTAAGTCCGGTTTTCCCACGTCTCGCCTCATATTTTTTTACCTCAGTAGCTTGGTGAAAACAGTCCCAGGGTTATTTCTTTCTCACTGAGGCTGGGGGTGGGGGCCAGTCTCTAGATTTTAGGAAAATTTATCCCAACAAATTTGGTAAAAGGGAAGAAATATCAAGGCATAAAACCAAGTTCTGGGGAAATTTTGCTGCATGATTTTGGGGATGACGCCCATGTTGGGCCCCTGCTAAGTATGGCGAAAAAGCCCTGCTCTAGAACATATGTGTTTTGTCACTAAGACAAATTAGAAGAGGAAAAAATGGGGCTAATGACGAACATATTTGCTTGTAGGTCCAATGGTGATATGTTAAAATATTTTGAACAATGTATATCAACCAATTTGGGGCCCACTATTTTTACAATAACATTTAAAAATTAATATGTCATTAATTTCAGTTCCTTTATGCATTTATGAGTTTTAAGTATTGGTTGTCATGTAAAAATGTCCTTAAATATTTGTTGCTTGAAGTATTTATATGGCACAAAATTAAATGTGTTTTCTACAAACTTATACAATTAACATGTGTGAGAAATTCTGCCAATAATTTTATTTTCTAAAATGCAGATGTACAAAAAGAACGAGAGGGCATTTGAGCATGATGTGTACAGGTTTATGCTACGCCATGGAAGGAAGATACGCAGCGTTTCAATCTGGCACAACGTACCTGTGAGACTCTTCCAAGTATTCTTGGCCGTGCACGAGCGGGGAGGTTTTGATCAGGTGAGTGCATCCCTTTGTTGTTGTAAGTTACTGTGTTAGAGAGTGTAACTGTTGCCAGAAGTTTGAATAAATAGCAAACCAAATTTACGAGGGGTGTCCAAAATGTATGTTTACTGATGCTTTGGTTAATTTGTGTTGCATTAAAAAGATCACATATATAACATGGTTGGAAGGAATATTTTATTTTCTATTGAACTCAATAAAAAAAATTAATGCTGTAGTATACATTTGAGTTTCCACGGTAACACTGTACCAGGGCACGTTATTTTTTCTCTGAAACACAAACATTCAAGTTTCAATAATATTGACTATATAAAATACATAACCATATTTTAGGGAAATTATGTCCTGTGTATAAATGACGTCAAATGAAAAATAGACTTGATTTGGATATAATAAACTGTTGTTAATAAGTTTAATTTAAAACCGCCTTAAATCTGATCATCCACAAAAATGACGTCTGAAGAGCACTCAGAATTCCTCGCACTGACAAAGTTTTGTAGCGACATTGGAATTCACCCAGTCTTGCATTCTTAAAAGATACCGCAAGAACGAGGTGAGTATTCGGTGTCACGAAAACTGCTATTTTAGCTGCACAAACGCTTATTGCAGTAAGAATGGGTCTGAAGACGATGGTCATTCTAGAAAATTAACGTTGGTCAGAAAGATGCAGAATTCAAATAAGTACTATCTCGCTATTGACAGACCTTAAATAGTCCATGCGCTGTCATAACTGTCTAAACTTATAGCATAGGCAACATATATAATATAATCCCTAAACAACAGACAATTGAAGAAGTTAATTTTAATAGCAATTTCAATTTCACATCATATTTTTAGACAATCAGGAAAACCTTGAATTCGCACTCGCGTTTTAGAGGACTTGTCTTTTAAGTTATCACAAAGATATAAATACTGTATAAAATTTTGTATATATTTAATTCAGTTTAAATTACAAATTAATTCATATATTTTAATGAATTGAGCTGTCATATTTTTTAAGCAATACCATTTACAATTTTAGTTAATAATGTGTATGTTGTGTAAGCGCAGTGACTTAGATAACACATTTCACAAGAAGAGACCGGAACTGCAAACAAACTATTTGGCAGATTTCAGTTGGCTTGTTCTGTCATGCGAATAACATAAATTGGATTTATCAACACTAGTGTCTTCAGGGACAGTATTTTTAGATATGCTAAAATGTTGTATCGGAAAACCAAGAGCGACGTCTTTGACGTTCATCGATGATGTGACATTTCGACGTGACGTGGTCCAGTGGAGCTGTAGTGTCAGTGCTTTAATACCTGATGTTGTTGTGTAATTTAAAGCAACATAATAAATGTCACATATAATTGTAAAGAAAAGATTGAGCATTCCATACATATTAATTGTTTATGTTTCTTTCTAAAGATGTGAGAGCAATTCAGGCAGTACATGAACTTTTTGGACACCCCTCGTATCTATCCACTGCACCATTTCTTGCTGTAATCAACAAAAGCACCTCCGTTGCCAGTAGTATATGGGCCAGTTTAGCCCCAAAAACTATTGCAGGTAATCCTACTGTCTATTTTTAGATGAATAGATTGAAGGACATGAAGCGCAAGCAAGAGATGAATAGGGTCCTTTTCTGTCTGAGGATAAGTGTTCAATAGTACATCTATTTAGATAAATAGAAATGTTGCTTGTAGGACATGAAGGAGGAACAATACATATTTTCAAGATATTCTGCTTTAAAGAATAATCACATGATTTGGGATGTCATTCCAAGAGGCATACATGCCATATGTCCCGGTCTCGCCGGGATTGTCCCGCTTTCGAGAGTTTTGTCCAGGCGTCCCCTCGATGCATATTGTCAAGGTCAATCATAAAAATCAATGTTAGTGTGGAATAAAAGTACATTGGGCCAACAATTGATTTCTTATCGTTATTACCTTAATTGGTCCCCATGACAACAAAATGCCCGCTAGCCGCATGTCAAAGAGGAGCAGTAATGATAACCCAAACAGCGGTGTATTGTCACGCTTTCGCAGGATGGTGGTCATATAATCCGCAGTCGCTATTTGCTGTTAGTCATCACGTGGGTGGAGGATGTATACAGTAACTGTATGTCTTAGATCAATACTGACCTATCTGAACAACAATTACATTATCAATTCGGCTGTTTTGTTTTTTATTGTTGAAGAGGAAATGTTAACTGCATATGTTCGCCATACAGTACCTAATTTTGATGTTATGCGCTACGAAACTTTTATTCAAAAGTAAAGATGTCACAGTTTTCTGCGCTACAAAGATTTCATATGGCAATAAATACACCCATGCTTTCCATGCAGATGACGTGACCTTGTACATGCCAGCATAATTTTCACTCGCTTTTCTTGCAGAACAAAGGATTTTCACGAAGTACAAAACGTATATGTGCATTTTAACTCTATATAGAATTTGTGTTTACGTCACATGAACAGTATAATTCGGATAGGCGTTTTGAATTCGATTTTATTATATGCGTCGTTTTTGAAATGTGAAATTTATTTAACCTGTCACGTTTCCTTCTACTGAAAACTTAACACCTTTGTGTGTTTTATTCACACCACTTTGGTAACTATACAATATTAAACAATTACCACAGAAAATAATGCTCTGTGCAGAAGGTCTTTAACGGACGTAGGCTTGACGTGGCACGGTGCACAAGGAAAATTTCCCGTCGTTTTTGCTAGAACAAAGCATTTATAATATATGTTGTACTTTGTTGCTAGGTAACCAGGCAGAAGCAGTGGACAGCTGTGTTCAAGGAGCTCACTGAGCAACAGAGTGTCACCAACGGAGTGCCAGCCAAGAAATTCTATCAAAGGTTCAGTTGATAAAGTCACGAATTGCATTTAACTGATTAGATACCAACTGAAAATGGTCTTATATACGTTATGTAACTATTATATATTACTATATATTACATAGTTGTTTCATAGTATTGTTAAAAATTTTGACTCAAATTGTAAAGTCTATCAGTGGTACGTTGTGTTTGTGTGTGTAATATTACTGATTACTGCAAGTCGAATCTTTGTGTAAGGCCCACAGGAATCTGTACAGATTTCGTGGTGGGCTAAATTTGGTATATTTTGCGGTCCAAGCATAATGCAAATTTAAGACCCCATATAAATGATTTATTGCTTTTTGTATTTAATTGTATGCATAATGTTTACAACCTTTGTTACTCTTGGTATGCCTGTTGTCTATGTACTTTGATTAATGGATTTTGATGTGACTGATGATAAAGTTGTTGCATGATTATTAAAAACATAAATAATTTGAAAAATGTGCAAATTAAAGACCATAAAATTAAGATGCTGCAAAATAAAATGATTTCACAGGAAGTCTCATGTGCATATCCCACAGGAACCTGTACCCATATGAGCTGTACATGACTGGAAAGGATTTCCATGACTGTTTCAACAACAAGAAATCTTCCTCAGTGTCTAAACCATCTGTGGGGGCGGGACTTAAGTCTGATACTCAGGTCCGGTCGACGAGGTCAGTGTCAGGGACCCCTGGGGTCAGGGAGGAAGGGGCCGGGGCCGAGAGTGAGGAGCTAGCCTCCTGGGAGAAACCTCAGGGTAGGTGTCATAATATTGTGCAAATGTGAATGTTTTACTTGTCTGTTTAAAATTATAAATTCCTCTTTCCTTTTCCCATTGAATGCATTGTTTGTGTACTATTCTTCAGTTTTTTTTAAGTGCTATTTTGTGAACTTTTAATTTGTTTGTATCTTGCACCATGCTACTCTGCATTTGGTGTGAATTTGTTTTTTTGTTAAATTGATTTCCATGTACTGGGCTTATTGCAATGTTTGCTGTGGCAGGAGGAAGCCTGAGCCAGGACATAGCTGACCTGCTGGGCGAACTGAAGGACGACGGTGTGAACACGGTCGGGCAAAATGCAGGTTGGCACTTGACTAAGCCATCAGGCCACTTGACCTCAAAAGTTCTTGTTCTCAAACTTAGTCTAAACTTAAAGTATTGACCAATGAAAATACTTGTTACATTTGAGCTTTGATTTCCATTGGTGGAATTTTTAAGATTAAGCCTAAGATTGAGCTTAAGAATGTTTAAAGTTGTGGGGCCAGGGCTGGTATTTATAAAGAATCTTAGTCGAAAATTAAGAAAAATCTTAAAATTATCAAATTTAATTATTGGATTTTCTGACAAAGTAGTGTATTTCTAGAAGATTTTGACACATAATTCGCAATGTAATTCAAAGTGTATTAATATCTAGCATTAGTCATGCAAATGTTCCAAAGCATAGTGTTTTAAACACTAATTTTAATTTTGACTTATGTTCAACTTAAGTTAAGAATAGCTTAAGAATCTTTATAAATATGGGCCCTTAATCTAAAAAAATATTCTCAACTTAAAATGAGAATGTCCATTAAATCTGAGCATTGGTTTTCTTTGGTTTAAAATCAAGAATATTGCTAGTCACAGGGCCTGGAATTAATGTCTTCAATGAAGTGATACATGTAGTCATCTTGTGCATTACAGTTTGTGACAAAATAGGAGAGAACAGTCATTTTTATGTTTGGCTACTCATTTTAATTTCCTAGTGTCAATATAGCTGAGCAATTGCATTTTTATGCCCGCACAAAGTGGGAGGCATTAAGCATTGCGCTTGTCTGTCCGTACGTACTACGTAACGTACGTCCCGAAATTTTGTGGACTCAACTCCTTTTAATGGCTGGGTGGATTTCGCTCAGACTTTCACTGCTGAACTACCTTATGTGTAGGTGATCGTAAAGGAAGGAATTTTGCAGGCGACCAATTTTGGCAGAATTATGGCCCTTTTACATTTGTTCCACTATATATACTTCATGAAATTTTGTGGACTCAACTCCTCTTTCACGGCTGGGCGGATTTCGCTCAAACTTTCATTTAAACTTAATGTGTAGGTGATCGTAAAGGAAGGAATTTTGACTGCGACCAACTTTGGCAGAATTATGGCCCTTTGTCTTTTTTTCCACTTTAGAATTTATGACAATAAATTTGAAAAGGCAAAAATTAGTGTTTCCGACACGCCCTTTGTCTGTGTCCAAACATGTGTTGTGGGGGGCATCTGTGACACATCTAGTTTTACATGAAAGATTGTGATATTAAATGTTATAGAAATGGGCGTTTGTTTTCCTGATTGGTCAGGGTTTGTAGTCTATAACAGGCATGCAAACTAAAGGTTCACCCTATGCCTAGATGTCTGAAATTCATGTCTTGTATGGAGTGATAGTCATCTTCCGCATTTACAATTTGTAACAAAATAAGAGACAATAATTATTTTTGATTGTGACATTGAGTAGTCTCTCGTTTGTTGCAGACAAGAATGCTGATGGACTAAGCTCGGGCTTGAAGTACCAGGACCAGTCCACCCCCAGCGAGAGCCATGGTCGCGTGCCTTCAGAATTCCACCCTTCATCACTCACAGGTATGTGGCTGTTTAGAGAGATTTAAAATACAGTCGAATCAGAATTATACAAATGATCACCGGATCTTGCAATTATTGGTATTATCACATTTTCCGTAAAATCTATGTATGTTTGTACAGGTTTCTCCAGTGTAAAACTCTTACCAACTCTGTGTATGTTTGTACAGGTTGTAAAACGCTGACCATCTCTGTGTAATTTATCCGTGGGACCAGTTGCTCGAAGCTTTAACAGCCAATTATGCTAACAGCCGTTAAAATTTGGATGATGTTATTGGTCTCAAATAAAACATTATAATTTTAAAATGTGAGTTTATTCTATCTAAATTGTTATGCTGAAGTTATTTGAAAATGTTTGATGAATAATTTGCTTTTATATCAATTTTATTTACATCTAAAGTTAACGGGTGGTTAGCTTAATGGGCCGTTAAAGTGTTGAGCAACCAGTCCTTGGTTGTTAAACTCTGATCAATTCTGTGTATATTTATACAGATTGTAAAACTATAAACTCAGTGTATGTTTGTACAGGTTTCTCCAGTGAGAACCAGGAAGTTCCTGACGTGGGTGAGGGAGAGAGCGGGGGAGACCTGGCAGATATTGAGGACAAGATACTCCACGAAATGAGGGCGCTGGAGGAGGACATGAAGCGCATCACCGGCGACTTCTGACAGGATGTGCCATAGGGGTCAATGTTTGGGCATGATGACCTGGCCAATGGGCGACAGCAATGATCATTGGAAAGAAGCTATAACCTAATAAAAACGAGCAGTTCAAAAGAAAAGAAGCAATATCCTCAGGAAAAGCAATAATGATCGAAGAAGAAAAAGAAGCTATATAAAGAAAAGAAGCATTGAATTAAAGTAGTGAAGCAGCAATATAAAGCAAAAAGCTGTGATCCATAGAAAAGATGCTATGATTAAAAAGAGAAGCATCCATCTAAAGAAAAGAACCAATGACAAAACAGAAGCAGTGATATAAAGAAAAAAGGTATGATCAAAAGAGAAGCATTGCTGTAAACAGAAACAAAGCAATATAGCAATATAAAGAAAATAATCATTTCTCAAAAAAAGGCAGTGAAGTATAGAAAAAAACGATACTTGCAAGAAACAGAAGTATTATTTTGAAGGAAATAAGGATTTGAAAACTGCTATGAACAGATACTATAGTACTAATTCTTTGCACTTACATTCCATATAACTTTAACTTTTTCAATAAAAATGCAAAATACCCATTTAATATATATTTGTAATTGAATTTTTACTGTGAACTAAAAAAAAATCGTATTTGTTTTGCCAAGGTGTTTATATTTAGTATATAAATTGAATATATGAAGTATAAAGTTCTTAATGTTCAGAACTGTACACAGTTGCAAATAAGACATGTTACATTCATGTTTAAATTATGCTCTGTTGTCTGCATTGACATGTTCTAAAGTTTATATATTTGAGATTTGTTGTGGAAAAAACAGGCTAAATGCACGTGCGTGAAGTGTCATCCCGGATCAGCCTGTGCAGTCTTCACGGGCTGATCCGGGACGACACTTTCCGCATTTATGGTATTTTCTGTCTTAAGGGTCTCTTCTAAACATAAATCCACTGTAGGCAGAAAGTGCTGTCCTGGATTAGCCCGTGCGGACTGCACAGGCTGAACGGGACGACACTTTACGCACATACACTAAGCCCGGTTTTCCCACGACATGCCTCATTTTTGTTCTGAAGAATCAATTATGACTGATTGTGTAACAATAGTACAGTGGTTGTTTGTATCAACTTCTGTTGAAGTTTTCTTCTTCCATCTCCTATTCAAATGGTTTATATTTAATTTCTTATTGTGTGCCATATTTGTTATGAATGTTATTTGTTTTGTTTACTGGTTTAAATACCATAAAACATGTCATACTGGTAGATTTTGATTTTTTAGACGATAAAGGCCAGCACAGTAAATTTCAATCACAATAATGTCACCAACATTAAAGGGACCTGGTCACAGATTGGCAAATTGACAATTTTCATTTTTTTTTGTCATAGATTTTCAAAAAGACAAGTTATATAAATAATCAAAATAACACTACTGACAAAAAAATATATTGGAAATATTGCTGTTTATGAAAAATTTTCAACTGAATTTGATAAAATGCGTTTGTAACGCATTTCATCAGTATTTTGGAAAACACGTGTATCACTTGCATACAGTTAAAAATTCACTGCCATGGTTGCAAGACAGAATGGCCGAGTGGTTTAGCATGACAGATTTTTGATCCCGACGGACGTGGTTCGAGTTCCGGTGAAGGCAAATCTTAATTTATTTTTTTTCTTTATATTTTTTGGGGGTTAGTCCAACTGCATTAGTTTTTGCAGTTAAGACATTAAAGGGAATTTTTCAAAAATACAAAAATCTGTGAACAAGTCCCTTTAGTCTGCCAGAAGTTTAGTGCAAGTCATATTGCTATGCCGATTTGTGTTTAATGTTATAAACTCTGCAACAGTTGCATCAATTCTTTAAGAGAACTATGTTTAAGTAATTCCTTTTAAATACTAGGTATTGTTAGTGAATTACTGCATAATTGGGACAATGGTTTGGAAGCATATTGAAAAATTGTCTTAAAGGGACTATGTCAACGAAACATTGGGTTCATATTGCACTATATATTATTTTATATGATAGTAATGCGCTATCCTAGAACATGTGCATTAAATAAACAAAAAATAATATCATACACAATAAGATATTTGATAAAATCTAATAAGCAAGAGTTTGAAAAAATTAAAACCCCAAGCGGGTATCGAACACACGACTTAAGAGCCATACAAAGAAATGACAGCAGACAGCGCTTTAACCAACTGTGCTATCATGCTAGGTAAGGAATCGTGAGTCAAATATGGTTACATAAAATGCTCCCAATTCTGACGTCAAAATGTAAACAGGAAAAGGTCCAAACAAACAAGACCTATATTATAAATTGATATTTATCTCAGAATCCGTACATTCTTTTCCCATTATAAATACCCTGTTTTAACCGTTATTATATGCGGGTATTAATATATAAATTGCAGATTTTTTAAAGAAATTGCCCCATTGGGGCCCTTTTAGATGACATTGTCCCTTTAAGATGAACAAATTCAATAACTGGCTCAAAATAATGTCATTATTCATAAGGCTATTGTCCACATTACAAAACAAAAGTTAGACTTCAAATGGGAATTATTTTTACTAGATTCATATAGCGTGGACACAATAATCGTCCACTCCTGAACTCTATTAGCATAATTGTGCACTTAAAAATTTTGTTGTATGTATACTTGATTTTGTTCAAGCATTTGATTTACATGTTTATTGAAACATAACTGTATTTTTAGTGGGATAATCTTGCCTAGATTTATCTGCATTGCTGTACGGAAACCAATATATTCATTGCAAAAGATTTGTAATATATTCTTGCATAATGGGCAGTGTCAGTTTTATGTGTCCCAGCTATTCCTAAGTGTCAGTTTTATGTGTCCCAGCTATTCCGTAGTGTCAGTTTTATGTGTCCCAGCTATTCCCAAGTGTCAGTTTTGTGTCCCAGCTATTCCCAAGTGCCAGTTTAAAATATATGAGATTCTTATTGATGATTTGTAGTATGAAAACATCCACGAGTACACACTTGTCTCTTTATTGATGAAATAAACATGTGCTGAATAAATATTGCTTTGGTAGTAAGCAAATGTGCCGTCTAATGGCATTTTGTTCATTTTCGAGACATTTTATGTTCATCGGTATGCTTTCTTTCATTATTTTCTTATAAAGACAGAAAATAATGGATAAATAGAAGATAAGAGTAGTGTTGAATAATAATAAATAAGTTTTCTGCTCAGCACAAAAACGTGAACGTCAAGGCTCGTGATCACGGTTTTCTTAGGATTGCTAGATAAACCTATTTTAAGTCAACACAAACCTCGTATTCTCTTGATACAGCAACCTTTATCTGAAAGCCAAATAATAAGTTGAATACAGAAGATCAGTTCATATTGTACTTTATTTAGCAAGCCTTTAACACGTGTCAAATTACATATCCCTCAAAAACATGTACAAAAATACAAAACAGTTTGATAACATATTGAGCATCAACCTACATGTAACAATACCGGCAACAAATGAGGCGTGTCATGGGAAACCAGGTTTAATGTATGTGCATAGTGTCGTCCTGGATTAGCCTGTGCGGACTGCAACGGATAATCCAGAATGACACTATGCACATGCATTAAGCCTGGTTTTCCCACGATGCATCTCTAATATAAAATGGATGGACTTTATATTGCTCACAAGTATTAAATACATAATTTATCAGCAAAATTACACATGAACGAAACACAACACAATAAAACTTGGAACAGGCAAAAAATATAGTTAAGACTGTCACTCGGCGATCAACTCTTGGTTATTTGACAAATAGTCCACCTATCTATATATTGCATACAAAACAATGTACAGGTAACACGTTTTTTTGTTTAATTTTAACAAACTGAAACTGCCTTGATGCCCTGTCTTGATGCAAAACATAGTGTATATATAAAAACTCATATTGTTAACCGCACTACAACCTTTTCTATACCTTTTATTCCTTTAAAAATGTTAGAAATATTTTCTAATACAAATTTTAAAAAAGTTTTAATTTACATTTTTTGTTTATTATAGAGATATAGTAAATGGTGAATAAATGCAATGAATGTTTTTTTTCCACAAGACAAAAACATATGTCAGACAAGTATATTATTACCAAAAAGAACTGATTTTGCATTTATCAAAATCATTGGCTACAAGACAGAGGTGTAATAAAATATATAGAATGCTGGATTAAATGAAACTTTGCAAAACTTTTCTTTTTAAAAACAAATATGTTATAATCAAATTCCTGTGTATACAAAGTAATAGAACAAATGAATCATAACATTATTATTATAAATAAATATGGCCACAACATTTCAATTAAAATAGAGAGTGTACATGATTATAATAAATAAACTACTTGTTTTAATACATATGCAAGATATGCACAATATCTACGAATGTTGAGATCAAGAACCTTTGTTTACCGCGCGACATACAAACATTCCGCATCGCATAGTACATAGTAACACATTCACAGAACAAAGTGTGTTCTTAAATACTGAAAAATGAAAACAGTGGTACAACAGGATCATGGAGTTGCATTGGTTAACAGTCAAAGACCGATGATATTCTACAAGAAGCAAGGAGGAGACCACATGATCGATTGCCGTAGTTTAACAGTCCTAGGTAATATTTTAATAAAATGTTTTAAGCAGTATGATTCCATATATATATATATATATATATATATATAATCATTACAAATAATTACAACAAGATCGTCTAGCATAATGCATGTCTATAACAAAAACATATATTGAACAAAAATATAATTAAATTGCATGCCAGTTCAGAGTAACGATAGAAGGCTAAACAAGTTGAAAGTAGTTTGTCCCACCAATGTGATTTTGTAAACAACCGTTTGTGTTGTTCACGCAGTACTGAAAGCATAAAACGTTAAAATGAAAGCATTGATAAATGTTGTGTTGTAACAATGTGTTTTGGATCCAATAAAACCAGATTTCAGTGTTGACTTGTCTCACACAGCAAATAAGATATTTCCATATTTGTCATCTGCTACAGAAATACATAATGCATAATTTATTATTATTTGAGGCTCGTCGCGGGAAAACCGGACTTAATGCATTTGCTTAAAGCGTCGTCCCAGATCAGCCTGTGCAGTCTGCACAGGCTGATCCGGGACGGCACTTTCCCCCTACAGTGGATTTATGTTTAGAAGAGACTTCATTGAAACAGAAAATACCATAAAGCGGAAAGTGCCGTCCCGGATAAGCCTGTGAAGACTGCACACGCTGATCTGGGAAGACACTTTATGCCCGGTTTTCCCACTATGCGCCTCATAAGTAATATATATTTCTACAGTACTGCGCGAACGATGCAATTCACCCTGTCTGACCTTCATTTTTAGTCAATATAGCCTGCACTTAAGTGCATCCCAACAGCATAATGCCTTCTGAATAGCTTCTACTTCATTTAGAGTCGTTTATCGGCTATTAAACCATGATTTATGGAGTTCTGACGCATAGGAATTAAACCACAAGGGCGTTAGCCGGAGCGTTTTAATAGCCAAGCATCAGAATGACAAAATGCCCATAAACAATAATATTGCAAAAATTATTTAGATTTTAACATGACTTGACAAATATTTTTGCAATCGTAATGGTTACTATATTTTACTATGCTCAACTCAGAATCAGGGCTACTTTATGCATCGTTTATTGGGTAGTTTTTGTTCTTTGTCTAAAGCAAAATTAGCAAGTATCATATTAGAATCTTTTATTTACAACAGCTGGATAAAGTAACATGACAAAACAATCAGGAACTGCGGTCTGAGGATAAGTAAGAGTAATCCCAGGCAAAACGTGTAATTGTTATACGGTATTAAGTTACAGAAGAAATTGAAATAAAAAAGCATTTAATATGCATAATAATATATATTCAATATCAGTACATAAATAGATGGAGAAAGTTTTAGCATTGTGAAAATTATGGAAATCTTGAATAGAATAAAAAAAACAAGTTCGTTCAAGATTCATATATTATATGTAAGTTTTGCATGTATACCAATCTGGAATGGGAGAGAAGTTTTGCAGTCTATTTGCACAATCTGCCATATTGACTTGTGAACATAAAATAAACATTATATGCTGAAAGAAATGTGCTGCAAATGTGGAACATTTTTGTGTCGCTGTTGTAGTTGATCATCTACAACAAAAATGATGCCACAAAGAGTTAATGGAAGGGTCACATGCATGACTGTATGCTTTACTTTAGAAATGAAAATATAAATGCTACAATGGAAAAAATGAAGTTGTTGCATTGCAATACTGGTCTCTGACAAGCCAACACGTAGCTGGGATTTCACAACTGTACAGAAATAAGAATCTTATACTTCCATGTGGTACTGCCAGCAATTCTCTAGCTAAGTTATTGACAGTTCATTCCTTTTTCTCGAGCACCATGGGGAAGTGTATGACCTTGATCTCGTTGCCATAGTCGCAGACGATGGTGGAGTTCTCAAGAGCGTGGATGTGGTGGATGAAGGGGGCGCTGCTGCCCTGCCGGAGGTTTACGGTGCGCACCAGCTCCCCCTTGTGGAGGTCCCACAGGTACAGGCAACCCTACAACGAGTAGTGTGGGCATTGGATAGAGCAAATCGTAAACAGAAGTTGTTGTCTTAACCTATTTATTTAAGCTCAATTTGTTCAAAAGCCTATTCCGACACTTAATTCCTTTCCCTGGGTAGAGCTGGTAATTGGTGAAATTTTGATGACAATCCACTATGGTTTTCAGTTACCAAGAATGAAGATGTTGTCCTGTTGACAAAACAGATTTTCTTGAAAATATCCCACGCCAGTCTAAGCTTCATATGTCCCCCTCTTACCGTTAAGTCATTGTACACCTTCCTCCAATTTATTCTGTCCCATCTTCAATAAATAAAACAACCTAACCATGGTTATCTTACATTCCCTAGAAAATTCAAGCCAGCGTATGCCCTAGATAGCTCTAGACCTCACCTGTCCACCAGTGACCACAAAGTTGTTACACAGTATGGCCTATGGGATAAAACCCAAGCCTATGCCTCACCTGTCCACCAGTGACCACAAAGTTGTTACACAGTATGGCCATGAGGATAAAACCCAAGCCTATGCCTCACCTGTCCACCAGTTACCACAAAGTTGTTACACAGTATGGCCTATGGGATAAAACCCAAGCCTATGCCTCACCTGTCCACCAGTGACCACAAAGTTGTTACACAGTATGGCCATGAGGATAAAACCCAAGCCTATGCCTCACCTGCCCACCACTGACAACAAAGTTCTTACACAGTATGGCCATGGGGATAAAACCCAAGACTACGCTTCACCTGTCTACCAGTGACCACGAAGTTGTTACACAATATGGCCGGAGAAAACCAAAGCCTATGCCTCACCTGTCCCCCTGTTACCACGAAGTTGTTACACAGTATGGCCATGGGGATAAAACCCAAGATTACGCCTCACCTGTCTAACAGTGACCACGAAGTTGTTACACAGTATAGCCATGGGAATAAAACCAAAGCCTATGCCTCACATCTCAACCAGTGATTGCAAGGTTGTTACACAGTATGGCCATGGGGATAAAACCCAAGCCTAAGCCTCACCTGTCCACCTGTGACCACAAAGTTGTTACACAGTATGGTCATGAGGATAAAACCCAAGCCTATGCCTCACCTGTCCACCACTGACAACAAAGTTGTTACACAGTATGGCCATGGGGATAAAACCCAAGACTACGCCTCACCTGTCTACCAGTGACCACGAAGTTGTTACACAGTATGGCCATGGGGAGAAAACCAAAGCCTATGCCTCACATCTCAACCAGTGATTGCAAGGTTGTTACACAGTATGGCCATGGGGATAAAACCCAAGCCTATGCATCACCTGTCCACCTGTGACCACAAAGTTGTTACACAGTATGGCCTATGGGATAAAACCCAAGCCTATGCCTCACCTGTCCCCCTGTGACCACAAAGTTGTTACACAGTATGGCCATGGGGATAAAACCCAAGCCTATGCCTCACCTGTCCACCTGTGACCACAAAGTTGTTACACAGTATGGCCATGGGGATAAAACCCAAGCCTATGCCTCACCTGTCCCCCTGTGACCACAAAGTTGTTACACAGTATGGCCATGGAGGTCCCACATGATGTCTCCATCTCCACCGAGTACAGCAGGTGCCCTCGCTTCCTCTCCCACACACACAGTTTGTCGTCGAGACCCGAGCTGATGATGTACGTGTCCGTGCAGGTCAGTCCCATCACCGTGGCGTCGTGACCCCTGACCTTGTGGACGCAGTGACCGGTCATGAGGTCCCACAGTCGGATTGTGCCATCAGCCGAACCACTGACCGCGGCGTATGGAGTGCACTGGAAATATTCAACACTATTGATGTAAAGTTAGGGATGTGATTTTAGTGAAGGTCAATTTGAGGCTGAAATATAACCCCATTCCCCTGGTCCTGTCCGCACAGGCGACTTCCTTGAAACAGAAAATACCATAAAAGCAGAATGTGCCGTCCTGGATTAGCCTGTGCGGACTGCACAGGCTAATCCGGGACGACACTTTACGCTCATGCATCAAGACTGGTTTTCTCACGACGCGCCTCATATATGCCACATAGGTTCTGAAAACATAATAAATGTTAATCTTGCGTTTTATAATATCAGTGCACTTGGGTAGCAATTGTTAAACTACCATAAACAAAACAGCATGTGCAAAAGCTTGTGAAGTGCTTGTGAAATTCAATGAAAGGAAATTTAGCTTTAAACATTAGCTAGGACGGAGACTAAAATGTAAGTAGCAAAAACTGTCAAGGTCTATTAGATGTATCAGCACCTACCTTGTCTAGGTAGAGGCAGGAGATGGCCCCAGCGTGACCGTAAAGGGTGTACAGACACTTGTAGTCCTCCAGCCGGAACACCTGGAAAACACAGACACATTCTCAGGGGTGGTAAAATTGTCCGTTTTTTGCCAAATGATGTTCGTTTTTGCCTCTTGTCTGAACAGTAATTATATAACAAATTCTGGCTAATTGTATCTTGACCGTACACGTTATTTGACAAGCCGGAGCACATTATACATCGGTGCACATTATATAGTGTTTTACGGTCGCCTCAAGTAACCCATTGTGTTACTGTCAGCTGCTGCATTATCATTAGCAAGAGTCAGTACTTCGTTGCTCAAAGCACTCCATCGTGTAATTGACAGCTACCAGGGGTACTTCATTATCGTTAGCGAGTCAAGTACTTTTGTTGCCCCTAGTTACCGAGTTACCTTCAGTGTGAAGTCCTGACTGCCGGAGACAATGCGGCCACCCTCCGTGACGAGCACTGTGATAGGTCGCTGGTGGGCCTGTGTCGTCTGCACCAGCGTACAGTGGATCGCCTCATCCCACAGACGGAGATCATCGCTCCCACAGCGCCCGTGGCTCATGTGTCGAGAGTGGCCTGCAGTGGTCAGCTAAAGACTTAGGATTCAATTTCAGTAACTTGGCAAATCATAAATAATCAAATAATAATGTGGCAACTGATCCAGATCAAAATTACCATCTAATATATGTTCCCCTTATGCCATTTTATTTTCCCTGATATTTATGAATGGGTCTCTAGTACCATAAGTTCATGGCTGTTACAGTGCTTACAAATTGATAATTATAACCTTTGATTTTCCTGTTCAGGCTGCTGGGGGACAGGGGGGTGGAGGATTTCGTCGTCTGGAACGTCTCCAGCTCCAGGAAGTCGACAGTCCCATCAAGTCTCGCCGCAACGACGCAGTGACCCACGAGATTCACGCCCGTGACCCCCTCGCTCTTGTCCCCGTACACGCACTTTAGACTACCATTGGTGGGATCCCAGAACTGACAACGTACAAGTTATAGCTGACAAGCTTGACCGAAAATTAAATACTGTTTCAAGGATTTCAATAGATAAAGAATCATGCATTTTGAGGCAAGTAAATTGCAATTTACTAATTGTTCACTCCAGCCAATATTCTGCTTTGCATCACTTTCATGCAAATGTTTTATATTTGCCAACTTCAAAAGCACTAGACAAATAATACTTTCAAACATACAAATGGTGTTGTTTTGCAAGGTTCTTAACCTTTATTAACACAAATTGCACTTGCAGAACATTAAATAAATAGGCAGAACAAAATATGTGATATTTTGAGCCCTAAAATGCTCATATTGACCCCTCAAAATCTCAAGCCAGGGGTCATTAGACTCCTGGCTCCATGTTCACAAAGGATTAACTACAGGATCAGGATCAGTCTTAACTGATTTTGATCTTCCAGCTCAACTGAGCTGAATATCAAAAAAAAAAAATTTTTCAAAATAACTTTTCTATTTGATTACATAATATGATTTTTTGTCATTTTTTATTATTAAAATCTTCATATCAGATAGCAAATGTACACCAATAAGAGTTCATACTCATATATAATGTATATATAAATTACCAAAAGTTAAAATTGATCCTGATTTTTAGTGAACATCATTTTTGAGCCTGATCCTGAAATATCTGGCTCAAGTTCATCTTGAACCTGAAAATCAGGCTTAACTTGTTTTATGAGCACGGGGCCTGAAGCTCAAAATCAACTGAAATCCCCGACTGTTTGTTTCCCCATTGCCGAAATTACTGAACAGTAGGAAAAAATTACAAACTAGAACTTTGTCACATGGGTGACAGTGGGACCGATTGATAGCATTTTGAAGGTAGGGGTCAGCAGTTTTTTAAAGTAACTAGTTCATGTCAGCAATTCCATCTATGTCAAAGATTACCTAAAGCTGCGTGGAATATATATTAGTACATGCATGTTTACATTGATAACCACCAAGTGTAGAATATCTGAGAAACACAATAACTAATGCAATATATACATAACTTCCAAATGTGGGAGACAAATTTACATCCCCATCTTTACACACAACCACACAATACCCTCAACAATGAAGACAAGTCTGTTGGAAACTGTAGGAGTTGCATTCACAAGAAACTTTCCCTCTATATTCATTACAATAGCTCGATCTGTTATTGAGTAATTGAGAAGGAACCGTTTTTCTATTTTTAGTAACGGTGACCTTGACCTTGATCCCACCCACCCCCTATGCAATCCCAAGCGATGTCTTGCTAAAAGGTATCTATGTATGAAGTTGAATTACAATAGCTCAATTCGTTCTCGAGTTATTGAGCGGAAACCGTTTGTCTTTTTTTTGTAACGGTGACCTTGACAGTGACTCCATCCAGCCCCTATGTAATCCCAAGCCAGGTCTCAAAATAAGGTATCTATCGATGAAGTTTCATTAAAATATTTCAATTCATTCTCAAGTTAGAGAGCTGAAACCAAAAGTGGAGTCCGCCTGAAAATGAAAAATTAACAAAGAGCAATAACTCCAGAATTATGGAGTGCAGAGTAACGGTTCTTGTGCACTGCACTTCTCCTCAATGAGATCTATCCACCTATGAAGTTTCAAGTTAATACCTCTTATAGTCTAGAGTTATGCTCCAGGCAAAAATGAATTATGAAAAATTAACAAAGGGCTATAACTCCAGAACAATGAAGTGCATAGTAATGGTTCTTGTTCACTGCACTTCTCCTTAATGAGATCTATCCACCCATGAAGTTTCAAATTAATAGCTGAAACGGTTTTGCAGTTATTAAAGAAAAACATTAAAAATGTGGACGGACGGACGTCCGTTCTAACAAATGAATACTTATGTGGCTATTTGATGACTAACCCTAATGCCATTTTAGCCCCCTAAGGGTCTAATTTAGCCACCTAAGGAAGTTTTTACTTACAAAGGGATACTTATGCGACTATTTTAGTCACCTAAGTATCCATTTGTGTGTACAGATGGACGGACAGACGGACGAACAGAATGACAGAAAGGGTGATTACATTTGCGGGGCCATAATTATACCTAAACTGATATGCTTGGTGTAATGTGTTACTTCAGATGCAAATTTTTTTGTTTTAATTTTCCGACCTACCTACCCTTAAAAAGCATAGCTGGGGTGTGGAAATATCAAAATTGGTAACTTGCCCACGGACAAGTTCATTGCAAAAATCTACTTATCCGCAAACAACAGTCACTTGTCCAAACAAAAATAAGTGTCTTTATTGTCATTCAAATGTATTGGGATATAATAATATGATAATTAACTTCCAACTAAAACATCATTTTTACACCCTGAAAACGTACTTGTCCATGGACAAGTAGACAGGAAAAATCAATTTGTCCGACCAGTAAAATTACCCGCGTCAGACAAGGACATAGGATTTCCACACCCCTGCATAGGTTTAGCATAAAAAGGGATATTTGTCAATTATGTTGCACTGCTCCTGTATTCAGAACTGGCACACCTGATATTTTAATTTAAGTTGTTGAATTCATTGTGATATGAATATGAACATATATTTCAAACCAAACAATACTTAATGCTTCTTTTTATAAGGATAATCTTTTATCCTACAACAATGCCCTCAATTCAACAACATGATCAAGATTAGTTAAGACTGAGAAAGAAAGCCAAATTGTTCCGCATGTTTAATACCTCAATTGTCCTGTTGCTGCCAAAAATTAAGGCTGTCAAGAAATATGATCCAATTATAGAGAAAACAACAGGACGTAATTTTATGTGTGTTTACACACTAACAAGGCCTAATGTACAGAGAAAGATCTAGGATTAAACAAGGTTTTTTGTTGTTCTTTTTTTTTTGGGGGGGGGGGTCGCCGTTTTTAACAGTATTTCATTAAACAAGGTACAGGGTGCTGCCTAAAAAGCGCCGAGTGGAAAGCCATCTCAGTTCTTTAACGTTTTGTAATAAATTGGTAAATCGTAGGTCTTTATAAATGAAATGCTTCTAATTAAGGTTTTTAAACATAAGTCTATTCATTGGCCATTAAATATTTGAAAAAAACAACATATGCGGCGTGTTGTGGGAAAACCGGGCTTGATGCATGTGCATAATGTGTCGTCCCGGATCAGCCTGTGCAGTCAGCACAGGCTGATCCGGATCAACACTTTCTGCTTTAATGGTATTTTCTGTTTCAAGGAAGTCTCTCCTAAACATAAATCCACTGTAGGCGGAAAGTGTCATTCCGGTTTAGCCTGTGCGGACTGCACAGTCTAATCCGGGATGACACTTTCCGCCTTTATGGTATTTTCTGTTTTAAGGAAGTCTCTTCTAAACATAAATCCACTGCGGACTGCACAGGCTAATCCGGGACGACACTTTATGCACATGCATTTAGCCTGGTTTTCTCACGACATGCCTCATATACTGAATTTTAAAATAAAATACCTAGTAGAGTGGCAGCAGTGGCGAACCGAAAAGGAGCAGGTTGCAGCACCCTGATATTTTGCTCTTGATCTTTCCCTAACTTACATTTGGGCATGTTCCGTACCTCTATTTTTCCGTTGCCGCAGCCTGCCACTATAAGGTTACCCCTGCAGGACAGGGACCAGATGGGGGCAAGGGGCAGCTCCAGGATCGAGGGGTCACCCATGGGGTCGCCTGGAAGACAGAAGAACTCTGACTGAAAATCTCTTGTTATATGAAGACAAACCTAGTAGCTGGCAGAACAAATTTCTACCTACAATCGTTTACGTAAAACAGAGTAAATACATGTACAAATCTAAATGTCAGTAGTACATACAATGTCTGCCTGTATACGTCTACTCTTCTCTGGTAACATAACAGAACTCAGGTGAAAATCATTTGTTACTTATGTTTCAGGCAAAGTAAAACCAACAGTGGCTGGCAGAACAAATAATTATCAATCTACAAGTCTCCTGTAACACAATAGAACTTGGTTTACAATATTTTTTAACTTCAGCAAAGCAAATAAAATCCAGCAGAACACATATTGAATACATAAATCTACAATACTGATGTAAGTTGTAGCATAATAAAACTCAAGTTTAAATGCGTTTGTTAACTTGAGCAAAATCTAGTGTCTGGCAAAACAAGTAATGCAAGTACTTTTTATGCTTTACTTGCCAAAGCCAATTTCAGCCTATTATAAGCAACCAGGCATCTGCATTATATATAGGTAATCTCTGTTTCTTTTTCTGCTTGTGTGTATCCAGTGTTTTTTTAGGGCCAATTTTGGGCCGAAATTCCCCTGCTTAATAGGTATATATGTTTCTTCTATATCTACCTTAAAATTCCCCTCCGAATGTATGGTTTATTTTGAAAAAAAAGAAGACAAAAATCGGACAAAAATTGACTAAAATAGAGGAATTTTCATAAACAATCCCAGCAATTTCTCATCAAGCAAGTTAGTGCATAATCTTTGTAGCAAAACAATTTATTAATGTTTTATAACAAAGTAGAGTATAAACATGAAATTATGCTTTTCTAAAAAATAAATAAATCCCCTTTTGACGTAAAATTCCCCATCTGAAGGGTCCCGCCACCTTTTCCCAAAGGTGAAAAAAAAACACTGGTATCTATTTTACAACAGCCTAAACATACTCTGTCCAGTATTTCAATAAGAATCTGACAAAAATTATTGTTTTATTATGGTATGTTTTCTCTAATGAATTGTTGTTTCTAAGACATATAGGCAGTATAATAACTTTTCCTTTTACCTTCACTCCAACTTTTAGAGCGATTTGCTCTCATTTCAAAGCTTTTTGCAGCCTCATCCTGCTGTCGTTCATAATAATACTTTTTGTGTTCTTCATATGCCTCATTAAAACTGTCTTGAAAATTATATCCTGCAATTTCAACACTTTTATCACTAAGGTTACTTAAATCTGCTGAAAAATCACTCTGTGAAACACTTGAATTACTGTCGTCTTTTTTACCTTCACCTTTATCACTTTGTCTGTGTGGAGATGAATACATAGCAGTGAAATTTGTATCAATAGTGCTTCTAAGATCTGGAAAATTTTCAAACTTGTCTCTATTTATTTCAGCATAATGTGTTCTATCTTTGGACTCATTTATTCTCCTGTGTCTCATTTGTGGTCTTTCTGCTACTTGATCCTGAAGAGCACAAGTGTCAAGGTCACTGCTGTTGACCTCTGGGTTGCTATGGTTACCGTGGTATTCTGCATACAGTTCAGCATCACTGTCCTCCACATTTCTACCTTCACAGGGCTTTCTTCTCATTGGAGGTGTTGCACTGAAAGGCAGAAAAGTTTATATAAAGATAATTGAGAATAATAATTTTCTATACAGCAGACAGTCACAGTCAACAAACAAGAGAATAATTCTTTATAGGACAGAACATTTAGATACTAAGCATAATTAAGAATAAATCAGGTTCTCTACTTTTCCTTTTAATGTTATGTTATTGTTTTTATTTTTATACACATAAGAAAATGAAACAAAAGGCTGTAAAAAGGTAAATGTTAAAGAGAACATGAAAATATAATAATTGATTTTAACCCATTTATATTGTCGAAATAAACTTGAATAGACCTGGATTTATTCTAAGATGGAACATTCAAGAGTCTAATGAAATTTCAATATTTTGTTTACAAAACTGAAAGTATTCTCCATACACTTCGCACATGAGTTATCATAGCCACTGCAATGTGGTTGCAGACACTTATAGGGAAAGATCTAGAGCGAAATAGCAGGGTGCTGCACCCTGTTCCTTTTTGGTTCCCTCCTGCTGCCCCTCTGGGCTGGTCATCACAGAAATTTTGAATATCTTTTAAATTTCAACATATTTTTGCAAATATTTATTGACAAATCAATAGCCTGTGCTTAAAAACCTTAATCAGAAGCATTACACTCATGAAAACCCTGGATTTAGGAAATAAATGGAAATATCAACAAACTGGTGCAGTTTTCCACCCTGCTCCTCCGTAGCAGCACCCTGTACCTTTTTTGATCCTAGATCTTTCCCTACACTTACGACTTCCGCTGCATGGTGTGGAGACACTCTCCAGTGATGGAGTCCCAGACCTTGAGTTGCCCACCGAGGCACGAGCTGATGATGACGCTGCCGTCGCTGATCAGACATTCTATCTCCTGCAGAAGACAGGCATAGAAAAACAGTTAGGACGTGTGTATGTGCACAATATGGGGTGTTTGTTTAGTGCGAAAATAATGATCCATTACTTCATTACTAAAAGTTCTCAACTACTGGTGAAAATTGAGTAAATTAAAATTTAAAAAAATACGCCGAAATAAACCACATCTTAACTTTTGAACAGTTTTATTCTGCTTTATAATCAGAATCAGCCCATGTTGTAAATATAACAAGAGCTGTCAGAGGACAGCGCGCTCGATTATTCTAAGTATTTCAGTTGGTACATATTTTGGATCGTGGAAGGGGCATGAATTTGTTAAAATACAAAACTTTCAAGTGAAGCCTTGTATAGTTTATACATTTTTGGAACAAACACTTTAACCACAAAATCTATGTAAAAAGTGTGCATAACTCTGTCAAAATACAAAACAGAGTTATGGGTAATGTTGCCCCTGATACTAGAGTTGATGACAAAGGTTAGTTCCAAGTTTCAAGTGAATAACTTATCTAGTTTTGAAGTCACAAAACTTTTGAATATAAACTTTAAACAGAAAATCTAAGTGAAAAGGGGGCATAACTCTGTCAAAATACAAAATAGAGTTATGGGTAATGTTGCTCCTAATACTAGAGTTGATGACAAAGGTTACTTCCAAGTTTCAAGTCAAAAGCTTATGTAGTATTCAAGTTACAAAACGTTTGAATATAAACTTTAACCAGAAAATCTGTGTGAAAAAGGGGCATAACTCTGTCAAAATACAAAAAGAGTTATGGGGAATGACGTCCATGATACTGGAGTTGATGACAAAGGCAGGGGGTGTGGAAATCCCATGCCCGACTTGTCTGACGCGAGTAATTTTACCATCAGACAAGTAAATTTTTCCTCTCAAGTTGTCCGTGGTCATGTACAATGTAATGTTGTGAAAAGGATGTAAAAATTAGGAGTTAATCATAAAATTAATATTATAATAATCTATTTTAACAGCATTAACAAATTGTAATTTATTTCTAATTTGATGACACATTATATTAGGAACGCCAGTAATAGAAACATTATTTTTACTTGGACAAGGTACATTTGTTTGCGGACAAGTAAATTTATGCAATGAACTTGTCCATGGACAAGTGAATAATTTTGATATTTCCACACCCCTGATAAAGGTTAGTTCTAAGTTTCAAGTGAATAACTTATGTAGTTTTGAAGTTACAAAACTTTTGAATATAAACTTTAACCAGCAAATCTATGTGAAAAAGGGGCAGAACTCTGTCAAAATACCAAACACAGTTATGGGGAATGTTGCCCCTGATACTGGAGTTGATTACAAAGGTATATTCCAAGTTTTAAGTGAATAACTTGTGTAGTTTTGAAGTTACAAGTCTTTTGAATAAAAACTTTAACAAATTCAGACGCGGACGCGAACGCAAGGGGTAGTAGGATAGCTAACCTATTCTTCGCATAATCGACTTAAAACTCTTTTCAGTAAGAAACTAGTGATTCCTAAACATTGTGTGTATGCCAATGACGCACAAAAATTACATAAATTGCATAACACTTTCATGAAAAGTTTGGTCATGATATTTTAAGTTATGCAAATATATACCATATATAACCAAATACAATTGAGTACAATAATTGTCACTATATAACAACAAACAGATCCATACCTGTGCATGTCCTTTTAATATAATTGGCACGGCTTGCTTCATCTGCTTGAAGTACGAGTTACCCTTGGCATTTTTCGGTATCTTATTCCATGACGCCCTCCACTTGGAGTACTTCTTTGTACACATGCATCGATACAGGACCATTATGAAGTATGTAACACATATCACGCTCAGAAAACCAAGAGAGACTGTTACAATTAACTCGAGCCTTGATTTTGGGTAGTATAGATTCTTCAACTGCTCTGGATCCATGTAAGGGTAATATCTCCGGAAATACTCTTCGGACATAAACTCGGGCTCATTTGATTCTTTTGCAGTAGAGCTCTGCTCAGTTTTATCAACAGTCGCATCTGCAGTGCTGTCTTCACTTTCTTCACTCTTAGATTGCTTACCCACATCATGACCGTTCAAGTCAATGTCATGTGAGTGGATTTCTGGTATCTTTGGGTTAATTGACTGTTGTTTGGGTTTCTTGTGGCTCCAAGTAGACTGGTAGCCGGGCACTCGCAGACGTATGGCCTCCTCTGGACTGATCACCACCGACAGGTGCAGGGAGGGGAGAATACTTATGTACCTGGAAATAATGACCTGTTGTATAGAGCTCATTCAGATGACATGTAGAGCTCATATATATGACAGCATCTGACAGCATATCTTTAAACCTGCTGACATCGGGTCATGCCCATTGTAAAACTCTCACATGTGACTCATTGGGATGGGCCCAGTAGTAATAGTGTTAACTTCTAAACCAGTAACGATTTGGGCTCTCAGCCTGTCCTTTAACCTAACCCTAACCGTAATTAAGAAAACCAAACCTAATTCTAACCATAACCATAGTGTCACGAAGCCCGGGAAAAGATAACACCTATTCGGGCAAGTTAAAATGTTGACCTGCCCGCCCAAAAGGGCAAGTACAAGAAGAAGCAAAGTTATGAAATTTAAAGATTCCTTTACCAATAATACGACAATGTTCAGAATGTTTTTCTTAAAATATATCATAAATCACATAATTTTCTTTCCATATGACTGACTACATGAACATCGTCACTATCATTTAAAAGGTTTAGGTAATCTCTAGGTTTTATTTCCTATTTTCGGACAAGTTCAGGCGCATTCGGGCGAGCTGAAATTGTATGTCTATTGCCCGAACGGGCAAGCCCTTCCAAACAATTAGTGTGAAGACTGATACCTCTCTACAATACTCACTTGCCAACGATGCTGATGTTGTAGTAGGAGAACATGGTGGTCCAGTGGGTGTGGGACAGGGAGCGCCACGTCTCCAGATGCACATGCTTCACCGAACCAGAGTCCTCCACTTCACCGCGCCAGAAGAACGCCAAGGGAGATAACACTTCTAGACGGTTATGCTCTCCAGTGTTTGTCTGCTCCTGAATTGTGTTGGAACCAGTATTATATATAGATTCAATATGCAACCCAGCTTACAACTACAATAATGACTTGTTCTCAGATATGTCATTAATATGCTACTAAACCAGCTCACAGCGAAACAAAAAATTTAACAAGCTACATGTATAATGTTTTTTAGTTTGGTTCTTTTCAGCTAAATATCATTGAGTATATCATATAGAGGCAAATGGATTTATCAGTTAGGCGTAAAAAAAAAAAATGTTTGTTTCAGGTAACATGCCCAAAAAAATTAGGGTAGGTAGGTCGGGATTTTTTTTTTTTTTTTTTTGGGGGGGGGGTAAATGGTCAACTTGAAGATCCTAAAACTGAATAAATATTCAAAACATATCAGTAATATCCTTAAACATTGTTTATAAGTGGATACTATCAAAACAAAACACTTATTTATCCAAAAACACATATAATTATTGAAAAAGGTAAATAAACCAAAAATCAATCTGCCAAACCCAATAAAATGTTCTAGGGTCGGGTTACCTGAAACAAACATTTTTTTTTTTACGCCTTATAAAGCATGTTGTATTCACCTATAGTTTCAACTTAATAATTTAATGTTTGATTTTTGGTCAAAAAACAAAAACAAAAACAACACTGTGGTGTCAAGATTTGGGTCCATAATACCCAATCTTAGTATTTGGGTCTCTGTGTTTATACAAGGTCAAAAATTAAAGCTTTCTCTGTCTGGGAACACTTCCTAATACAGGACTACAATAACCGGCCACTGCGGCCCTACCTGTTGTTTGATGATCTGCTCCAGAGCGTCCGGGGAGGGCGGGACATCCGTACCATTGCCGGGAAATGTGCTGTTGGTCAGGTGGTGTACCAGGCCGGACTTGTACGCGATCAGCAGGATCCACATCACTGAGCAGACCTAGAGGAAGAAAGGAAGCAAATATGGCAGGATTTCAATAGGTGCAGAATACTGCTTTTTGACACAAACACGCTGCTATTTATTTGTTTTTGTCTTGTGCAAATAATCTGCCTTGAATCATTTTGATGCACTGTTTTCTATTTTCTACTGAAATCCTGGATACAGTATTCCAATATCTTCCTGAAATCTGCTTTGTATAATAAAAACTCATATATAACATTTAAGGATTAACATAGTAAGCATGCATACAAGAATTAGCACATGCTTACCATAATAAATCTTTGTACAACCCTTGTACTGGCCCAGAAATAGACGACCCTCAATCTGCGCGGCAAATTAAAGATGGTTTCTGTCTGAAACAACCTCGAATCATGGTAAACTCTAGGGGATGACGTGGGCCCCTTATTGGACAGCATGCTGACCCCTGATGACAGGTTGAAGCGGGGCTGGAACCTTGTCTTGTTAGCTGGTAGACGGGGCTTAAAGGGGCAGTGGAATAGAGGCTCAAGCTTGACAGGCTCCGATACACTGGTCTTGTTTTCCTTCTTGTGTTTGTGTAGATCTGACAGCTGAAATACAAGTAGAACACATCACCAATGACTGTCAAAACGATACGAGACGTGTCGCGGGAAAATCGGGCTAAATGCACGTGTGTAAAGTTTTGTCCCGGATTAGCCTGTGTAGTCCTCCTACAGTGGATTTTTGTTTAGAAGAGACTTCCTTAGAACAGAAAATACCATAAAAGCGGATAGTGTCGTCCTGGATAAGCCTATGCGGAGTGCACAGGCTAATCCGGGACGACACTTTACACACCTGCATTTAGCCCGATTTCCCCATGACTGGCCTCATATACATTTAACAGAAAATGTACACTCCATGATATTTCCAAAAGTACCTGACTGGTTATTTTCCAGCCGGTCCAGTAAAAAATCTAAGGTAGCGGGACCGAATGTTTCTGTAATATTTGCACTAATTCCATTATCAGATCCATGTTATGTCCCATGAATGTGGGTTCAATCCTGAGATTCTGACACAAGCACAGGACCGAATGATCTGTAATCCCCGGACACGTACTTTTTGGAATGTCTGACACTCTCATGGCAACATACAATAAAACATACACAAAAGTACAAATATAAATTTAACAGTGACCATGTTGTCAACATTATGTTAAATATAACACAAAAAGTCAACTGCGACTGTTAAGACTGGATTCTAACCTCCATTCTGCGGATGTCGACTGAGAGGACAGTTACAAAGAAGACCATCTGAAGGAAGAAGTCTGTCAGCAGACCGACCAGCGCAAACAAGCAGAACTCCTGAAATATAGAATTACCACTCTCAGGCTTTGCAAAAAAGAACTCCTGAAATGAAGTATCAACCACAGGCATTTGACGGGTGGCTATGGTAATAATTAGTAAATGCATCATTTCTTATTACAAATACGGTAATCAAGAAATGATGAAAAAACCAATTTTCTGATTTAAATATTTTTTCCTTTCCAATATATATATAACAAGGTATATGTTCTGTTCTGTTCTGTAGCCACCTCCAGATGCCCCAGAGAGAGACTTTATAAGCTTATAAGCTTAAAGCTTTCGTCTTGATTCCGTTGCCTCAATACACATGTTGTATTGTATTGTGTTCTCCATATATTACTGTATATGTATATATTGGGCAATAAATATGTTTAAACTAGATGCCCAAATCATAAGGTAAATTGGTTTGAAAATTCCTAACATCAAGAATTTTCCATAGATTTTCTCAAACATGATCTTGTTTAATGCAGAAATGAATTTCCTCTCAGAAAATAAACCGCATTACCTATGGTTTTGTAATAATGCCATTTTTCGCAGCATTGAAATGGGTCCTATACCCATCAGACTGGGAATTTTCATTGGCATTTATTCATTCCATTTGGGAAACATATTTTGGGACTGGGAATGGATCCTTTTCTTAACACTGTCAAAGAAGGAAAAATCACACAGACTTGGTAATTTTTTTTGCAACCATCTAGGAAAAGTAAAGCTGTTTGAGACTGGGAATGGGTGCTTTTACAGGCCCCAGTCAAAGAAGGAAAAACAATCAATGCTACGTAGTACAATACACATCGCTACAATGATGGTTTTAACTTTTAAAATGCCACAATCCAATAAACTGTTATTGTATGTGCATGCTGATTCACAAGTTTTATTAGTTTACCTGTATGGCAGGCACAAATGTGAAGAAGCCCACAGCTATAATTGCCAGCTCTATCAACAGGTTTTTAGTTATTGACCAGCCCTCTTTACTCAGGCCTGAAAATATACATGTTAACATAAGTTTGTAGTTATTGACCAGCCCTCTTTACTCAGGCCTGAAAATATACATGTTAACATAAGTTTGTAGTTATTGACCAGCCCTCTTTACTCAGGCCTGAAAATATACATGTTAACATAGGTTTGTAGTTATTGACCAGCCCTCTTTACTCAGGCCTAAAAATAAACATGTTTATAAAAGTTTGTAGTTATTGACCAGCCCATGTTACTAAGGCCTGAAAATATACATGTTAACATAAGTTTGAAGTTATTGACCAGCCCTCTTTACTCAGGCCTGAAAATATACATGTTAACATAGGTTTGTAGTTATTGACCAGCCCTCTTTACTCAGGCCTGAAAATATACATCATGTTAACATAGGTTTGGAGTTCTTAGACCCTAAGTTATACATGTTCATATAGGTTTGTAGTTACTTCGGCCATAAATTGGCTTTGTAGTTAGTGACCACCCCTCTTTACATGGGGCTTGAAAATAAAGATGTACACAACTACTGAGTTATTGACCAACCCTCCTGAAACCTGAAAATAAAGAAATAAATGCAGACCCATGTACCCCGATATCTTTGATAAGGGACATTATTAGGTAGTGGTTTGATGACAAGACCTTATGACTTAGGCATACAAATCTAGAACAGACATTTTAGTTACTGACCAGCTGTATTTAGAATGTAGAAGAAATGTGTAATTTAACAGTTTCCACTTTTTCTTATTCCCTGTGAAGCAATATTAACATACTTGTTAAGCATTAAAAAACCTATTTACACAAGGACGGCAAAAACATCTGTATTGACAGAGCATGTATGCATAAGTTAACTTTTGCCAGAATTTGCTATATAATTACAGTATGGACAAACATGACAAATGACAAACAGTGTTGTCTATTTTGCCAGAATTTGCTATATAATTACAGTATGGACAAACATGACAAATGACAAACAGTGTTGTCTATTTTGCCAGAATTTGCTATATAATTACAGTATGGACAAACATGACAAATGACAAACAGTGTTGTCTATTTTGCCAGAATTTGCTATATAATTACAGTATGGACAAACATGACAAATGACAAACAGTGTTGTCTATTTTGCCAGAATTTGCTATATAATTACAGTATGGACAAACATGACAAATGACAAACAGTGTTGTCTATTTTGCCAGAATTTGCTATATAATTACAGTATGGACAAACATGACAAATGACAAACAGTGTTGTCTATTTTGCCAGAATTTGCTATATAATTACAGTATGGACAAACATGACAAATGACAAACAGTGTTGTCTATTTTGCCAGAATTTGCTATATAATTACAGTATGGACAAACATGACAAATGACAAACAGTGTTGTCTATTTTGCCAGAATTTGCTATATAATTACAGTATGGACAAACATGACAAATGACAAACAGTGTTGTCTATTTTGCCAGAATTTGCTATATAATTACAGTATGGACAAACACGACAAAATGACAGTGGTGTCAACAAGAGCTGTCGAAAGACAGCGCGCTCGACTTTTCTTGTGCTTGTGAGAGTTACTGGCCTTTTTTTTCTAAAACAAGAAACATGGAAATTTCATGAAAACCACATTTTTCAAATGAAATGCTTTAAAGTTAGCACATCAATAAAATTCTTAGTAATGGTGAAATTGACCTTGACCCCACAAACCCCATATGCAATCCCAAGCGAGGTCTCGATATAAGGTATCTATTTATTAAGTTTCATTAAAAATCTCTATGTCGTCTCAAGCTATTGAGCGTAAACTGTTTGTCTGTTTTTAGTAATGGTGACCTTGACCCCACCCAGCCCATATGCAATCCCATGCGAGGTCTAGATATAAGATATCTATGTATGAAGTTTCATTGAAATGTCCAGTTTGATTGCAAAGTTAACATGAATTCCAGTCGTATTTCCTGCCTAGCAGGTGGGCTGGGGCAGTGTAACGTTTTTACAACACATGCCAAACATGTCCAATTAACGACAATTGATAATTGGCAGGGGGGCACGTCTTTACAAGGGCCGCGAATTAACGGTTTGTAGGAGGCGCGAACACGACGCATTGTATCCACAAATAACAAAACTGGGTCATGTTGTGATAACGGTTTCACAGTTTGCACAAGGCATACATTGTTGTTTATTGTCCTTAAGTGACATCTATATGGTTAACTCGTTTACAGTAAATTACAATTACTCTCTAAGTAAACCAATCAAAATGAATCCATTATCAGCCAATCAATTTCTTGAACAAAATTAGCATGATCTGGTCAATTTTCATATACATCACTTGTTAATTATTCACCATTATATCAACACCGAATATTATACAAGAGTCTTGATCAATCAACAATGCCACCATCACGTGTTTTGGAAGTACTTTACGCGGTCATTAGACAAAACCCAGGCAACGTCTGTGTAATGAGAAATTTGTGTACGGAACGATTAACAAATTAATTAACAATACATTTAACAATATCTTACATTTCTTTATATTTGCCTAACACTGGTTATATCGCTCATTTACTACTGAAAAAAAAGGTAAAACAACTACGTACAAGTAGTATACATATTTGGGATAGATAAATATTCTGACAGAGTGCCGTTTATAGTAGTATTTACAAAACGAATATTGATTTCAGTATTCAGTTCCATCCCTAATTTTTAGTAACAGTGACCTTGACCCCACCCACCCCATATACAATCCCAAGTTAGGTCTCGATATAAGGTATCTATGTATTAAGTTTCATTAAAATATCTCAATGCAGTCTCAAGTTATTTAGCGGAAATCATTTTTCTATTTTTATTAACAGTGACCTTGACCTTGACCCTACCCACCCCATATGCAATCCCAAGCGAGGTATTGATATAAAGTATCTATGTGTAAAGTTTTATTAAAATATCTCGATGCGTTCTCAAGTTATTGAGCGGAAACTGTTTTTCTATTTTAGTAACAGTGACCTTGACCGTGACCCTATACGTAATCATAAGTGAGGTCTCGATAAAAGGTATGTATGTATTAAGTTTCATTAAAATATTTCAATGCGTTTTCAAGCTATTGAGCAGAAACCGTTTTTCCATTTTTAGTAACAGTGACCTTGACCCCACCCACCCCATATGCAATCCCAAGCGAGCTCTCGATATAAGGTATCTATGTATTCAGTTTCATTAAAATACTTGAATGCGTTCTCAAGTTATTGAGCGGAAAATATTCTATTTTTAGTAACAGTGACCTTGACCCCACCCACAAATATGCAATCCCAAGTGAGGTCTTGATATAAACTATCTATGTATTAAGTCTTATTAAAATATCTCAATATGTTATTGAGCGGAAACAGTTTTTCTGTATTTTAGTAACAGTGACCTTGACCTTGACCCCACCCACACCATATGCAATCCCAAGCGAGGTCTCTATGTTTGAAGTGTCATTTCAATAGCTTCATCCGTACTCGAGTTAGAGAGCGGAAACGAAAAGTTGAGAAACTAGCTTACCAAACAACTTTAACCTATCTAAATAGTTTATATGTAAAATATCTAAGTGTAAAAAGGCCCATAATTTTGACAAATTTCAAACTAGAGTTATCAAAATTGGCCTATGGGTTAATTTTAATATAGGGAATAAGTGTTTTAAGGTTGAATGAAATCACACAAGCCATTCCTGAGAAACTAGCTTACCAAAAACTGTTACCTGTCCATATAGCCTATATGTAATATTTCTAAGAGTAAAAAGGCCCATAATTTTGACAAATTCAAGGGTGTGTGCAATGGGGGCGGCAGGGGCGGTGGCCGCCACTTCAATATTTTGTCAAAAGATCGTCATGTATAAATTCCGCCGCACCTTCTCGGAAATAGTAAAATCGTGCCTCCCTTGTTGTTTAAGTCGGATGCTGTTCAATGAAATGACCATCCATCATGCTGGTCCTTAATCCGTGGCAATCAACGAATAGCCCATGTGTAATGAATCTCATAAATCATGACATTGATAATGACTAGTGCAGATCAGCGCCTCCATCTTTTTCGAAGAGGCCACTTAATAAAGTGTGTTTGTACGATCTTATTACAGATATAGTGGCATAAATACAATTAACAAAATAAAGTTAATACCCAGTTTCATATCCAGCAGGGATAATAATAAATAGACACAGAAAATCTTCACTCTTTCCTGATATATTTCGCCTCAATAGGCTTTTTCAAAGTTTGTTTTTACAAATTAGCTACATTTTCATTATGTTACTCAACAAAACAATTGTATATTGACGTCAAAAAGCAAACAAACAGGAAATGACGTCACGACGTCAAAACAGCAGTGACGCAAATTAGCGCCAAAACCATATTACATCAATTACATGTTTATACATATCCACTGTCATAATAATAATGACAATGACAATAAAACAAACAAAAATAACAATAATAATAATAATAATAACAATAATGACTATAACAATAATCAAGATAACATCATCAATAACATAATCATAGCTATTATTATTATTATAAGTATTAAATTTATTTCGACTAATAAAAAAATAAAATAATTAAATAAAATAATTTTAATCATAAATTAATAATAATAATAATAATAATAATCATAATAAAACAATAATAATATTCTGTATCATTATTATTTCATCATCATCATTATCATCACTCATCAACATCATCTTAGCAATCATCACTTTTATCATCTCTATCATTATCATTCTTAAACACTAACATTATCATCATCATATTATTATTAACAAATGAAAATGAAAAAACAGTTATCATGCATGCTGACTGCTTGAGTTTACAACTATTGATCATGTGATAATATATATGTGTGTATGAGTCTTTGCCAGTTAATTATTTCTATATTCCTGCCATAAAATGCCCGAGGTTGATTTTGTGTTCAGTCCATTGGGAACTTCCGTCTTGAGTATATGGATCCAAGTCAACTCCTTGAGTTTTCGGTACGATCCAGAATTATCTCGAATACACTGGAGTACACTCACACCCATATCTTCTATCCCATGCCCAATTGAGTTAAAATGTTCCGCAACCGGTTTCCTCCTTTGATGCCTTGTATCCCCTTCATGCTCTTTCAGTCTCTGCTTTAACGATCGCTTAGTTTCCCCTACATATATTATCTTATGACATTTGAGACAGTTTATGCCATAAATGATGTTCCATGTTGCACAACTTTGTCTATTGGATATGGAAACTCCTTCTATTCCGCCATTGTTGTGTAAATGGGATGTTGCGTAAATGGGATGAGCAATTGATGAAATATGAATGTCTACCAGTCTTTTATAAGCGATATATTGACGATGGTTTTGGACTTTGGACTCATGGGAGAGAGAAGCTTGACAAATTCCTAGAACATGCGAATAAGATCGATGAAAACATACAGGTAGAAATGAGGGTAGATGAAAACCAGATAGAATTTTTAGATACTATTGTGAAGATGGAAAATGGGAAGTTGACAACATCATTATACACAAAACCAACAGACAAGCACATGTATTTGAATCAGAAGTCAAGCCATCCTAAAAAAACAAAAGAATCCATTGCGTACAGCCAAGCAATACGACTCAAGAGAATATGCTCCAATGAAGAAGATTACCAACATCATAAACAAAAACTGAGACACCATCTTCGCAAATGTGGATATAGTGGAAAGTGTCTGGATAAACAATTTACACGTGCAGATAAATTAAGTAGAGAAAGTCTCTTAAAACCTAGCAAAAATAAGAAGAATGACAATAAAAGGGTACCTCTTGTCCTGACGTACTCGAAAAAGCTACCAAATGTTCATGAGGTTATACAAAGACACCTACCTACACTACACCAATCAGAGAAAATGAAAGAGATATTTACTGCTACCCCAATAGTGGCTTATAGAAGAGACAGAAACATCTCCGATGTGCTAGTTCATGGAAAAACTAATCGTGTTGTGCGTATTCAAGAAAACGAGGAAGGACAGTGTGCAAGAAGATGTGTGGTTTGTGATATGCTAGCAAGAGGTGTACACAACAATGGCGGAATAGAAGGAGTTTCCATATCCAATAGACAAAGTTGTGCAACATGGAACATCATTTATGGCATAAACTGTCTCAAATGTCATAAGATAATATATGTAGGGGAAACTAAGCGATCGTTAAAGCAGAGACTGAAAGAGCATGAAGGGGATACAAGGCATCAAAGGAGGAAACCGGTTGCGGAACATTTTAACTCAATTGGGCATGGGATAGAAGATATGGGTGTGAGTGTACTCCAGTGTATTCGAGATAATTCTGGATCGTACCGAAAACTCAAGGAGTTGACTTGGATCCATATACTCAAGACGGAAGTTCCCAATGGACTGAACACAAAATCAACCTCGGGCATTTTATGGCAGGAATATAGAAATAATTAACTGGCAAAGACTCATACACACATATATATTATCACATGATCAATAGTTGTAAACTCAAGCAGTCAGCATGCATGATAACTGTTTTTTCATTTTCATTTGTTAATAATAATATGATGATGATAATGTTAGTGTTTAAGAATGATAATGATAGAGATGATAAAAGTGATGATTGCTAAGATGATGTTGATGAGTGATGATAATGATGATGATGAAATAATAATGATACAGAATATTATTATTGTTTTATTATGATTATTATTATTATTATTATTATTAATTTATGATTAAAATTATTTTATTTAATTATTTTATTTTTTTATTAGTCGAAATAAATTTAATACTTATAATAATAATAATAGCTATGATTATGTTATTGATGATGTTATCTTGATTATTGTTATAGTCATTATTGTTATTATTATTATTATTATTGTTATTTTTGTTTGTTTTATTGTCATTGTCATTATTATTATGACAGTGGATATGTATAAACATGTAATTGATGTAATATGGTTTTGGCGCTAATTTGCGTCACTGCTGTTTTGACGTCGTGACGTCATTTCCTGTTTGTTTGCTTTTTGACGTCAATATACAATTGTTTTGTTGAGTAACATAATGAAAATGTAGCTAATTTGTAAAAACAAACTTTGAAAAAGCCTATTGAGGCGAAATATATCAGGAAAGAGTGAAGATTTTCTGTGAAAATAAAGTTAATTAACATATATTTCTATTTAAAATGGAATAAAAATTAAGAACAATCATTGCTTTTAGACTTAAAATAAATTTATTTTTAATCACCAAATAGTTTTCGTCTGTACAAACGGAAACTCCAATACATGTATATACGTTGACTTGATAGTTGGTTTAGGTGACACAACACCAATAAACGATGCAAAAGTCGACAGTGTAACTTGTTGATTTATTTCATACTGAAGTGTTTCCTTCGTCACTTTATGTTTTTCTGTTTGCTTTCATATTTGTCACTTTCATCTGCTTATTTTAAAAATAACTGATATGAAAAATTGTACATACACACTTTAAGGTAGACAGTAAGTGTTATAAGCAATATACAGAAAACATCTTTGTCGACAATTTTAGAACAGGGTTTGAAAAACACGAGAATAATAAATTCTATAATAGCAATTACTCAAATCCAAAGTTAGAATTCATGAAAACAGTATTCATGCCCCATTCTGTTATTGTCATTAAATATGAATGTACCAAATCAGCCAGTTAATTTCAACTTTCAAAAACATACGTTCGGAAAGAACAATCTAGAACAACATTTATTCAACCCTCAGTGGTTTGCAACTTACAAACTTATGTTGATAAGTCATAGACTGGTATTATCATTTTGTGGATATTTCATCATAGAATATTTTATGCGCATCTGACAATTCTTGAGATTGTTTACCAGTTTATAAATACGCTCTTATGAATATAATTATTAAATTGCACCATTAAAATAAATGCGATGATATTCTATTCATGTAGTTACATTTATTGCGTCCAAATTAATTCCTTAATACGGTCCCTGGAATAGTCTAAAACGCGATAATATACTCATGCAGAGAAAAAGTATAAATCTGGAAGCCACCCAGTGATTTTCTTTCCAAATTTCCAAACTGCCTGTGCCCATGAAATGGGGAACTTTAACGCGACAAATTTCAAAAATGGGAAAGTTTATTTTTCATAAAATTTGTGGTTATTTTGCTTGTTTAATAATTAATATATTCAATTTTTAATCTTCTTAACTTTCTTTTGTGACAATGGTGCAAATTCAATAATTGTTTTTCTGTTTTCAATACTATAAAGTACTTGGGGGTAGAAAATGGACAATTTTGGGGAAAATGGAGGATATTTTGTCAGGGGAAACTGCCTTCAAACGGCACTAAAATTAGAGAAAACAATCACTGCCACCCCCCACCCCTGCCCCACTCGCCGCCCCAATGTTGAAAAGTTGTTGACGCCCCTGAAATTTCAAACTTGAGTTATCAAAATTGGCCTATGAGTTCGTTTTTATATAGGGAATAAGTGTTTTAAGTTTGAATGAAATCCCTCAAGCCATTCCTGAGAAGCCAGCTTACCGAAAAACTTTCCATATAGCTTATATGTAAAATTTCTAAGTGTAAAAAGGCCCATAATTTTGACAAATTTCAAACTAGAGTTACCAAACTTGGCCTATAGGTTCATTTCAATGTGAAGAATAAATGTTGTAAGTTTGAATAAAATCCCTCAAGCCATTCCTGAGAATCTAGCTTACCAAAAAACTTTAACCTAGCTCGGACGCCGACACCGGTGCGAGTAGAATAGCTTGCCTTTTCTTTGAAAAATCGAGCTAAAAATGGACAACAGAGGCAACATGAGATTTTGCCACCCTAGTGTTAAAGTAACATTAAACCATGACTGAAGTCATACCTGTGGCCACCCTGTCAGTGACATCCAGCTCTATGGACGTTGAGACGACTGACTTGGTCATCACGAGAACGTTCTCCATCCCGATCAGCACGACCAGGTACGGAAACACCTCCCTGGACACAGACATAGTAACGTGTGTAACTCGGAAAAACAAGAGCTGTTTGTAAAACAGTTATGCACCCTCTAGGTTAAAAGCAATCTTTAACATATTAAGTTTGGTGATGATCGGATGAGAACTGTTGGACATAGAAAGCGGAAACTGCTGAAAAGGCTAATTTTAGATAATTCAAGGGCCATAACTCCACAATTCCTGCATCAATTTGGCTGATTATCAAACTTGGCCAAGACATAATGCCCATAAACATTTTAAGGAAGTTTGGTTAAGATCAGATGAAAACTGTTGGACTAAGAGAGTTGAAACTAAAGTGGTCTACCGACAGACCGATCAACCAACATTAACAAATCTTCGATGGGGGGCACAATTAATACGACTCTAACCATCATGCATGAATTTTATACAGATCGATTATGCTATTGTTACCAGTTACCACATCAGAATCGCAATATATTCAGTATTTCAGTGAATATACAGTTATGGTATAAATAAACATGTGAAACATGCGCACAAATGGAACAGACTATAAATATAGGCAATAATTCAAGCATTAAATTACGCCAATAGAGTTCACGAGTGTCAGTTCAATTTCTTCTGGCTGTATGTTTCAAGTCCAGTTTACAGAATAATAAAGAACCCTCATTTTATCAAAAATGGGGCAGAATACAGGCTGTTCAGGGGTACACTTTTTTCTCACATTTCAGCCTAAAAAAATTCCACCCAAGCTGAAGTAGTTAATTTTGAATAATTTATTTGGGTGACGTGAACTCATCAGGTCACCATGAGACAGGATATTACAAAATGATCAAAATACTAGAACTCCGTGAGTCGGATGTGTCGCCTGACAGGGCATAACTAAGTACGATATGAGCAATTATGCCAACACTTCCATAAAGTTTCATAAAGATCGAACAAAAACTGTTTAAGTTATTGTCTGCACAAGCCTTATTTGAACGAGTTTTTTTAAGGGGCATAACTCAAGTACAATAAGAGCAATTATGACGAAATTCGAACTTAACCTTCCAGTTTCATAATCATAGCACAAAAACTTCCCAAGCTATTGTCTGCACAAACTGAAGGAGACGCCGACGCCGCCAAAAGTTACCCCTATATGTAGCCTTTTCAGGCGATTCAATAAAACTATGTAAAAAATTATGAGTTTTAATAGCAAATTGCTTTAGTATGCTAAACATTATTTGTACATGGTATGTCAGGATTGTCCACAGACAAAACCTGGTAAAAATCTATTCACTGAATCAACAAAAATGTCTATATCCTGGAAATGTTTACCCTCCACTTGCAGAATAACTAGGCTGACTTATCCCTAAAGGCATTGCAAGGAAGGGTGGCTTCATATGAACACCCACGACCACCTACCCTCCACATGCAGAATAACTAGGCTGACTTATCCCTAAAGGCATTGCAAGGAAGGGTGGATTCATATGAACACCCACGACCACCTACCCTCCATTGAGTCTCGTGTTGAGACCGAAGATGGAGCAGATACTGACGGACATGAAGAGAGATGACACCACGGTGACCACGGCGCTCAACGCCAGACCCCACTTGGACTTCACCATCTCGATCTTCTCTGAAAAAAAAACACGGCAGAAATCACACATTACATGTTGTCACAAATCACAGACCACAAATCACAGGTAACATATCACAATTCATGTCACAAATCACACACCACAAATCACAACTAGAATTGTCACATGAGTGACGGATATACCCCCACAATATGGCCTTGTCACAAAGCTATGGCATCCATTCAAAAGAAATGGACAGAGAGAGAATGCTTTAATTTGTGAATGGTCAACAGTGTATTTGGAAAAATTTGATTTCAATAGGAGCCATAACTCTGTCAACATTTAGTGGTTTGTAACCAAAGATGAACTTGATCTTTATTTTATGATGTTACACCTATGAACCAAAAATAATTTAATTCCTTTCATGAGTTATTGTCCATGTTTTTCAGGAATTTAAGTGAAAAAGGGGAGCCATAACTGTTTACCAATAATTATATAAATATGTCAAGCCATTGTTGAGTTATCGCCAGGAAACCATGATTTTAGGGAGTTAATGTCAAATAAAGGGCCATAACTGTCAAAATGTAGTGGTTTGTAACCAAAGTCGAACTTGACCGTATTTTATGATGCTACAAATGTATACCAAGAATTAATTGAATATGTTAAGCCATTCTTGAGTTATCGTCCAGAAATCATGTTTTTAGGGAATTTTAAGTCAAAAAGGGGCCATAACTCTGTCAAAATTTAGTGGTTTGTAACCAACATCGAACTTGACCCGTATTCTATGATGTTACACATGTGAACCACAAATTATTTGAATATGTCAAGCCTTTCTTGAGTTATCATCCGGAAACCAAAAACCAACAGACCGACAAGCTCACTCCTATATACCCCCCCTAAACTTCGTTTGTGGGGGTATAATTAACACATTACACATCACAGATCATACATCACAAATCATCATCAAAATTTATTAGGGATGGCAAAACTATTCAAATATTCAATTGAATATTTAAAACGCTGTATATCAGTCTGAAATCTGTATAGCAGTATGATAAAAATGAACATATGCCTAAGACTTACTGACAGAGAAGTAGATATACAGCAGCACAACGAGGTACAGTACGATGAGATGCGTGTACTCGAAGTAGATGTTGATGTTCTTGTAATGCAGGTGTACAATGTGGTCCACCTCTGAGTTGTTAGCGTTGCCCACGGTGTCTGGGTACAACGTCTCCAGGTGACTGCGTAACTCACTTACGAACCTGCAGATTACAGTCAACACGTAGATCACAAAGTATACACTAGGGGAAGATCCAGAGCAAAATAGCAGAATGCTCTGTGCTGGTCAAAAGAGAATTTTTGAAAATCCTTTGACATTTTGCTTATATATTCAATGAAAAACTAGAATTGTCACATGAGTGACGGATATACCCCCACAATATGGCCTTGTCACGAAAGTATGGCATCCACGCTAAAGAAATGGACAGAGAGAGAATGCTTTAATTTGTGAATGGTCAACAGTGTATTTGGAAAAATTTAATTTCAATAGGAGCCATAGCTCTGTCAACATTTAGTGGTTTGTAACCAAAGTTGAAGTTGATCTGTATTTTATGATGTTACACCCATGTACCAAAAATAAGATAAATATGTGAAGCTTTCATTAGTTACTGTCCATGTTTTCCAGGAATTTAAGTCAAAAAGGGGGGCCTTAACTGTGTCAAAATTTAGTTGTTTGTAACCAAAGTCGAACTTGACCTGTATTTTATGATGCTACACATGTGTACCATTAATTATTTAAATATGTCAAGCCATTGTTGAGTTATCGTCAGGAAACAATGTTTTTAGGGAATTTAAGTCAAATAAAGGGCCTTAACTCTGTCAAAATTTAGGGGTTTGTAACCTTAAAGTCGAACTTGACCCATATTTTATGATGCTACACATGTATCCCAAGAATTATTTGAACATGTCAAGTCATTCTTGAGTTATCATCCAGAAATCATGTTTTTAGGGAATTTTTAGTCGAAAAAGGGCCATATCTCTGTCAAAATTTAGTGGTTTGTAACCAACATCGAACTTGACCTGTATTCTATGATGTTACACATGTATACCAAAAATTATTTGTTTATGTCAAGCCTTTCTTGAGTTATCATCCGGAAACCAAAAACCAACAGACAGACGGACCGACAAGCTCACTCCTATATACCCCCCCTTAACTTTGTTTGTGGGGGTATAATGATTAAACCCTGTTAAAAAACCTTAAATGGAAGCTTTAACATTATAAAACGCCTTTAGTTACCATTTTTTATTAGAAATGTCCAATAAGTACAAATTTAATAAAAATTGGGTACAACATTTAACCCTGATAGAATAACTTCACAAATAAAAGGCCAAAACTTTATTTTCATAAAATATGGAATTACGGCACTAATTTTCACAATTCAAAGGGCTCCGGCCCCATTCACATAGGACTGAAAGAAAACACTAAGATGTGTTACCTCTCGTCATACGACTTGAGCACCATGGTGATAGCATAGCTGATTGTCCTCTGTCGGTTACGAATGAAATATCTTGATACCCCTGTCTGTTTCCACGGCAACCCAAACAAGATGTCTGAAAGCAATAAATATATAAATTAGAACAATACCTTGGCATGCCATGTTATCTGTGTACACAGACTGATCTATATACTTCAACAGTAAATCTGGTATTTCAAATGAATTAGAGAATTAAATGTGCCAAAAAGGAAATCAATGTGATTAGGTTCCGTATTCGAATTGCTTTTCTTACACTCAATATGTACGACAAAATGAGGCGTGTCGTGGAAAAACCAGGTTTAATGCATCTGCGTAAAGTGTCGTCCCGGATTACGCTGTGCAGTCCGCACAGACTAATCCTGGACGACACTTGCCGCTTTATTGGTATTTTGTGTTTCAAGGAAGTCTCTTCTACACATATATCCACTGCAGGCAAAGTGCCGTCCTGGATTAGCCTGTGCTGACTGCACAGGCTAATCTGGGACAACACTTTACGCACATGCATTAAGCCTGGGTTTCCCACGACATGCCTCAAACATCTTTGAAACTGTTCTATTCTAAGAATGCTGTTAATTTGAGTCTTACTTGCTATTCAGCTATGTACATCTTAGCATTCTATATTCATAAAATCAGCATTGGCATACTTGTGAATGTACTTTTGTATTTTGTTTTGAGTGCAAGTCTAGTTTCTATTCGTACATGTAAGAATGGGTTGGTGAATACGGGCCTATGGTTCCATGTTGTGTGTGTGTGTACTACATTTTAATCGAGTACACAGGGATTCTCTCCCATACGGCCATCGCCCTCAGAAGACTTGTCAGTTGGGTTATGGGGGAATGTGCAAGATACAGGAGAAGTCCTGTTCCGGAGGCGACCCTGGGTCTTTTAGTGCCCGGTGTGAAGCACCTAGCACACTGCACCTCAATTTAACGTCTCATGCGACAGACAAGTTAGTAGGTTAGGGTGTAGCGGGGGCTCAAACCTGCGAACCCTGGCAGTGTTTTTTTCCGGGCCAATTTCAGGCTGAAATTCTGCCCCATTCCCCTGCTTTAAAAGTATATATTTTTCCCCTATATCTACCTTAAAATTCCTCATAGAATGCTAGCTTTATTTTGGTGAAAACTTGACCAACTTCAGACAAAATTGACTAAGATACAGGAATTTTCGTAAACAATCCCAGCAATTTTTTATCAAACCAAGTTTGTGAGTTATCATTTGTGGCAAAACAATTGATTACCGTTTTATAACCAAGTTGAATATAAAAATGTTATAATGCCTTTCTACAAAAACAATTCCCCTTCTGCCTTAAAATTCCCTGTCTGAAGGGCCCCGCCACCTTTCCCAGAAAGGTGAAAAAAAACGCTGCCTGGGTTGTAACGCCAGTGCGTTACCACTATACAACATATAGGCCACCATGCTTCTATATTGCAGGCCAGAGGCAGACTTGAAGTACTAACATTATTCCAGCTTGTATACCTACCTCTCAGACCGGGTGGGGCATCTAATGCCTGGTTGTATCTCTTGTAAATTGTCTTCAGGACTTCTTTGTCTGCCATGAACCTGCAGTGCCACATTACGTCATATGATATTATTACTTCCTCCTTTCTAGACTGCAGTAAATCTACCGAACATTTTGAGCATGGAGTACAGCTAACGTGAAACAAACATAATTTGCCAGCGTTTTTCCTCGCTACTTTGGGAATGGTACCCGTACCCGTCAAATTGGGAAAATAAGTCATTTTTTTAACAAAATTAGGAATTTTATTACTTTCATCAAAAACTGCCAAAAGGAATGTAAAAACAAAAAGTTACAATAACTAAACTCTAAAACAACTTGTTTCATTGATTCTTTCACTTGTATTTATTGTTCAGAGATAATAAATTAAAAGTTTTTACAGAAACACCGTCAATCTTTTCTGGATATTTATATTTTGTTCAGAGATTCATAAATTTTTTAACTTCAAATAGGGAACATTGGTACGTAAATCTGATTATGAATGGTACTGTTTTCAGGCACCAAATTTACATATAGGAAAAACACTGTTTGCGATTCACTGAGCTTGGGTGATCAAGTCATAAGCAAGTCAACTCCGTGTAGGCCAAAGTACTTGGCAATACATGTATATGTGGCACGTCCTGAGAAACCGGTCTTAATGCATGTGCGTAAAGTGTCATCCCGGATTAGCCTGTCCGCACAGGCTAATCCAGGACGGCACTTTCTGCTTGTATGGTATTTTCTGTTTCATGGAAGTCTCTTCTAAACATAAATCCACTGTAGGCAGAAAGTGCCGTCCTGGATTAGCTTGTGCGGACTGCACAGGCTAATCCGGGACGACACTTTAGGCACATGCATTAAGACCGGTTTTCTCACGACACGCCACATATCATGCCACTCAGCATCAAGAGTCCAAGAGCATGCACTCGGATTTTCATGGAGGGTAACAACCACCACCCGAGTAACATCACATAGATTTGCCAAGTATATCTGGGTTGACAGCACATGAGGCAAAAAAATTCCCTGACCAAAACCACCCATTTTCAATGCCCCCACCCCCCCCCCTCCCCTTTCAGCCATCCAAATCTTCATGAAGGGAAGTCCATGAACAAATCATATTTAAGTCACACTAAGACATTTACAAAAACTGTTAAGATATATCATTCTGACTAAAAATAAGCCTATTATGTATTTATACATACATTTTAATACCTCAAAACGCCTAAAGACTGCCATAGCCATGATCTGCAAATTTGTATAAATTGTTTTTTATCTTCAGGCATATTTTCCCCTGACTTTCCACTGACTTTTTTGGAATTGACATTTTATCAAAATTTCCTGACAATACACTGACATTGAAAAAAAAATCCCCGACGTTTCAAGTCTGCTGGCAACCCTGTATATATGTGTGAATAAAAAAATTATAATTTTGGGACAGCAAGTCTTTTAAATATTTGAGGGGATGTCGTGGGAATACCGGGCTAAATGCATGTGCATAAAGTGTCGTCCCCCAAAAGCCTGTGCAGTCAACACAGGTTAATCCGGGATGACACTTTACGCCTGCAGTGGATTTATGTTTAGAAAAGATTTTCTTGAAACAGAAAATAACATAAAGCGGAAAGTGTCGTCCTGGATTAACCTGTGTGGACTGCACAGGCTGATTCGGGACAACACTTTACACACATGCATTAAGCCCGGTTTTCCCACGACAAGCCTTATTTGTTATCATGAGCTGTACTGTATACAGGTATTGATAATGCTTTAATTGTTGTTTATTTGAATTTTTCGCCGTTTTTAACAGTATTTCAGTCATACCACTGCGGTCAGTTAGCCTACTCACACATTCCTGGGCAAGCTTAGCAGATCTAAGCGGTTTACCAGTACTAAGTGCACATACCTATGCCAGTTACTGACAACTGCCCTACTTGAATCAGAGGTAGCGAGAGAATGGCCGTAGAAATAATTTCATGACCAATCCCCACACTAGTTAAGTGGCCGGGCTGGGGTTGGAACTCACGATCCCCATATTGACAGTCCAGCGCTCTACCAACTGAGCTAGCCAGTTAATAAATCCCATACAAATCTGACTGCTCTCTGCACATTCTGATCACTATTTAAACATTTAAAGCACATTAAGCAATAGTCGTATCCACAGTTGTCAATCACATGCAACTGAATCCAGTGTTATCCAACCCAAGCATGCGGATATCACAGTTAACCTACTTCACACAAAAGAGAATGTGGTCAAGCTCGTGATGTGTTAGTGAATATCGATTAATTAAGATTTAAGAAATAATTTTCGATTTATCTTGTTTATCGGCCAATGAACAACGATTTGGAGTTCTAATGCATAGGAATTAAACCACGAGGGCGTTAACCCGAGTTGTTTAATAGCCATGCAGCAAAACGACAAAGAGTTTTTATTGGCTGATAAACAACGATAAAGCGAAAATAGTTTCGATTCTAACAAGATTTGACATATATTTTTGCAATTGTAATTGGAACTACTTTTTTCTATGCTCCTTTCAGAATCGGTACTACTTTTTGTGTTGTTTATTGGGTAGCTTAAAAACAATAATTCTGTTCTTTGTCTATAGAAAATAAGAGTATCATGATAGAATAATCCTTTTACAATAGCTGGTGAGGAATTTTAGATGTTAAGTGGCAGAAAAAGGAAAGAAAAGATCTATCACCTGTCCCTGTTCTTCTGCCATAAGTTGGCAGGTGAGAGCAGCAGACAGCCATACTCTGGTAGGATCCTCTCTGTGTGCTTGCCCCACACTGGCTCCGACACACGAAGGCAACAGTCCACCAGCGACTTCTCTTCAACACTGGCGTTCCTTGAAACAGATAACGAAGATCACACTTATGGGTGTTGTTTTTGAAATTTTCTAGTTTGTTTTTTTTCCAGACCTTTTCCCAGTTTGCCATAGTCAGTGACCACCCTGATTTTTCTCTTTGCTTTAAAATAAACAGTATTACCGTGATGTGAAGACACTCTTTCATCTATAAAGATAACAGTGTGATTGGAAAAAACAAAGATTTTTATCAAGTTTATGGGTTATTATTTTGACTCTATTGGTTGTTTCCAATTTTATTTTGATTTAATTTCCACAAAATTCGAGTCAGCGGATCAGCGACACTAACAATTAATAAACCCTGGCCTAAGCTATGCTAGCGCTATAAGTAGCTAAAATAGCCATTGGATACTACCATTTCTAATTGGCTACTAAAGTTTCTGAAAATATTAGAAAATGAAGCATATTTTCACACATTCTGAGGGAAATATTTCTAAATAACAGGTATTTTCTTAAATCAAAGATTTTGGCTACTTATTTGTATTTCTTAGCGCCAACCTATGGCCTACGGGTAAAAATTCCCTGCTTGCTGTACTGCATACCCGTTTAGGTGCCTGAACTTCTCAACTTCCTCCAGCATCTGGAATACCCGACTCAGCGGGGCCATGAGGGCGTCCAGGGGGTCGTGCTCCGTGTGTTCCCATGGTGACACCATGGCCTTGACAACGATCTGCTGTACATAACCCACCGCTGACCCACGATACTGGCAAATATAAATTTTAGACAATGCTGCACTTGACAGGAAATTTACTAGTATAACAGTCAGATGTTCATGAATGCGGACAACTTATTTTGAGGCCAATGACTGCCAAAGAAATCTTAAAGAACTATATGGTATTTTATATTATTCCCTGTAGAATACAAATCACCAGAAACTATCAAGATTACATGCTCTTTTATACTATTATATGTTGAAAACAAATGAAATTCAATGGTATAAGTTTTCGTTTCAAGTTTCTGAACAAAAATGAAGAGCTGACTTTCAAAAGTTTTATTGTAGAAAGATGAAGAGATTGCGTGTGTTTTTTAGTTCTATACATTGGTCCTAAAATTGAATCACAAACACAAGTACAACCACAATATCACTTCACACAAAAAAGCTCTAAATACTTGTAACATAACTTGCTATTTAAATATAGCTGTGTAAAATAAATAAATAAATGTTTGTTTTTAATGTAGCGGCTACATGTCAAGCAGATGTTCAATATTATAACATAAAAGCACAATGACTTATCAAAACAAAATCAGAGATGGAGGCAAACAAAAATAGTTCAACTGCTTACCCATCTAGGAATACTGGTGACATCCCTGTCAGCAAACGACTTGTCCCGACGCTGGATGGACTCTGGTGGGGGATGGAAGCCCTTCAGTGGCGTGTCATACTCGACAGGAATGTTCCCCGGCAGTGGGACATACAACAGTGGGTAGCTGCAATGTGTAAAGTTGTTTGCAGAGCTTTCATGGGCATACAGATATATGTGTAAAGTTGTTTGCAGAGCTTTCATGGGCATACAGATATATGTGTAAAGTTGTTTGCAGAGCTTTCATGGGCATACAGATATTATGGCAAGTATAATGTATTTATGAAAATCTCATTAAAAACAAAATCGTAAATCAAGTTATGTTTACTCAAAATTCTTAAAATTATAAACAGAGACAGGTTGTGTGTTGTTGTTGCTTTTATAAAAAATAATAATTTAAGACTAGTATATATTACGTCACCAATCTCCGCCACATGGGGTAACTGAGTTCCAATGACCGTTCAAAGGCAGTGACCCCACAGTTTAATGTCTGTTCGTATTGGCTTTATGACTAGCGCATGCTATAGGCAAATGGCTCAAATAAAGGCCAAGTACTGGTTACACAGGAGTTTGTGTTCAGCTGTAGCAGCTGTATTCTTTATGTCTGAATTTATTTTAAATTCTGATCTAAAAGCAATTATAATTAATGAAGAATGTCAATAATATGTTGTATAAATGAACTGCCCAAGTTTGTTTGGTTTTTAGCAATCTTAAGCATTTATTCTAAATCTATGATATTTTAAGTTTCAGATAATATACTTTATGTGACTGTGTCAATATAGTATCTGATTGAAGATGTTATGAGCTGAATCTATTACCACATACTTAATGTGACTGTGTCAATATAGTATCTGATTGAAGATGTTATGAGCTGAATCTATTACCACATAAACAGTATTATTCCACAGACTGAGACCAGTATGGATATCGGGTGACTTGCACAGAACAAGCCATGTGTATAGTAAACCTGTGACACACGGTCGCGCAAAGCCTGCATTGTGAACTGGCACCTGTTTCACACCATCTGAAAAACACCAAAATAATATTAATAATATAAACACACATGATGATTTTACTTATTATAATGAACATGTTATGTGTACACAAGTCTCTCATATATCATTCTTTCTGCTAAATAAAGGCCCCATCCCCCCTGTTGGGCAGTATACATTTTTCCCTTTTCAGTGAAAACTTCCAAGAATTTGAAGTAACGGCAGTTTGACGTTTCATTGCTTTTAAATAGCAATTTTGTTCATCAATCTTAATATTTGTGTTTATAGCCAAACTGAATCACATGCATTCAAATTTTAATTTGAGTGAATGTTATACTTTAATTCCCCACAAAATGTAGAAACATGGCAAAACTGTTCCCCTTGCAGGTTTCCAACCCCAGTCCACCAACCTCTAGAGAGGGCACTGGTGCCATCTGTACGTGTGTGAATTCAGACACGTTTTGGAAGACAGAAACTTTCATAACTCTTGAGACTTGAAATTCAGACGAAAACTAGACATGTGCCCGTAGGACAAGGATGCCCCCATATTCTGCTGGTTGTCACAAAACTCTGCTGATGACGGAAAAAATGCACCAAAATACCAAGGTGCACAAGTTCCCATGCTTGATGAATATGTTTATAAAGTTTCATCAGTCTAGCAGTTATACTGTTTGAGTTACACGCAACACAAATCCAATTTTTTGCTTAAAAAAAGGGCCATAACTCCACTGATGGTGGAAAAAACTGCATCAAAATACCCAGGTGCACAAGTTCACATGCTGATTAATATGTCTATAAAGTTTCATCACTCTAGCAGTTATACTTTTTGCGTTATGCGCGACACAAAAATCCGACGGACGGACAATGGCAAATTTATATGCCCCCCTCTAGAGTGGGGGCATTAAAAAGTAACTCATTTGATGTTTAAAATAAAATTATGTTTATAAATGGTGTCACAACACTGACAGCACACTTTAACTTCAATAGTTAAAAGCTAGCCCAATAGCAACAGTCTTCATGATAATTTTTTCAACTTGGATGCCCTAAAATTGAATCACAAACACAAGTACAACCACAATATCACTTCACAAAAAAGCTCTAAATACTTGTAATATAACTTGCTATTTAAATACTGCTGAGTAAAAATAAATAAATAAATGTTTGTAAACCATTTACTTCAGCTTATGAAGCTTATAAGAATGACGCAATCCAGTGTATTTGTGTTCATTAGGAAAAGCACATTTTAAGCAATACACGGAGACACGGTTTCGATGATAAAACAGCAGTAAAATATGAGGATTCCAATTTTCCAACACTTTCTTTGGCAAGTTAACAAACTACATAGCCGTACTTTGTCAGGAATCTGTAATGCATGGACAGACATCTGTCCTAATGCAATTGCCAAGAGACACTCACACTTGCCCAAACTGTTAATTGGTTAATAAAAGCCTTCTAATGACAAACTTCAGCACAAATACACAGTAATTATCAATGTTATTTCATCACTTAGAAGGGAGATTTTCAAATCGTGTTTTTGCTGACATTCAAACCTAATTTTACCTGCCCATTAGTGATAGCTGAAGGAAATTTTATCTTGACCTCTGGCAACTTCACTTGTCCTGGGCTTTGGGTAAGTTGGTTATTTCGAAGACTTAGCAACTTTAGCAATGAAAGAGTACTAACACACTACAAATACAATAAGATATTAACAGAGTTTGATGTAATACATAAAACTTCAAAAGGAGCTTGAACTGTGTTTGCCATGACATTCAAATTGCTTGAAGAAACGGTCTGTCTTCATTTTATGGAGGAATCATAATGTCTAAATTCTGACAGAGAAATATATCAGTGAACTTTAGCCTACCACTACCAGTATACCACTCTGCTTCTACTTACAATTGCGAAATATATTAATTCCATGATATTTACACTGTTACAGCCAATGCCCCAGTAAATGACATTTAAACATCATTTAATGGTTCAAAAAATTTACCACAAACCATATGTTATCGTTGAATAAGCAATTTTTGCGTAAACCATTCACTCGCATATATTCAATTCGTTTTCTCCCGTGTCCGCCATGTTTACAATGACCATGTTTTGTGGGAACGACTCTTTTCCATTGTCGAGATAGTCACTGTGGCCATAAGCGATTTTATACCATAGTTCAAGTGCACGATTTTAGGCTTAATACTACTAAATTATAAAATAACTTTGATATGGAATAAGGACAATAATTTATATTAAATCCACGAATTAATATCAATCCACTAATAGTAGTTAAATCATTGGCATTATTTATTTTAAAATAAACACCTATATGAATAAATGCTTAAAATATGTATAACTAGAGTAGATTGCTAGTTTTATGGGAGTATTTGCATATCAGGTGACCATGGCGATTTTTATGAGAAAAGAGGCATATCAAGTAACCTATCGCTACAGAAAAGGGCGATTTCTATGATAATAAATTAAGTGCCCTGTGGCCACAGTGAATGGCCATTTCTATATGAATATGCGCACATCCAGTGGACTATGGCCGCAGTAAATGATCATTTCTATGATAATATACACACATCCAGTGGCCTATCGCCACAGTAAATGGCCTTTTCTATGTGATTATACGCACATCCAGTGGCCTATGGCCACAGTAAATGGTCATTTCTATGTTAATATTCTTAAATTAAGTGACATATGGCCACAATAAATTGACATTTCTATTTTAATATAAGCACATCCAGTGGCTTATGGCCACAGTAAATGGCCATTTCTATGATAATATACACACATCCAGTGGCCTATCGCCACAGTAAATGGCCTTTTCTATGTGATTATACGCACATCCAGTGGCCTATGGCCACAGTAAATGGCCATTTCTATGATAATATAAGCACATCCAGTGGCCTTTGGCCACAGTAAATGGCCATTTCTATGATAATATACGCACATCCAGTGACCTATCGCCACAGTAAATGGCCATTTCTATGTGAATATACGCACATCCAGTGGCCTATGGCCACAGTAAATGGCCTTTTCTAAGTGAATATACGCACATCCAGTGGCCTATGGCCACAGTAAATGGCCTTTTCTAAGTGAATATACGCACATTCAGAGGCCTATGGCCACAGTAAATGGCCATTTCTATGATAATATACGCACATCCAGTGGCCTACGGCCACAGTAAATGGCCATTTCTATGATAATATACGCACATCCAGTGGCCTATGGCCACAGTAAATGGCCATTTCTATGATAATATACGCACATATAGTAGCCTATGGCCACAGAAAATGGCCATTTCTATGATAATATAAGTACATCCAGTGGCTTATGGCCACAGTAAATGGCCATTTCTATGAAAATATACGCTATTCTGACTTGAACTGCAGATAGCTAACCAGTCCATGAAATAATGACGAGAGGTGTTGTAACTTCATCACTGTTTATTCGATGGAAACGGTAAAAACTGAAAATATATAGTAATACAGCCACTGAGAATAATTGCTAATTAATCAATATAAGGCTAATAGTGTGTATATAATTGTGTAATAATAGTTGTAAGATCTCACAGTATCCTCTAAATGTAATAATGATTGCTAAAATATACCTTAACAAAGTGATATTGATATGAGAAAGGTTTATTACCTAGGTTCGAATGACATGAGTACGAAACACTAATACAAAATTAAAGAATGAAGTTACTTAGCCGTATTTTACAGAGAGTACAAATTACATTATGGAAGACAGGAGTAAGGACTAGCAAAATATGATTTACTTACGACGTGGTGGGTTACAAAAAACATCTAAGGCCACAGACAAGAATTGCGATCGAGAAACCGCCAATTTTACGTTAGTAAAGTAAGCACAACAAAGGCTAAAACCACTATAATCTTGTAGGTTAAACACAACCATTATTTATGTAACAGCACACTCCCCACCTGATATTTTCAGAAATATCACTAAACGTGATTAAACAATCATCTTATCTAAATAATCTTGGAAAAAGACCAGCATCTATACATTAGGTAAGTTACATATTCCAACTATGAAAAACATCGTTGGAATGTTCCAACAATCTATGCAGAATAATGCTAAATCAAATACAGATTTTGCATAACCCAAAATACAGACTTATACCAAACACAAATTGTTTTAAATCATTATGAAAAATATAGATAATGCATAAATGAAACAATTCAGCCTTAAACGAATAAAGACTTCACAAATGAATCGGATTACAGTGTAATATGATCTTCATAACAGTTTACAAAGTACTTTATAATGTCTTCAATACTTTAATCTACACAAAGAACCTAATCGACAGACAGCAGCAGTACGAGTTCAGTTACAGGACGCGTGAGGGAAATGCGTTCTCCTTGCCGCGAGTATTGTACTTCAACCTTTCGAACCTTTCCATCATCGCTTGGGAAAACCTTGACTATTGCAGCCATTGGCCAGTCATTGCGACATACTTCATTGTTTCTGAGAAGCACAATATCTCCTTCTTTTAGATTAGGAGATTCATTTGTCCATTTACGTCGACATTGTAATGTTTGCACATACTCGCTTCGCCAACGTTTCCAGAATCTATCTGCCAATGCTTGAACATACTTCCACTGTACCCTAGCATCAACTCTGTCTGAAGAACTCATAATGAGTGTTGGAGGGCCTATTTTCTGTGTGACCAACATTGAAGGAGTAAGTATTTCAGGGCACTCTGGGTCAGACGAGATTGCAACAAGTGGCCGCGAGTTAACAATCGCACACACTTCAGCCATCAATGTTGTTAGGATCTCGTGTGTCAGGTGTTAGTTATCCAACAATATGGAATTCAATATGTTCCTTGTTACACCAATCATCCTTTCCCACACACCTCCCATGTGTGAAGCATGTGGCGGGTTAAAGATCCATACAGCTCCTTTCTCTTTCATGAATGTCTTGACAGTTGCATCTTCAACATTTATAGTATTGATACCAAGTTCATTCGCACTTCCTACGAAGTTGGTACCTCTATCAGAGCGGAAAATTCTCACTTCACCCCCAAGAGCGATAAATCTCCTAAGAGCGTTAATAAATGCCGAAGAACTAAGTGAATCCACTACCACTATATGGACTGCCCTAGTAGTAAGGCAGGTGAAGAGTATTGCCCAGCGTTTACTATTGGCTTGACCCCCTCTTGTTCTACGAGACAAAACATTCCAAGGGCCAAATGTATCGACCCCAACAGCAGAAAATGGAGGACTGGGAACCAACCGATCAGAGGGCAGGTCTGCCATTTTTTGGACTTCTTGCTTGCCACGCAGTTTCCGGCACTTCACACAGCTTTGAAGGACGGACGATACCAATCGCTTGCATCCGACAATCCAAAACCCAGCCAAACGAATAGCACCCTCTGTCAGATGGCGCCCCTGGTGCTGCACTTGGTTGTGAAAATGTCTGACTAGAAGCGTTGCCAGATGACAATTCTTTGGAATGATGAGAGGGTTTTTCTCATTTAGTGGAAGGGAGGCTTGGCGCAAACGTCCACCGACTCGGAGTAGTCCCTCTTCATCAATGATTGGGTTAAGAGTCACTAATCTACTGTCCTTTCCCACTCGTTGTTTATTTTTAAGCTTCTTGAGTTGATCTGGATATGCTTCTTTTTGCACAGTGCTAATGATCACTTTCTCAGCTTTGATCCGGTCAGGGACACTGTCCGATTCTTTGCATACGTGCCAGCCATTACATGTTGTGTGTTTAGAGACGGTTAGGCAAATGTGAATCAGGCAGCTGATAGCTACAACAAGGCTGCACCACGTTGAAAACCGTTGAAATCTTGATGCACCTAGCAGAATTTCAGTATTGGTGGCTAGAACATTTGCAGAAGGACGGACTTCTCTGTCCTCATCTGGCTCAACTAGAGGAAACATGTGTTCATCGGGATCATCTTGGCATCGGCCTGCAGGCCCTTTGATCCATTGACTGTCGATCATATCTTGAACATGAAATGGTCTGGTCCCCGAGTCTGCAGGATTGTGGTTGGTATTGACATATACCCACTGTTCTGGGCGAGAACTTCTGCGTATGCGTTCAACTCGATTGCTCACATAGGTGTAGAACCGACGCGTCTGGTTATGGATATAACCTAGAACGACTTTACTGTCCGTGAAAAACATAACTTTCTGGAAGTCGATGTTTGTTTGTTCTCTCAAAGTTTCGTAAATTTCAACAGCCAAAACTGCTGCACACAGTTCCAGTCTTGGTATTGTATGTCCACTCTTGGGAGCTACCTTTGCTTTGCCTAGAATTAGACTCTTGAACCAATAACCATCTTCTGCTTTGCCTACTATATAAGCCACCGCTGCAATGGCTTTCTCCGATGCATCTGAATAGATATATAGATGTTGATTCGATGTTTTGCTCATGGACACTGGAAAGTACGTTCGTGGGATTCTAAGATCTTCCAAGCCCTTGAGGGAATCTCTCCAGATCGTCCATTCATCTAGTTTGTTCGTGGGGAGGGGTGCATCCCAATCTACCGGACCCATCATTAAGTCTCTGAGGATCAATTTTCCTGTGACAACAACTGGTGCGACGAAGCCTATGGGATCATAGATGCTGTTGATAGTGGAAAGCACGCCTCGACGCGTGAACTCTTTCGCTTCAGGTGACACCTTAAACACAAAACTGTCTGAATGAATGTCCCAGTAAAGTCCTAAGCTACGTTGCAGAGGTAGGTCTTCGGAAGAAAGGTCGATTTCAGCAAGATCTTTGGCAAGATCATCGGATGGAAAGGCGTCTAACATTTCAACACTATTGGAGGCAATCTTGTGAAGCCGTATGTTTCCATTCGTCATCAAGGCGTCTTGCGTTCTTCTGACCAGATCGACGACATCCTTCACTGATGGTTTGGAAGTAAGGCCGTCGTCCACATAAAAATCTGAACACACGAAGCCTTTGACGTCTGCTCCGAACTGAGCCTCACTGTTTGCTACTCCCTTTCTTAATCCGTAGTTTGCAACTGCGGGCGAGGGTTTATTGCCGAACACATGAGCACACATGCGGTACTCTACCAGCTCGTTATGTGGATTGTTGTCTTTATACCAGAAGAAACGCAAGTAGTTTCTGTGTTTCACATCAACTAGAAAACAGTAGAACATCTTCTCAATATCGACTGTTACCGCTATGGGTTCTTTTCTGAATCGGATGAGCACACCTAGGAGACTGTTGGTCAGGTCGGGACCCGACAACAAAACGTCATTCAAAGATACGCCCATGTACTGGGCAGAGGCATCAAACACGCCACGGATTTTATTTGGCTTCTTGGGATGGTATACTCCAAAAATAGGTAAGTACCGACATTCCTCATTCTCATCTACATTTGGCGCTATTTCTGCATGTCCAGCATCTATAATACCTTCCATGAACGTGACAAAGTGTTCAAGCTTTTTAGGATTTTTCATCAAATTGGTGTGTAACAACTTGGCTCTGTTCAATGCTTGAGGTCTGTTATTGGGGAGTTTTGCTCTGGGTGCGGATTTAAATGGCAGTGGGGCTGTCCAATTTCCGCTTTCTGATAAGTACATTTCATTGTCCATCATAGTTAAGAACTCCCTATCCTCTACTGACAGTCCTATTTTCTCATCGTCCCTGCTTTTCAGGAAAATATCATGGTCTAAGTCTCGACACACACTTTCTTCTATCTTTATTCTGTTCTGGCAGGGTGGCAACAGAGACTCTCGATTTTCTCCGACCACATACGTTTTGTTAACAGTTATGTCTTGAGCTTCATGTACTCTTCCCAAACATGTTTCGCCAACTATTACCCATCCTAGTCCTAGGCGCTGAGCATACGGAGAACCTCTAGGACCGGTCAGTTGTTCTTGAACGTGGTGTGCCTCAGCAAGATCCCTACCGATCAGTAGCAATATGTCAGTATCCATCTCTGGGAGCTGATCTTCAATTTCTTGCAGGTGAGGGTAATTTCTTGCTACATCTCTAGTGGGTATCTCATCTTTATTGTTGGGAATATCATGACATTCAATAACTGTGGGTAGCGTGTATCTAGTTGGCCCTATGACTGCTTGTACCACCAAACCACTAACCCTTCTTCCTGACTGGACCGACTTTCCTGAGCACGAGTTAAGGACGTACTCATACTTATTGGAGCGTATCTTAAGCTTATCGAACAGTTCGGGACTAGCGAGTGATCGGTTACTCTGTTCATCTAACAACGCATACGTTCTAATGCATCGTCCTTCGAAGTGCACATCAACAAGAGTAATTTTTGCACAGGATTTGCCACCAAATGTGTCATGGCACACCTCACTGCATCTGTTTGTAACTTGTTCATCTGGCTGCTCCCCACCGTGAGGATTGTCCATATGCATGCAGGTGGCATGTCTCTTTCCACATTTGTCACAGGACACGCGTTTCGGGCAGTTCTTTCCAAAGTGGCCAGTTGATATCAGGCAACGAAAACACAATTTGAGCTCTTTCAACAGTTTCCTCTTTTCGTCATGTGACTTTAGTAGGAACGCTCTACATTCATTAAAGGTGTGAGGCGTCTTATGGATGGGACATTTCTTCAAGTCTTCAAAGCTTGTTTTTGCAGCACATACTGGTTTAGATTTTCGGTTGACTTCCATTGCCGATGCCAATGGTAGGCCTGGATCATTGCGGATTTTGGCTTGGTCTGTTACAAAGTCGTATAGAAGGCTCAATGGAGGGAAGGCAACATTTCTTGACTGTATGAATATGCCTTTGCTGCCCACTTTTCTTGTAGACCATGCGGAAGGTTCGCAACTATGGGTCTAATCCCTACCGTTGAATCAAAGTACGAGAGGACGGTTGTGTATCTTTTATCTGCTTGGAGGGTAACAATTTCAGCCAGAATGTCTGATAACTCATAGAGCTTGAACTGTTCTCTCCCGTTTAACTTTGGAAACTTCTCCAACTTTGCAAGGACAGTTTGATGGACACTTTCTGGGGAACCATACCTTTCATCTAACCTGTTCCACAACTGTGTGAGACCTTTGGTTGGTTCTGCTAGATGTGCTGTTCTTAGGCTGATTGCATGTTTCTTCGATTCAGTTCCAAGGTACCTTATCAGCAGGTCTAATTCTTCCGTCGGCGTGACCTTTAATTCTTGTATAACACTTTTGAAGCTTGATCTCCATCCTAAATAATTGTCTGGCCGGTCATTGAAAGTTACTAGTCGAGACATGACTAGTTCCTTTTTTAACGAGAAAGCTTGTTATGTCAGTCAATGCACTTGTCTCTATCTGATCTTTAGGTTTAGTATTTGAAGTGTCTTGTTTAACAGTCACATTTTGTGTTCTGTCTTCTTGCAGCACTAGCTTATCATTGTGTTTCTGTTCTATATGCAGAAGTGTATCTTCATGTTCACTGATGACATTAGGAGGCATGTTTAAAATGAACTGAGCAGTTCTCTTCTTCACAATCTCCTCCTCTTCTAGACTTCTTGGGGGTGACCCCTTTTCACTATCTTTAAGAGCTTCTAACTCCGCTTCTGCACCTGCCAATTCTTTCTTCTCACTAAGCAGTAGCAGCTTGGCTTGCAAATCTGCCTTTGCCCTATCGGCAGCGGCAGCTGCGATTTTCTCCTTTTCTGCAATTTCAGCAATTTCTTGCTTAACTCGTTGTTCTTCTTCAGCGACTTTAATCTTAGCACGGGCTGCTTCGGCCTTAGCTCGAGCAAGGATGATGCTTTCAAAAACACTAGCCCTGGATCCTGAACGTGAGTAGGTTTCCATGGTTTCTAACGTCTTATAAGGAGGCTTGACAGACCTTAATTTGGCTAGAAACTCTTCATATGTTTTGGAGTTTTGTTCATATAAGTCATCAACATGTTTGAGTTTCAACAAGGAATCTTCAGTTCTAGTTTCAGTCAAATACTCTCTGAATTTGTTCAACACACGCAGATAATTAGTTACTGAAATGCCCAATTCCTCTTGAAGGTTCACAATATCAGTGTTTTCAGTGATGTGGGTTTGAATAATCAAGTCAACCTTGCCCCATTCCTTAGATAGAGCATCTTCTAGGGTATTAACTTTTTCCTCGTACTGTGCCATAGCTTTTACAGTTAACGTTCTAGTGCGTTTGTCAGACATCAAAATTTAAGTCAAATGTACCAATGAATGTAAACAATTCAATCATAATATGTCTAACTATTATCAAGTCAGGCAAACATCAATAATATGAAACCTATTGAATTCTAACAACAACAAATCTTATATGGAATCTAAAACGCAATAATATTAATGGTTTAATTTCTATGAATACTAGTTCGTACAACAGAGAGACTCCCTAGACACTGTTAAATACATGCATCATTTTGCAATAAAGAATTTGTGAAGTAATGAAACATTTAGAATCCTCACACTGCCTATGAAAGGAAGTTATATCAGCAAGCTGAATTAATGCTGTGTTTACAATTATGTATATCACCTATTCAGTGTACATGCACAAGTAAAGTACTTGCAAAGAATGTGCATCAAAATAAAACAATGTTAAAATCAGTGTACAACTGGTTATTTATATAGAAAATCTAAGGAAATCCTACAAAAATATCTTAAACACAATCTTTAACACATAAAACCCAAACTATCACACATTAAAATGGCTTTTCTTGATATTACTTAAATGTATTGATTCGCACCGCACGCTTGACAATTTTATAATTTCAACAAGTGAAATTCTTGAGAACAATATTTAGAATGACAGTTTTCATACAGACATACACTGACAAGTTTATAATAGAAACATTAACAAATTCTAAAATGTTCATACGGGTCACAACATGGAATAAATTCTGGAACATGTGATCCACTATGTGTCTATAAGCGATTAACAGCCAATGTCATGAGGATCCACTGAGCGTCTGTACTAAGCGATTCAAAGCCGAACGTTGAACCGGTCCAAAAAGCGTCTTCCAAGGAGGGATACAGGATGCGTACGATCAAGTACACCATGTGGGTCCTCGTCTGCATGCATGTAACCCAAGTGGCCAGGCTGATGATTTCGTACACGTCTTTTTACTATTCTGCCTTGAACTGCAGATAGCTAACCAGTCCATGAAATAATGACGAGAGGTGTTTTAACTTCATCACTGTTTATTCGATGGAAACGGTAAAAACTGAAAATATATAGTAATACAACCACTGAGAATAATTGCTAATTAATCAATATAAGGCTAATAGTGTGTATATAATTGTGTAATAATAGTTGTAAGATCTCACAGTATCCTCTAAATGTAATAATGATTGCTAAAATATACCTTAACAAAGTGATATTGATATGAGAAAGGTTTATTACCTAGGTTCGAATGACATGAGTACGAAACACTAATACAAAATTAAAGAATGAAGTTACTTAGCCGTATTTTACAGAGAGTACAAATTACATTATGGAAAACAGGAGTAAGGACTAGCAAAATATGATTTACTTACGACGTGGTGGGTTACAAAAAATATCTAAGGCCACAGACAAGAATTGCGATCGAGAAACCGCCAATTTTACGTTAGTAAAGTAAGCACAACAAAGGCTAAAACCCCTATAATCTTGTAGGTTAAACACAACCATTATTTATGTAACAGCACATACGCACATCCAGTGGCCTATGGCCACAGCAAATGGCCTATTCTTTGTAAATATACGCACATCCAGTGGCCTATGGCCACAGTAGATGGCCATTTCTATGATAATATAAGCACATCAAGTGGCCTTTGGCCACAGTAAATGGCCCTTTTTATGTGAATATACGCTCATCTAGTGGCCTATGGCCACAGTAAATGGCCATTTCTATGATAATATACGCACATCCAGTGGCCTATGGCCACAGTAAATGGCCATTTCTATGATAATATACGCACATCCAGTGGCCTATGGCCACAGTAAATGGCAATTGCTATGATAATATACGCCCATCCAGTGGCCTATGGCCACAGTAAATGGCCTTTTCTATGATAATATACGCACATCCTGTGGCCTATGGCCACAGTAAATGGCCATTTTTATGATAATATACGCACATCCAGTAGCCAATGGCCACAGTAAATGGCCCTTTCTATAATAATATACGCACATCCAGTGGCCTATGGCCACAGTAAATGGCCATTTTTATGATAATATACGCACATCCAGTAACCTATGGCCACAGCAAATGGCCCTTTCTATGATAATATACGCACATCCAGTGGCCTATGGCCACAATAAATTGCCATTTCTATGATAATATAAGCACATCCATTGGCCTATGGCCAGAGTAAATGGCCATTTCTATGATAATATACGCACATCCAGTGCCCTTTTATATGTGATTATACGCACATCCAGTGGCCTATGGCCACAGTAAATGGCCATTCTATGATAATATAAGCACATCCATTGGCCTATGGCCACAGTAAATGGCCATTTCTATGATAATATACGCACATCCAGTGGCCTATGGCCACAGTAAATGGCAATTTCTATGATAATATTAGCACATCCAGTGGCCTTTGGCCACAGTAAATGGCCTTTTCTATGTGAATATACGCACATCCAGTGACCTATGGCCATTCTGAATGGCCTTTTCTATGTGATTATACGTATATGTACTGGTGAAATTCTGATTTTAGGTTGAAAGAAAACTACTTTTTACAATCAATTAATTAATGTATTAAAAAGCAATACAAATTTGCGAATATTCGAATAACGCTTTAAGTATTCGAATCATGGACATTCAATCTAACATTCGAATAGTTTTGCAATCCCTAGTATATTCACATAGAACTCGTCCTTTACTGTGGCCATAGGTTACTTTATATGCGTATATTAACATAGAAATCGTCCTTTACTATGGCCATAGGTGACTTGAGATGCGTACCGGTATATCGTCCTTTACTGTGGCCATATGTCACTTTATATGCGTATATTCACACAGAAATCGTCCTTTTCTGTGGCCATAGGTCACTTGAGATGCGTATATTCACACAGAAATCGCCATTTGCTCTGGTCATGGGCCACTTTATTTACAAATATTCTGATCGAAATCGCCATTTTCTGTGGCCATAGGTCACTGGATGTGCGTATATTCACATAGAAATGGCCATTTACTGTGGCCATAGACCACTGGATGTGCGTATATTATCATAGAAATGGCCATTTACTGTGGCCATAGGCCACTGGATGTGCCTATATTGTCATATAAATGGCCATTTACTGTGGCCACAGGTCGCTTTATATGCTTATATTTGCATAGAAATCGTCCTTTACTGTGGCCATAGGTGACTTGAGATACGTATATTATTCACATAGAAATCGTCCTTTACTGTGGCCATAGGTGACTTGAGATGCTTATATTCACATAGGAATCGCCATTTGCTCCGGGAATTGGCCACTTTATTTACGTATGTTCTGATAGAAATCGCCATTTGCTGTGGCCATAGGTCACTTCATATGCGTACATTCTAATACAGATCGCCATTTGCTGTTGCCATAGGCCACTTTATTCTCATAGAAATCGCCCTTTACTGTGGCCGTAGGTGACTTGATATGCGTATATTCTCATATAAATCCCGATTACCTGTGGGCATATGCCACTTGAAATGCGTCTATTGTTATAGAAATCGCCATTGTCTGTGGCTATTGGTCACTGGATGTGCACATTTTTACATAAAAATCGCTTTTTACTGAGGCCATAGGTGACTGGCTGTTAATAAATATATAATGTTAATGCGCCAATTGCTTATTGTTATAATTGAATTAATTCTTACATTTAATATAAAATATCATTCCAAATCATTGTGTAATTTAGTGGTCTGATGTCAGAATTCAGACGGTAACTATGGCCAATTGAGACGCTTTTTATGGCCACACTAATCGGCTCGACTATTGCCGTCTCATTTATGGAAATGAGTGTTTCCCATGTTTTGTAAGCTCGACGTTCATTGGTCAACAATTATCGAACCAGGCAGGGAAAACCCATCCAACAAATTAGCGTCGGTAGAAACGTTTGATTCTAGCAAATACACTGGGATTGCGTCATTCTTATAAGCTTCTTAAGTAAATCAGATGGTTAAAGTTTAAAATGCTAATATCTATAAGGATATAAAAGCTTAACAATTTTCAAGATTGATTGGTTCTAAAAACTTTAGAAACATTTATTTTTAATTGCTTATTTTAGTAACGCCTCAATCACAGGACCAACGCACTTTCTCAAATTATCAGCACGATAGTCGCAATACAACAAGGGTATATTTGCAGAAATAATACAGGCAATTTTGTTTATAGAAATACGTGTTTCGTGTCTATTTACGAAAGTTTAACTTAAATATTAAACATAGATCTATATCAGGATAACAACATGGTCGTGTAATAAAGATTGTTTTATATATTATTTCAAATAAGTTTTATTTTTGTAGCATATTGCTGAAAGTGAACTTGGAAATTTACAACATCGTGCGAAACATATGCAACAAACCTTAGATATTTATACACGTTTAATTTTACATCATAAATACGTGTTCATCAACGGTCTCGAGTCCCCGACCCATTTCATAAAACATCTGCAAAATAATTGTTTTATCTGCATGTTGGCCGTACGAGCGCCGCAAAGGAGCCATACGTGCGGCTTTCGCAATGCAATAACCTTGCGGTGACCGTGCAGCAACAGTTAAAGTACATATCGTACGATACTTGCACGTTAAGCGTACAATTTTCAGACACTGTTGCGCTCCGCAAAAATTGAAAACGCATGCCTAATGAACGTATGCATGCATGTGTTTGTCCTATGGTCTCAAAACCATGCGGTTGATCTCCGGTCTGCGGCATGGGTTGTGACGTTTTCAAAAATAGCGATAATGTTCACATTTATTGACTAGTTGAATCAGCGACCTATAAAAACATGTTTTTATAGGTCCCTTGTTGAATGCAGTTTGCTGCAATTGCGCTCGGTCATGATGTTGTTAGCCAGGAACATGCACGGCGAAATTGTCAATGAAAACTCATAGCTGGGAACAAGCTGCAGTCATTTTTTTGGTGGAGAAAACTGGAAATGTATAGACCCTATCCAAATTTTGACTCCAAGATTAAGAAAGTAATGATTTCAAATATAATTGATTTTAAATTTAATCCATAAGAACTGCTTTTGCACATTATTGTTTTATGTTATACTTACTTGACAAATATAGATGTGACGATGATGTAAACACATTACACTTATTGCATTCAAATATGTGCACGCGTGTGTTGCGACATTTAAATGTATAAAACAATTTGTGTCCTATTAACCTCAACACGAGCGCGCTTTGCAATGAATGCACATTCAAAACAAGTTTGGAGTCTTCGTACACATAATTTAGACATCTTTAATTGTTAAATGTGTACGGAAATATAGAGTCTATCAATATAATATGATTTTCTTCACCGAAGCATCTCTTATATATAACACACTTGCTATATACGCTCGTCCCCTTTATACAGGCGGTGAGTGTTCGATTAGTTTTTAGTAAATCTGTCATGGGGTTTCTTTTACCAGTTTGCATCCTTCCCCAATTATTTTACGTCTGACAGCTTTCTTTCGTATTGCTGAGAGAAATGTTTTATGTATCGGTAAATTGAAAACCGAAAGGCATGCGATCAAGCGTGTCCTGTAAAAATGAACTCGAGCGTCACACAATACATTTCGTTGGTATTCTAATTTCATTCCAAAAGGTTTCATGCACTTTAGACATAGCTTGATCCTGCTGACAATTTTCAGTACATTTTGACAAACATTTAGATCTACTGGTTTAAACATAATATTTCTGGTCACGGGTCTTCGGGCTAGTCATATTTCGGCGACTGAAAGCCGTTTCATTATTTTGTTTAATTTGGGCCTTTATTATATCGTGTTTGTTTTATAACAGAACGGAACATTTATTCGACTTAAGCTTTATAAGCTAATTGTCATAATCGTTAATCAATATTCGTGAAACTTAGAATGATTGTACAAAACACTACATTTGACTGCGTGGACTCACTCTCTATAGTTTGCAACCACGTGATGAAAGTGCAGTGTAACCCCCATAAGAGCCAATGAAAGCGCGTGTTACAATGAACTGTGTGAAGAGTTTACTTCCGGTATCTTCACACCCCGGTTGATATTTCATAAATTTCTAGTTCAGCAAAGTAAACTTATATTACGAGAATGATTTTGCTAGAAATACACAACCGGATTGTGGAGGAAACACTCACAAATAAGATCAAGAATGCCTTAGAAGGGTAATTGTCTATATGCATTAAATCATGAAATTTTGCGAATAATAATCACTTCCGTGTTATTCATTTCCTTGTTAAAGTTGTCATTTACTGCAAATTGAGTGAGAATGCACTGTCATATTCATTGTTTAATCTTTTATTTGATATTTTAAACACGTTCCGTTGTTATCCATTACATACATGGTTTGATCAAATGTGTTCATTAGGAAAAGCACATTTTAAGCAATACACGGAGACACGGTTTCGAGGATAAAACAGCGGTAAAATATGAGGATTCCAATTTTCCAACACTTTCTTTGGCAAGTTAGCAAACTACATAGACATACTTTGTCAGGAATCTGTAATGCATGGAAGCGATTTATTGAATGTACACCATTAAAATAATTTAAAAAGTACAGTTTTTAATTAAAATTCACTCGAAATTAATAACAACTTCTATTTGAAAGTAATTGTTTACTGGAGAGAAAAAAGATGCCCCCCAAACCTTGTCTCCATGTATTGGATTGATTTCAAGTGTTTTCCCTACTATTGACAATCAGATCAGGTCGGATACCCCTTTATTCAAGCTGGAAGTAACAGTTATTAAATCGTATAAGAAAGTGATCACAGGGTTTTTTAAATAACAACTGTCTCAGCCTTTACTTGAAATACTTATGTAAGAATATTTATTGACAATGTCCAATAAAAACGTTTTTGTTACCCCTAAGTCCAATATTGTATGCTACATTAGTAGGATCCAAAAAGGTACAGGGTGCTGCTTAAAAGGAGCAGGGTGAAAAGCTGGAGCAGTTTGATTACATTTTCTTGTTATTTGCTAAATTTAGGGTTTTCATGTGTATTATGCTTCTAATTTAACGTTCTTTAGCATAATTATTCATTTGTCATATATTGCATTTCAAAAGATTTTCAGCATTTTTGTGTTGACCGGCTTTGAAGGGCAGCAGGGTGGGACCAAAAAGGAGCAGGGTGAAGCACCCTGCTATTTTGCTCTAGATCTTTCCCTACATTAGATTCTCTAACAATACAAGAAACATATACACACAGTTTGACCAGACTCATATCAGTCAATCAGTAATCTGCTACTTAATGCTAGTTGAAATATTAGTTGCTTCTTTTGGTTTGGTAAGTCTGTTTGAAGTTTGGGTTCTAATTCCAATTACTTAAAGCTGTAAACAAGAGTGTCAAATTCGATTCTTGCAATTTAGTGTATAAGATTTTCTAAAAAAATTAGTTGAGATTTTTAAAATTTTTGTAATAAATTTCAAATTTCAGTTATTGATGAATTACATTATGTAATGTTCACCAAAACTACTTGAAATCAGTTTGTAAATATTTTGTTGCAAATATTGCTAAACATGTAAAATGTTAACATGTAGCTTATATATTAAATAACACATAATTCTTTTAATAACACTAAATTAATATTTTTGGTGCATTGTTGACACATTTTTTTTATATTAAATTTCTAGTATTCTTTGTTATTATACTAAACATAGTGGTATGATAGATTTTGGTACATTATTCATTTGTTAAATTTAAACTACATCTATACCTCAAAAGCTTTGTTGCGGTTGCATATTTATTGTATTTAACTTAGTAGGCACAGCAGCTGTGTACATTAGTTGTTGGTTAATATATTAGTATATCACTGATCTGTAAAGCTTCGAAGTGTCACCAAGAAAATGCCGATTTGGTGCAACTTTCCCCAACATAAATCAAGAGGTCTGGGTTCATACTGGACAAAACTTGAACCATTTAAACCCATTTGTGCAGTCCTTAAGTAAGTTTTTAGCAATAATAAACTGTTAACTGATTTCCCAATGCCCTAAGCAAAAAATTGAACACTACAATACTGGGGTATGTTCTTTACTTCCTTGATAATAAAATATATCAGTCATAGCACATCGACTTCCCTCATTTAAATAAAAATATATCAGTCATAGTCCTTATTGACTTTCAGTTGGACATTTTATTCATTGCACCTCTCCAACGAAATGATAATAATTACGATGTTTATGTATACATTAGTTTGCCATTAGTGTATAGGCATAGTTTAATGTGCCGTCAATCACTGTACGTAAACACTATTGATCATCAAGGTTGTCATCTGACAGCGCTTTTATTGCTCACACGTTATAGTAATTCTGTACAGTGAAGCAATGACAATAACGATTTGAACGATTTGAAGTTTTTATGGAACAGAATAACATTCATAGCTATTCATATGCATTGTTTGTATTGTAGTGTTTGTAAACTGAGACACAGATTCACTTCAATCCTACCATTTCAGGAACAAACCAGACACAGTTGATGTCACGGTGGCAGATTTTGACGGGGTCCTGTTTCACATGTCCAACCCTGATGGTGACAAAAGCAAAATCAGAGTAAGTTCTGTCAGGTCGTCATGTCCATAAAACTGGTATCATTTGCAAAATTATAACTTTAGTGGCAAATTCGAATTACATTGTCAGTTTTTAAATAAAAAAATATCATACACAAAATGTTTTAATTACTTTAAGAAATAACTGCTTAATATAAAATGTACCACCTGTATTCACATGACATGTACATGAAAAAGCCATGTTAGTTTTAGATATAAGAAATTTACTTAATGTTTTACGTTGCTGTATTCCACCTTGTTAAATACAGCAAACACGCGCATTATAATGACGTTATTTTGCTTATTTTCATGAAGTAATTTGATGTTTTTCGTTTTATTCAGTGATTTTCTTTCATTTATTTACAAAATTTAGTCAGAAAATTATGGGATAAATTGAATACCAGGTAAGAATTGAATACAGATACGTTTATTTGCTTGGCAAGAAAACCTTGCTAAATAAACTTATCTACTTCAACTCTAATCTAGTATGCTGCATAAACTTTATCCAAAATTCATAGAAAATAAATTAAAATAATTTTGACTTACTTCAAAAACAATATTTTGAATAGTGCAAGTTTAACAGGTAGGTAGCGGGATGGGAAACAAATAATATTTTATTAAGGCACCATCGCCGTAACCCAGGGCATGGCGAAATATGTTTGTTTCCAAGCAGCCGTGTTGTAGGCTATTTTTGAAAAAACTCCGCCAACACGTCAGTTTTACATTCGTGCATCACTTATGAAGGTTTCTGTCAATTTCAGGTCAGTATTTCTCTGCATTTCTACAAGGATCTGCAAGGTCATGGTGCAGATGAGGTGAGAATTACTAAGTTTGGTTGGCACTGATGCATATACACAGGCCTTCTTCTCTGTATCTCCAACGGCTGAATATGGCCACATTCCCATTCACAAATATATAATTTAAAATAAATATGTATTTTTTTTCTGATAAACAATAAAGACATCAGCATCTTATGGATGTGTCATATCAGTTCTAAGGTGAATTAGCCAGGGTGTTTTGATGTAAATTATAACACCACCCCTCATCCCCCAATTTGAAACGTTTTATTGTTAGAATTTTTGAAAGCATAGGAAAAAGAGGCCAATAGAAATCTAAGTGTGGAAGTTGGGTATTTTACTGACCAATACTTTCCTTGCAAATTCTTCAAATAGTTACGATTAAATGGCTTAAAATGTATTTTTTGACTTTTATTAGAAATTATTAAATAATTCTTTGCTTTTTGTTGTATGAATGGTTTGTCCATGTTTGTGTGCATGTTTTTCAGTTGATCAAAAGAGAGTATGCAGATATTCTCACAGCTCCAGAAGATGGTTGGTATAGCTTGTCTTATTGATTCCTTAATTTTATGCATCTGTGTCTTTGGCACTGTTTGCGGGACAATAATTATGTTCTGGTTGCTAGGATACAATATGAAATGCTCTGTTGCTATTATACTATATGAAATGCTTTGTTATGACAGAGCCCCCCCTGGCCGAAAATTTTCTTTAGCCAAATTTACCTTTCTGCGTAGAAAGCAGGCTAATTTTCACTAATTTGTATCTTTTTTGATAAAAAAAAATGTTTAAGCCTAACTGAAATGTGACCTTATGTTTGGTTGCTTGGTAAATATGTGATATGTTCTGGTTGCTAGGATACAACGTGACATGTTTTGGTTGTTTGGATACAGTGTCACATGTTCTGATTGCTTAATGCTAGGATACAATGTGACATGTTCTGGTTGCTAGGATACAATGTGACAGTGCTGTTTGACCTGGAGAACATTCCGTCTAACTGGGAGGAGCTCGTGAAGAAGACATCTCTCCTCAAGAGGAACTGCTTTGCATCTGTCTTTGAGAAATACTTCAAGGTAAACAGTTTAGAGTGTATACATAATGATTTTTCATATCAACTATTGCCTACTTGCACATGCTAAAATGACATAATAACAACTCATACGCGTGACACAATTTCAACTGCCTCACTGCAAAACCTACAACTGATATTTGAGCTTATCCCCCCAAAAAATAAAAGTCATACATTTCTTGTATCTCTCACATACAGTATCTTTGGAGTTATGGCCCTTTAATTATCTAAAAATAGCCTTTTAAGCTTTTTTCTGCTCTCTAAGGCGAGGTTTTTTATTGCTTGGCTCTTGGATTCGCCGACCCGATTTTTTCCAAAAAGCAAAAAAAAAAATTGTAGAATGTAAAAATTGAGTGAAAAATGTGTAAATTGCAATTTGCTTGCATCATAACACATTATTTTGAATCTATTGAAATCTCTGAGCCCCATGTTTTCGTCTGATTATCAGATCCAGGCAGACATTGAAATGGCAAAGAAGAAGAGTCAACCCCTGCCGAAGTCGGAGAGGGCCGTGGTACAGTATAGAGAGGATGAGACTATGTGAGTGGCGTAACATCCGGGTTCAAATAAGGGCCCCTATCACCAACCTTTTCTTAAACTTTCGAATAATAAATATACTTAAATTCAAAAAATGTACCTTTTAGATGGGTGAAAGTTTTCAGTATCAATTATGACTTTATGTTTTATACAACATCAGCTATAGTAAAACTATGTGGTAAGTATTCCAAAAACCTGATTTAAGTATTTTCAAAATTGTGTGATTTCACCAATTTGTCTAAGTGTTTGCAAATATTCTGGGTACCAATTTTGCTCATGTCATTAAAAATTAGTTCTACATAAAGAATGTTGAATTCAGAGTGGGTGAATACCAAGTTAGATTAAAATCTACAGGGCTCGTATAACGTAACGGTTTAAAGAATATGCTTTGTTGTTAGTCTTAAGTTTAAGAATAGGTTGTTGAATATAGGCCCAGCTTCGTACATATGCTGTGTATTAGTATCTGAGGATGACCAATAGTAGGTCATGTTCTATGACCTTTCAGCCAACCAATCGGTGCCTTGCTTTCATGGTCTTGAGACCTGAAAGTGAATGGGGAAAATGTGTATGTCACAGTGTGCCAAGTATAAAATTGCTTGTTCATGATTTAGACATCATGACTGTGTATTGGGTCTTTATCAGCTGGTGTTGATTGCTGGTGCTGGGCTTGATCACTCACAATTATAGAAATATATTATGAGGCGCGTCGTAGGAAAACCGGGCTTAATGCATGTGTGTAAAGTGTTGACCCGGATTAGCCTGTGCAGTCCGCCCAGGCTAATCCAGGACGGCACTTTCCGCCTACAGTGGATTTATGTTTAGAAGAGGCTTCCTTGAAACAGAAAATAGCATAAAAGCAGAACATGTCGCCCCGAATCATTCTGTGCGGACTGCCCGAGACGACACTACGCAAGTGCATTAAGCCCTTATTTTCCACAACACGCCTCATATTATTTATTCACTATTAACAATTTCCACGAAAAGTCTGTCACACCTTGGACAAAGCCATTCAAACTGTCCAGGGAAAATATAATCAGATTACTTGTCCAGTCTTCACACGAATTGTTTGGAAGGGCTTAGGAAATAAAACCTAGAGATTACCTAAACCTTTTAAATGATAGGATGATGTTCATGTAGTCAGTCATATGGAAAGAAAATTATGTGATTTATGATATATTTTAAGAAAAACATTCTGAACATTGTTGTATTATTGGTATAGGAATCTTTTAATGTCATGACTTTGCTCCTTTTTGTCTTGCCCTTTCGGGCAGGCAGGTCAAAATTTTAACGTGCTCGAATAGATTTTATCTTGCCCTGGGCTTCAGGCAAGTGGGTTATATGGAAGACTCGAATAGATTTTATCTTGCCCTGGGCTTCAGGCAAGTGGGTTATATGGAAGACTCGAATAGATTTTATCTTGCCCTGGGCTTCAGGCAAGTGGGTTATATGGAAGACTCGAATAGATTTTATCTTGCCCTGGGCTTCAGGCAAGTGGGTTATATGGAAGACTCGAATAGATTTTATCTTGCCCTGGGCTTCAGGCAAGTGGGTTATATGGAAGACTCGAATAGATTTTATCTTGCCCTGGGCTTCAGGCAAGTGGGTTATATCGAAGACTCGAATAGATTTTATCTTGCCCTGGGCTTCAGGCAAGTGGGTTATATGGAAGACTCGAATAGATTTTATCTTGCCCTGGGCTTCAGGCAAGTGGGTTATATGGAAGACTCGAATAGATTTTATCTTGCCCTGGGCTTCAGGCAAGTGGGTTATATGGAAGACTCGAATAGATTTTATCTTGCCCTGGGCTTCAGGCAAGTGGGTTATATGGAAGACTCGAATAGATTTGATCTTGCCCTGGGCTTCAGGCAAGTGGGTTATATGGAAGACTCGAATAGATTTTATCTTGCCCTGGGCATCAGGCAAGTGGGTTATATGGAAGACTCGAATAGATTTTATCTTGCCCTGGGCTTCATGCAAGTGGGTTATATCGAAGACTCAAATAGATTTTATCTTGCCCTGGGCTTCAGGCAAGTGGGTTATATGGAAGACTCGAATAGATTTTATCTTGCCCTGGGCTTCAGGCAAGTGGGTTATATGGAAGACTCGAATAGATTTTATCTTGCCCTGGGCTTCAGGCAAGTGGGTTATATGGAAGACTCGAATAGATTTTATCTTGCCCTGGGCTTCAGGCAAGTGGGTTATATGGAAGACTCGAATAGATTTTATCTTGCCCTGGGCTTCAGGCAAGTGGGTTATATGGAAGACTGCTTGTCCTTGTGGCTGGTGAAAAATTCTGGGTCTGTATTCACAAAGTTCCTTAGTGAAAACTGAAGTAAATTTATTAAATTCATAAAATTCCTTAAGTCTGTGGCTGTTTCATCTTAAGAGTATTTTGTATCAAACTGTTTTATTCTGGTTAAGAATCAACAGATGCTTCTAATTTTACCATATTTGAAATATAAAATAATGATTTTCACATAGAAAATAGTATTTGAAATTTTGACTTAAGTAGATCATAAGTTAAGATTTTCCTAAGGAGCTTTGTGGATGTGGGCCCAGATGAGGTTTCTATGAATAAGCTTACTGATTGTTCGTTGCTATTAACCTTTAGTTAGGGCCAGTAATAATTTAGATAACCCGACCTTGTGGCCAGTGATGGATTTGTGACTTTCGCGGAGACTGTAACGGCATATAGCAAGCATTTTGATAGGTTGAGATGTAAATAACCTGTTTAGATATCAACAATTTCAAGAATAGAACACTGAATCGGTTGTTATTATATATTGTTATTATGATCAGTATAAGTTTATCTATAATAATAATACTTATTATTGTTTATTGTTATTATTATTACCAGTATTATTATGATGCACTCATCTAGCCCCATTTCTTGTTCAGGTATGTGGAGGCATTGGGAGACAGAGTTACCGTTATCTTCAGCACCATTTTTAAGGACGACGATGACGTCGTCATAGGAAAAGTATTTATGCAGGTTAGTGGAGCAGTTCTTTGGTGTCTTTTTGTCCAGGACACATTTTTTGGCACAAGTTTAAAAAAAGGCAAATTATACCACCTGTATTGTCTGAAAAACCTACTACAACAATATGAAATGCCCAGTTAAATGTGAAAAAGAAATATTCAAATACTCTTGAGTATCGCAGTACTGAGAAGTGGATGGACAGGAAGACTTAACATATTTCAGGACATCATATATTTTTACCTGCACAGTGTTTCACAGAGACTGGTCAGTGCAGTTGTTGGATGATGATCTGACGCAGCACCTTACACATCTTATACTTGGACATTATCTGACTGAATACTTGGACATTTTCTGACCAAACTTTTGGACATTATTTGTTTAAATACTCAGACATTTTCTGACCAAACATTTGGACATTTTCTGATCAAATACTGGGACATTTTCTGAACAAATACTGGGACATTTTCTGAACAAATGCTGGGACATTTTCTGAACAAATGCTGGGACATTTTCTGAACAAATACTGGGACATTTTCTGAACAAATACTGGGACATTTTCTGACCAGATTCTGGGACATTTTCTGACCAGATACTGGGACATTTTCTGAACAAAAATTTGGACATTTTCTGAACAAATACTGGGACATTTTCTGAACAAATACTGTGACATTTTCTGACCAGATTCTGGGACATTTTCTGACCAGATACTGGGACATTTTCTGAACAAAAATTTGGACATTTTCTGATCAAATACTGGGACATTTTTTGAACAAACATTTGGACATTTTCTGAACAAATACTGGGACATTTTCTGATCAAATACTGGGACATTTTCTGACCAAATACTTTGACATTTTCTTACAAAGCACTTGGACATTATTGACCAAATACTTGGACATTTTCGACCAAATACTTGGACCTTTTCTAACCAAGTTTCTGACTACAAATATAACAATATTAATATGTATGTACCGGCACTGTCTTCCACCAGGAGTTCAAAGAAGGTCGGCGTAACTTCCAGCAGGCGCCCCAGGTTCTCTTCAGCCACAAAGACCCCCCGTCAGAACTAGCAGGCACTGATGCCCGCACCGGCGACAACATCGGATACATCACATTCGGTGAGCATCATTGTATTCCTTAATTCGAAATGAGTACGGGTATATTATTTAGTTATTGATGACTTTGAAGTTTTTTATAGATTCATTAGGATGTTATTTTCTACATGATTTTCTTTCAATCACTTATTAATGCATTGTAAACATTTACATTTAAATTAAAAGTCAAATGTTGTCACTATTTATGTATATAATGTATACATTAACATTGAATAACAGTAAATAATTGTATTAATATTTATTAATACATATAGATATGCATTAAAATAGGTTTTGTGAACATCCACAGAGATTAACAAAGTTAAAGTCACACAAAAGTGGAAAATGGCCAAATTTTGAATAAACAGTTAAATCATACATCATATAGCCTGGCAAAATGGTCTAAGTATGAACTGTATGATAGAAAACGTTTGGGTTGTTCAATACTGTTTTGCATAAAAACAATGGTCCTTCAAGTAAAATGTTAATAAACAAGTTTTACCAGAATTCATTTGCTTATCATCTTGGCGATGTAGATTAAGTCTGAATATTCACTTTTAAGTTTCGGTTAGCTGCTCAATATTCTTAATGAAACACAAAGAACCTCTGTTAGTTGCGTTATGTTTAAAATGTTAACAATTAACTGGAATAAAAATGAGTCAAAAATTATTTGTTGTAAGGAAGTGAGTAATATTTTTTTTAATAATAATGCATTATTTTATGTCTTTGTAAAATCTACAATAAACTGTGTAAGTTTGTCTTAACATGAAACACCTTTGTATGTGCATTTAATGGTTGAAGTTTCTGTATGTTTTATAAATAACTCAAGTCATAGTACACAGCTCCTAAGGGAAATCTTACCTTAAGTTGTAAATTTCAGATTAAATTTTCTATGTGAAATCTAATGATTGCTGTTTACAAAACGGTAAAATATGAAACATCTGAGCAATTTTTATAGTTTAAAACAATTAAATGTAAAAAGAGGTATATAAGAAACAGCCAGAGGCTTAAGGAATGTTCTGAAAATCAGAAATTTACCTAAGTTTTCCCTAAGGAGCTTTGTGAACACGGGCCATGGTGTTGTTTGCCATTCAGTGTTGTTCCCCCGCCACACGGCCCCCAGTGCACGAGACAACACCATCAACCTCATACACACCCTGAGGGACTACCTGCACTACCACATCAAATGCTCAAAGGTGGGTATAGGCCTTAAAGGGACTTGTTCACAGATTTTTACATTTTTTGAAGTATGCCCTTAAATGTCTTAATTTGCTAGATTTAAGCATCGGAACTTAAGAGTTCAAGTATAATAACAAGAAAAGTTATTGTTGGTTTTTTAAAGAAAAGAACAAAAAAAAGGTCACACAGGTGTTAGAACCCGGGACCTCCGGATTAAAAGGCTATCGCCCTAACCACTCGGCCATTTTGATTGACAATTGATCATGGCATTATTTACTTTATGTTAGTGATGTACGTGTTGTGAACAATTTGAATGATAACAACAAAAACACTCCAAATTACTCCATCGTTTAGCGATACAAACACTACCCACATGCATTAAGCCCGGTTTTCCCACGACATGCCTAATTTCTCATTTTCAGGCATATATCCACACCAGGATGCGTGCCAAGACCTCTGACTTACTGCGTGTGCTCAACCGTGCGAGACCAGAGAAGAAAAAGGAAAAGAAAACATTCTCGTACGTAGTTATTTTTATGCACTTGTGTTCTTCAATTTGTTGTGTTTCGACTAGGTAACTCTTTGTTCAAGCATATCATAAAAAGAAAACATTATTCTTAAGTAAAAATAGTTAGCATGTAATATTATTTTGAATTGCAAATTATACAGAGCATATGTATTGCAAATGTTTAAGATTCGTCAAAATTTCAAGTTTAAAATTTGCATTGAAAGCAGATCTGTCAATAAACGAGCACAGTTTTTTTGCCTCGTATCATACATCCATGATATATCCATTACTTTGTGGACTGTATATGTATACTAGTTTGTAGTAATTGTGTATGTTTATTTTTTACAGGGGAAAATCTATAAGACCATCATAGAGGCTTTCTTCAAGTAGAACAGTAATTTTCAACATCCCTACTACATGCATGAACTAGACATTATAACATCTAAACAAGTTTTCTCTGCAGTGTCAGCGTGTTAAGCCCCATATGACGGCGATACTGTTGTGTACTAGAGAATAGACAGCAGCACAATGAAAGAAACTGTCAAACCAGAGTTGATAAGTATTTGTAATGGAAATCGCTGGAAGAAAAATGATAAATTTATCGTAACATTTTGAAAAACATGTATTTGCCATGGTTTATGGTTATTGAAATGCAGATTTTAGCAAGTAAATGTTGATTTTATAATTTCTGTGTAATATAAAAAAATCCTACTAAACATTTTCATCTTTTGCTTTATGTATATCTGTAAGCAAATAGTGCTTTGTTTATTATGCAATATATGTGCAACATTAAAGTTTATTTGAATAGTTTTGTTTGTTATTTAATAAAGTTGTGTTAGTAAAAAGTTCTGAAAGAGTTTTGTACAAGTATTTGTGCTATTAATTTTGGATATATATGTTGTATGTTCATATTATTTATTATTATTATTATATATAGTATGTTTGACGATTTGTAATTTCATACCATATTTGATTAAACGAGTGCAGGAATTTTGTTAGTAAGCGAGCCTTTGGCGAGCTTACTAACGAATTTCCTGGACGAGTTTCATAAAATATGGTATAAAATGACAACGAGTGTCAGATCTTTTTAATCACATGCTTTTAAACGAAAAACAAAAATCTTATTTTACCAAAACGTGTTGATAAATCTAAAAAGTTGTGTACTGACATGATATCATTTCATGTTGACGACGTCATTTCACCAAAATAACATCATCCGATTGGTCAAATAATATGTAGCCAATGAAAATGCTCAAAACATTATCTTACACATGTGTAAGATAGAAATATTCGTAATGGTTGTATTACATGGGGAAACAAGGTATAGCATGTGATAATATATAATCTATTATGAATGTTTCTTATCAGTAAACTGTACATAACAGTCAAGTACCCAAGTTGTTAGTGTCAGACTGGAACAGTGTAGTGTTATCGTTACTTAAATGAAAAAAAGCAAACTTTGTCAAGAATTTCTATTAATTGCATTATCGTATTAGCACTTTTTGCGTGTTTATTATTTTTCATATCAATTATTTTCAAATAAGCAAATTAACATGACAATTTAATTTGAAAGCAGATAGACAAAAAGCACAATAGTATAGACTGAAACGCTAAAATATGAAATAAACAAGTGCTGTCACTACAATGTGACATGCCCCCAAATGCTGTTTTTTCAAATTCTAAAACAGAATGATGGGGATTGCTTTCCCTGGTGGAGACGTTGGTAGTTAATGTGTGTTCTAAGTTTCAATTAACAAAACTTGAAACAACATTTCCAAGTTAAAAAAGCGGCGTAAATCTGTCAAAACACAAAACAGACTGAGAATTATGGGGGTTGCTTTTCTTGGTGGAGACATTAATAGTAAAGTAGTAACTCAAGTTTTATGTTGTCGGCTTGCATCATTTATTAATGTTGTGCAACCTAAAACAACGGTCAATTCACCATACATACATGTATTGGAGTTTTGGGTGTTATAGTTGAGAACAATTTAGTGGTTAATAACTAGCCAATTATGGTTTGCTATGTACAGCAACGGTTCTTCTCAGCTTTCATCTATATTAAATTGAACTTACATGGTTAGTTTATTGGGTTATTTTTATGTGTGCCACTATGACTGTTGTCCATGATATATATACACGTATCGACAATGCTTTATAACTCCTTTGCATTTGGTACACATTTATTTTACAAGCAATGATTTGGATGGGTAACAGGATGGCCATTGAGATTCCTGAGAAACATTCCCGATACTGACCAGATTTTTAGACTGCTAAACCAACGGTCTTTTGAGAGTAATATGACCACTAAATTAATGTGCTACCTCTGTTTTTTTTGACTAGTGAAAGTGTTATTTCTTTTTACCGATCCATATTCTAATATTTTGACAACAAACTGCAATGCATTAATTTTAAACTGTAGTATGGAAAATCGAGAGCACGCATGGTATGACCTACTTTTAACTCGGTAGGCTACAAATCACTAACAATCGATGCTCCTAACTACCACGCTTTATCGTTTACTCTGCATAATTCATTGCAGATTGACTTGTTAACTGGCATGTATATAATTTTGTTTGCATTAGATAATTAGGTCGAAAAATACGTGTTCGTAACTTACAAATACATTTTTATTATGATGTCTTCTACTATAGAATAAGCCATATTATCAAGTTTAAAGGTGGGAAATTGAACCTTATTCAAACAAATGTTTCCTTTTTAGCAAAACTGCACTAATTATTCACATGCTTTTAGTTTCTTTTGTCGCCAACAGTCTTTCTATGCTGTCAGCGTTTTGATTTTCTCATGAATGGTAATTTCACTGCCCTTCATTGATGATGGCTCGGACACATTAACCTGGCACTCATGAATTACGCCCTCAAATTGTTTCCTATATTCATGCTTGATTTGGATCGTGCACATGTTTCATGTTAAGTTAAATCGATTGAACTTGATTCCAAAATGGCAATGAATATATTAATCTTAACAGAGTTGTAGTATATTCATGCATAAAGGTCAGAGTCAGGCTAATGTGTCTGACCTAGACTGTGACAAGTGCACGATGGTAATAGTGTTGATAAATATATATCCTTTATTTTCCAATTGCTTTCTATATTCATAATTTTGTTCGCGCACATGTTTTATGTTAAGTTAAATGATAAAACAAGGCTTGTCACAGGATGTGATGTATGCCCCTGAAGCATATGCTTGTCAGAGGAATGGTTGGCAAAAATGACGCTTCCTACAAAAAGAGTTATGGTCCTAGTAGTCTGCACTTCCTCTCAACATCCTCTATAAATATATGTGGTTTTATTTTAAATCACTTCAATACTAATGGAGTTATGCACTGCACAAGAAAATTAACTGAAGGGCAATAACTCCATAAATATTGAAGAAAGAGTTATGGTCCTTGTATTCTGCCCTTCCTCTCAATGTCCTCTTATCAATATATGTGGTGTTATATTACATTCCTTCAATACTAAGGTAGTACTGATCTGCAAAAAAGGGCAATAACTCCATTAATATTGAAGAATGAGTTATGGTCCTTGTACTCTGCACTTCCTTTCAACGTCCTCTATCAATATATGTGGTTTTATTTTAAATCACTTCAATACTAATGGAGTTATGCACTGCACAAGAAAATTAACTGAAGGGCAATAACTCCATAAATATTGAAGAGTTATGGTCCTTTTATTCTGCCCTTCCTCTCAATGTCCTCTTATCAATATATGTGGTGTTATATTACATTCCTTCAATACTAAGGTAGTACTTATCTGCAAAAAAGGGCAATAACTCCGTTAATATTGAAGAATGAGTTATGGTCCTTGTACTCTGCACTTTAAAAACGTCCTCTATGAATATATGTGGTTTTATTTAAAATCCCTTCAATACTAATGGAGTTATGCTCTGCACAATAAATAAACAAAGGGCAATGGCTCCATAAATATTGAAGAAAGAATTATGGTCCTTGTACCCTGCACTTCCTCTCATTGTCCTCTATCAGTATATGTAGTTTCATTTGAATCCCTTCTTTACTAATGGAGTTATGATCCGCACAAGAAAATTAAACAAAGAGCAGTAACTCTGTAAATATTTAATAAAGTGTTGTGATCCTTGCATTCTGCACTTCTTCTCCTTGTCCTCTATCATTATATGAAGTTTCATTTGAATCCCTTCAATACTAATGGAGATATGCACCACACAAGAAAATCAAACAAAGAGCAATAACTCTGTAAATATTGAAGAAATAGTTGTGGTCCTTGTGCTCTGAACTTCCTCTTATTGTCCTCTAAAGGTAAAAAAAGGTAAAGGATAGGTTTTTAGTCTGATATTGATATACATCTTCAGCCGACTTTCACATTTACCCCCTGATCACTGGGTCATAAGTCGTCCGTTAACACTCGGCGCAGAATGCAGCCACGGCACATTGGCTTATTTCCCTCACAGATACCCATTTATACACCTGGGTGGAGAGGAGCAAATGTGGGATAAATTTTTTACCCAGAAAAATTCCAGTGGTCTGGGCGGGATTCAAACTAGGGACCTCACGATCTCAAAGCCAGCGTCCTACCACTAGACCACTGCTCCCACTGTATCATTTTGTGAAGTTTCATTTGATTCCCTTCAATACTAATGGAGTTATGCTCAGCACAAGAAAATTAAACAAAGGGCAATAACTCTGTAAATATTGAAGAAAGATGCTCTGCATTTCCTTTCATTGTCCTCTATCATTAAATGAAGTTTCATTTGAATCTCTTTGATACTATTGGAGTTATGTTCCGCACAAGAAAATTAATGCTTCTAATAAGGAAATAAAACAAAGGGCAATAACTCCATAAATATTGAAGAAAGAGTTGTGGTCCTTCTGCTCTGCACTTCTCCTTGTCATTATATGAAGTTTCATTTGAATCCCTTCAATACAAATGGAGATATGCTCCGCACAAGAAAATTAATGATTCATATAAGGCAATAACTCTGTAAATATTGAAGAAAGAGTTATGGTCCCATTGCTCTGCACTTCCTCTCATTGTCCTGTATCATTATATGCAGTTTCATTTGAATCCCTTCAATACTAATGGAGTTATGCTCCGCACAAGAAAATTAATGCTTCACATAAGGAAATAAATCAAAGGGCAATAATTCCGAAAATACTGAAGACAGAGTTGTGGTTCTTGTGCTCTGCACTTCCTTTCATTGTCCTCTATTATTAGATGAAGTTTCATTTAAATCCCATCAATACTAATGGAGATATGCTCCGCACAAAAAATTAAACAAAGGGCAATAACTCCATCAATATTGAAGGAAGAGTTGTGGTCCTTGTGCTCTGCACTTCCTCTCATCGTCCTCTATCATTATATGAAGTTTCATTAGAATCCCTTCAATACAAATGGAGTTATTATCCGCACAAGAAGCTTGACGGACGGACAGACGATGGGATTACTATATGCCCCCGAACTTTCCTTCGGGGGCATGATTACTAATTTCAGTGTGATACTCTTATCGATTGAACTCAATTCCAGTATGGGAACTAATATATTCATTGTAACAGATTTGTAATAAATTCATGCGTAAAGGTGAATGTCTGGTCAATGTGTTTGAACTATACTGTTGTGACAAGTTCACGATTGTTGTTATAGTGTTGATAAATATATACAAAGTAAAACAAGCTTTGCAACAAAAACGAGGCTTTGATAGTATTGCAAGCAATCCCCTACCGGTGAAAACCCCTACTAATTAAACATTGTGCAATACCGCCAAATCGCCCTTTATCTGTAGATGTACGAAGTTTCATATTCAAATCCCATTTGTCACTGCAAAATTAAGTTGTTTTTTCTATTTTAGTAACATTGACCAGACATTTGTTACTTTTAGAGTTATTGCAGTACTAAACTGACAGAGGGCAATCATATAGTCCATTCTGTGTACCAAGTTTCATGATCATATGTTATTTTTGAATTATTTCAGTATTAAGTTTATTTCTATTTTAAGTAATATTCATGTGACCTTTGACCTCTGGTGAAAAATAAAGGGTCCTCATCTTGCTCTTTCTATGTATCCTCGATTACCGTAAATTCGCGACCCTAACATTAATGTCAATAATCAAATTATTTCAACAATTTGAACATAATATTTAGAACAAATATTTGAATATAAATATATATACCGCAGTTTTTTTAACTTATTTATCCAAAACAACGTTTAAAACTTTTAGCAGGTCAACATTGTTTACGCAAGTGTCAAGCAGTCGCCATCTTATCTAACTATCATTGATTCGCGGATATGACATCATCCCATCATTTCTAGAAAATAATCTTCAATTAGGCCGCATGTACAACAAGTTTTGGATTATCGTATTAAACAGTGAATTTTATAAAAACAAAGAAATCTGAAATGTAATTCAATAATGATAATGATGCAGAAAGTTTCATCAAAGTATCTTCAGTACTTTTTGAGTTATCGTAGGATCCAGGTTTTGGGGACGGGACAGACAGACAGCGAGACCGACAGACGAACAGACAGACTGACACACACAGACGGAGGGAAAACCCCTAGTCCAATCTGTGTACCAAGTTTCATGAAGTTTCTTGATCATATCTTATGCACTTTTCAAAATATTACAGTATTACGTTTATTTCTATTTTTCGTAAGTCACGTGACCTTTGACCTCTGGTGAAAAATAAAAGGTCGTGCATAATTCTAACATTGCTGTTGCTACGTATACAAAGTTTCATTAAAGTGTCTTCAGTACTTTCCGAGTTACCACAGGATCCAGGTTTTGGGGACGGATGGACAGACAGACATACGAACGAACAGACAGAACAACACACAGACAGATGGCAAACCTATAGTTCAATCTCTGTACCAAGTTTCATGGTCATATCTTATGTCCATTTCGAATTATTACAGTATTTAGTTCATTTCTATTTTTAGTAACAGTAACGTGACCTGTCAATCTCTGGTGAAAAAAGTCGTGCATAATCCTCACATTGTTGTTTATATGTATACCCAGTTTCATCGAAATAAGTTCAGTACTTTTTGAGTTATTGCAGGAAACAGGTTTTGGGGACGGACAGACAAACATAAGGTAGAGAGACACACAGACGGATGGCAAACCTATAGTTCAATCTTTGCACCAAGTTTCATGGTCATATGTACTTTTCGAATTATAACAGTATTTAGTTTATTTCTATTTTTAGTACCAGTTACGTGACCTTTGACCTCTGGTGAAAAATAAAAGGTCCTGCATAATCCTCACATTGCCGTTTATATGTATACCAAGTTTCGTTGAAATATCTTCAGTACGTTTTGACTTATCGCAGGAACAATATTTTACGGACGGACAGACTGACAGACAGGGGGCAAACCTATAGTCCCCTCCGGTGAAACACCGGTAGGGGACTAATAAAACTTGATATACATGTATTTCATGGAGTCACCATGACCGGTAAATAAATAGCATTTCATTTCTTTTTATAGTACTGGTCCTTCCCTTTAAAGACAGTTAACTAGTGAATATCAACATCATGCTTGGTATAAATGTCACAATGTTATAACAAAATCCGACCAATAAACAATGTTATGTTGTCACTTGAAGATGCATTTTATATTTGCTAACATCCTAGTTGTTGCTAAACTTAATTTACTTAGATCCTGGATTCTCTCCTAGCTATTTTCACTTCCATACAACTTCATTCTCCACAAATACGACATCAGTGTTGTTTTTGATGTCATAACATTCTTTGCAAGATTTTTTCTTCACTTCTGGGCCCGTATTCACAAAGCTCCTTAGGGAAAACTTTAGAAAATTCCTTAAGTCTCTGGCTGTTTCATGTATAGGTCTTCTAACATTAAAATGTTGTAAACTCGTAAATACTGCTTATAGGTTTAGTATTGCAGCATTCTTTGTACAGAAATCATTGGATTTCACATAGAAAATATGATCTGAAAAATTTTCATTTCAAAAGTACAACTTAAAATTAAGATTTCCCTTAGGAGCTGTGTGAATACCGGCCCTGGGCTGATCTTCACGAGGCTCCCAAGGAAAATCTTAAGTTGTACTTTTGAATTGAAAATGTCAGATCACATTTTTTTTTATGTCAGATCCAATGATTTCTGTTTACAAAAGGGTAAAATACTTAATATCAAAGCAAGATTTAATTGCTTAAAACATTTTAATGTACAAAGGCAAATACACCAAACAACCAGACTTGTACAATGAATTCAATAAATTTTCTTAGTTTCCCTAAACAGCATTTTGAATATGGGCCCCGGTCAAATTCCTTGATTTTTCCCTGATATTTCCTTTTTTTTCCCCCCCAGAGTTTACGCTTACCCTGGGTAATGTCCCTTAAAAATCAACACACAGAATAGAAAAATGACTATGATCTTCAGATCTAAATTTATTACGAATCAAGAATGTAAACACATAACTTCCAACAATGACAATGGAGGTTACACGAATGTTGAGCAAACTAAATACACACTGGATTTTCTAAATTTCCACTTGCACTTGAAATGCAGACAAAGCATAATGTAACTTTTCGGCCATGTTATGTACCATTTTTCTATGCAACACCACAATTAAAGAAATCATGCAAGGTTTACATTCTACAGATCTGATATTTTTGAAAATTAAATATACAGGACCAATTAGCAAGATTACTTTTTAAGCGAAGAAATATTAACATATCGTATAAGACTATAATGGATAGTTGAAATACAATTGTTTTTAGTTTATGTAAGAGTCAAATGCATGAAAACAATTTGTGAACAGTCTGAAGCATAAATTTTTTTACATTGCAAACTCAGATTCAAACATTCACAGCAGTTTTTGATAAGGCAATAGATTGTTATAATAATAAACAACCAAGACCATCCTTACATACAAATATGACCCTTGGCTCTTTTCTTTGTCATATGTGAACGCATTTATTTCCATAATAAATATCCTATGTACATTCTGTTACACATGGTTTGTGTGGACTTTGTGAAAAAACTATATTCACAAAAATAAATTTATCAAAATGTGTATCATTTGCACCACAAACCAATATGTTTTGTTCAAATTATTACGTCAAACAGATCTTAAAATGATCTGTTACATGGTAAAAATTCACCTGTATTGCTGCGGTTGGAACTGCTTATTTACAAATATGTTAAAATGTCTACCATTTAACAAAAATCTACAAAAGTTATTTGATTCTACATACATTCATACATGCGTACACACATTTTAAACAAATGAAACTTTAAACAAAAAGAACTGTACACAATTTCATATAAATTTCATTTTACACGGATACAAACATATTACACATTACAAAATCTATACATGCAATAGAACATACATTTCAAATAAAAATTATTGTAAATAATTGGAATCATATTACAGAAGTAACCGACAATGGAGATGAGGTGATGGGATATGAACATATGAAAATAGATTCCAGGCCCAACAGCTGAATATGGATACCAGAGTTACAAACGAAAATGCCAGCGCAAAATTGTGTCATTTGAACAGTTTGCAGAAAGTTCTTCCACACCCCGATTTGATTTCAATATCTTAAAGTCACTTGTTCACATACTAGTATTGTGATTTTGACAAAAATAGAAAGAACTGGGTTTGTTTTTTAACTAGAAAATATTGTAAAGATGTCAAATTTATTCCACTATTTTATTTAATCTGTAATTTTAATTGGTTCTTTATGACATTTAGAAAACTTTCAACTAGCCATTTGTTAACAAGTCCCCACAAATGATCGTATTTACATGCTTACGACAAGTCAATGACTGAAATATGCTGCCACAATTCCCAATTAATCTCGATATCTACATTCATATAAATCAATGAAAATGCAGATAAAAGTAGGTGTACCCATTTGCAATTCATGACATAATATAGGTATACATACATGTAAACATATACACCCTATGTTAAAAGTGACAATCCTGGGTGGTTACCTACGTGTCTCGTTTACATAAAATGTTCACAAATAAACACATTTATGAGTAATAATATGTTTATAAGAATGTAGATTATAAGAATGTGAAGTACCTTTGACAACTTACTTTTAATGAAGAGGAACTTACAAACGTAATCCAGACTTTACAAAGCACTACACTGTCTTGGAATGGTCAAGGAATACAGTAGACTATCTAAACATTTGAATAAAACATGTACAAATCCAATAATACAACTAATGCAACAAAGCTTCATTACGTATACAAACTGCCCACAAACACCTGCGATTATTGCAACATGCACTATATTTGCATTTACTATTTTAAGATTAATATATAAACTGTGTAAAATTTTAAGAGTGTTGGAAGAACATTTCTACTCCCAGTATTAACAATCATTTCATATTGATTTTCAAAATAATGCTTTTATATGTACAAACATATTTCTTGTGTTCTTAAACATTACACTAACATAGTGACAGTTCCTGAACTTCTCTCATGCTTTTCCTTTCTTTGTACAATATTCATTCACTTCTCAATGATGGATTCTGATGGATAATTTTTTATGGCCAGCGTCTAGACGACAATGATGTTACAACAACAACTTGGATACCGCAGCCATGATGACGGTTGCAAGGGAGCTAAGAGGTACTAGGAAGGTTCCGCTAGAAATTGCTGCAAAAATAAAATAGCCAATTATATTTTGTGGAATTAAAGTCATCACATGCTCTTGTGTAGCTAACAATTAAAAGTTGCAGGTAATATTCATGATTGAAGGATCACTTTTCAGGATTGCCACTGAGTTGCAAAAATGAAATTCCCTGACTTTTCCCTGCCTAAACCATACTTTTCACTTACCAATACCATCATTTTTTTCGGCTTCCTCCTCCCCTACAGCCGTCCAAATCACCCTTTCATTTTTATTTTGTTTCAGATACATCAACCTTTCATTAACGAAATACAAACATGAGCTGTTTGTACAACAGTTATGCCCCCTCTAGGTTAAAATAGCTAAAAAGGCGAATTTTAGATAATCAAGGGCCATAACTCCACAGTTACTGGGACGGTTTGGTTGATAATCAAAAATTAACTGAGGTAATACACCCACAAAGATGTTCTCCAAGTTTGGCGAAGATCGGCTATGAACTGTTGTACTTAGAGAACGGAAAAGGCAAAAAAGGCCAATTTTAGATGATTCAAGAGCCATTACTTCACAATTCCTGGGGCAATTTGGCTGATTAGTGATTTTGACCTAGATACAAACATTTTCATGAAGTTGGGTGAAGATTGGAAGAAAACTGTTGGACTTAGAGAACAGAAACGACTCAAAAGGCCAATTATAAATAATGCAAAGGCCATAACTGCACAATTCCTGGGGCGAATTGGCTTATTATTTGTGAATGGTCAACAGTGTATTTGGAAAAATTAGATTTCAATACGAGCCATAACTCTGTCAACATTTAGTGATTTGTAACCAAAGTTTAACTTGATCTGTATTTTATGATGTTACAACTATGTGCCAAAAATAATTCAAATATGTGAAGCCTTTCATGAGTTATTGTCCATGTTTTTCGGGAATTTAAGTCAAAAAGGGGCCATAACTGTATCAGAATTTAGTGGTTTGTAACCAAAGTCGAACTTGACCTGTATTTTATGATGCTACACATGTTTACCAATAATTATTTAAATATGTCAAGCCATTGTAGAGTTATCGTCAGGAAACCACGTTTTTAGGGAATTTAAGTCAAAAAAAGGGCCATAACTCATCAAAATTTAGTGGTGTGTAACAAAAGTTGAACCTGACCCGTATTTTATGATGCTACACATGCATACAAATAATTATTTGAATATGTAAAGCCATTCTTGAGTTATCGTCCGGTAATCATGTTTTTAGGGAATTTTAAGTCAAAAAGGGGCCATAACTCTGTCAAAATTTAGTGGTTTGTAACCAACATCAAACTTGACCTGTATTCTATGATGTTACACATATGTACCAAAAATTATTTGAATATGTCAAGCCTTTCTTGAGTTATCATCCGGAAACCAAAAACCAACAGACTGACAGACCAACATGCTCACTCCCATATACACCCCCTAAACTTCGTTTGTGGGGGTATAATAATGCAAGGGCCATAACTCCAATATTCCTGGGGCGAATTGGCTGACCAAACTTGACCATGATTTTATTATTAAAAACATTTTCGTAAAGTTGGGTGAAGATTGGAAGAAAACTGTTGGACTTAAAGACCTGAAACGACTAAAAAGGCCAATTTAAAATAATTTAAGGGCCATAACTCCACAATTCGTGGAGCGAATTGGCTATTATAGAACCTGACCTAGATATTATTATTACAAACATTTTCATGAATTTTGGTGAAGATTGGATGAAAAGTGTTGGACTTCGAGAGCGGAAACGGCTACAATGGCCAATTTTTGATAATTCATGGGCCATAACTCCACAATTCCTGTGGCGATTTGGCTAGTTATAGAACTTGACCTAGATATATTCCTGGAGTTTGGTGAAGATCAGATGAAAACTGTTGAACTTAGAGAGCAGATGAACTTTGGTGAAGATCAGATGAAAACTGTTGAACTTAGAGAGCAGAAATGAAAGTGGTCTACCGACCGACCGACATTAGCAAACCAATATACCCCATCTTCGATAGGGGGCATAAAAATAATATGATTGAAAAAATTAATATTATAATGGTGATATTAGTCAGTGACAAGTATTGACTAGACTTGACTTAGCTATAAACACACATATACACGCATACGTATATATGCCTAAGCATACACTTAAGACACCATGCTTTTTTGACATTTGTCGAGTCCTTTCTTACCCATGCTTAAAACTCTAGTCAGTCAACCAACTATAATTAACCATAATTTTCTGATTACTCATGTTTGAAACTAAAGTCTACTAATGTCTACAGATCCATTTCTATTCATCTATTAGTAAATGTTACCTGAAAAGTAGAAGCATGCATGTTTAATTTATAATATATTATTTCATCATCTGTTGGATAACTTATTGACTAACACACTGTAGAGTTAGGAAGCATGTGTATTTCTGCACTGCCTCTGAAACAAATCAACGCAGTTTGCAATACTGAGTGCATAAAAGAAAGCACTGCGACTGCAGTTGCTTGCTGGATACCTCTACCACGCAGGAAAAGAATAGGATATGTCTGCTTTGGAGGCAATGGTTGCAAAACCTTTCAGTCTTCAAAAGTCTAAAGTTAACATAAAAACAAAACTGATCCGAACACATTTAAATTATGTTTATACACAATCCTGACAAAATGTGTTTGGAAATACTTATAAATACTGCTTGACTACTGCCATAGCAACTGAAGATTTTAGACATCGACCCAGAATTTCATTTTAACCTGAATTCTCTTAAATTATATTTTTCACTTACCATTTTCCAGATTTCCCTAAAAATTCACAGTCATTGAAAAAAATCTATTTTCCCTGACTTTTCAAGTTAAGTGGCAAACCCTGCTTTTGTATATATACTGAACCAAAAAAAGAAATTTCAATGGAGGCAATTTTTTAACGTTTGAATAGATTTGACTGAAATCTTCTCTTTGTTGTATAAGTTTGTCTTTTGAATCTACACGGATTAATTGGTCAATTTTGCTAAGTAGAACGATTTTACAGTAACCACATGCATATGCGTGTACATCTCTTTCATAACCGTGACAATTTGGCATGTGCATGGTCAATCTCCGACAAACATCATTTACAGAATATGAAAACAACTCCGTAAAGTCCTGACACACTGCATCAAATAAGAATACCAAGTCTGAAGGCTATTTGACTAATTATCAAACTTGGCTAAAATACTATGCCCTCGAACATTTTCATCAAGTTTGGTGAAGATCAGATGAAAACTGCTGGACTTAAGAGTTCAGAAACGGCTAAAAAGGCTAATAGCCCTCTAACAATTTTCATAAAGTTTGAAGGTTTCATGAAATGTTCATCAAGTTTAAAGATCAGATGAAAACTGCTGGACTTAAAAGTTCAGAAACTGCAAAAAGGCTAAAATTTAAGGGCCACAACTCCATAGTTCCCAATGCAATTTGGTTGATTATCGAACTTGACCGAGATATTATGCCCACAAATATTTTCATCGGGTTTGGTAAAGATCTATTCAACTTAAGAGAATGAAAACGACTAAAAAGGCAAATTTTAGATAACTCAAGAGCCGTAACTCCACAATTCCGGGGTGATTGTGCTGATCATCGAACTTGGCTGAGATATTATGTCCATAAACATTTACTTTATGTTTGGTGAAGATTTGAAGAAAACTGTTGGACCTAAGAGAGCAGAAACGAAAGTGCTCTACAAACCGACAGACATTAGCAAACCATCATACCCTGCCCTGTTCAATGTGGGGCATAACAAGTAATCTTGCTTACACCTCGGCTGACATTACCATTCTCGGGTTGACAATATGTTGTATCACCATCTATACAGTGTGAAATTTATATATTGCTATCAAGTAAAGTGGACCTAATTGAAAAACTTAACCAAGAAAAATGAATTTTTGGAGTTGAAAATGGGCCGTAAATAAATCAAATCAATAACAGAGTTATGATTCTTGTCCTACACACTTATCTCATCATACTGAAAAAGTCGACACCTGATGCCTGGAACACGCTTTTCTCGAATTTTCTTTGAGGGATCAATATTTTTTATTGCTATATATTCATATAAATTTCTGTCGTTTGGCTCGAATTCGTGAGGGTCGAATTTTCAGATGGCTCGAAGCGTTTGTCTCGTCCCAGTAAGTTTTCGCACATTTAATTGTTTGTTTGGTTCGAACACACTTCGGTCGCACCGAGTCGTTATAGATTATTTACAATAAATTGGTGTCCAGCGTTACCAATGTAAGCGAACACTATAGCCGATTTCAAAGCTTTCAAAAATAATAATCAAATAACATATAAAAAATATTTAAAATAATACCAATATAGTATATTAAATAAATAAATGTTTTTAATGTCTGTTAATTTTCTGTACAGATTTCTGAATACTTTTCAATTGAGATTTGAAAATAAGGCAGACGGATTACTGCCCAAATAAGTATGAGTACACATTCTCAAACTCTGTTTTGCTCGAAGTTTCGATGGCTCGATGGTCCCTGCGACTTCGAGCCATTGGGAGTGGACTGTACTTAGTTTGAAGGCTATAGGTATAGTTTCAATTGTTTTCAAGAAAACTTCAACCAACAAATCTATAATCAAAGAAGGGCCAAGATTCAATCAAAATTCAATTCACAGTTATGGTGTTTATTCTACGTCTCATTTCAGCTTGCTGAAGAAGTATACCAAGTTTGAAAGCTTAGGTCAAAATGTTTTTAAAAACAAGATTCTGTGTTTGACAAACACACATGCCCCCTGTTGGTGCTGAGTAGACTGTAAGCCCAAATTAGGTCAAGGTGAGGTTGGGTGATATGGGTGGATTGGGAACGGTCATAAGTAAAAACTGTAAATATCCAAGTGTTGTAGTAAGCAGTGTTGGTGCGGGTCGAAACGGTAAAATATAGTGAACCAAGAAATGGCACTTTTGAATTATTACAAGTCCAAATTAGTTAAAGGTCAAAGTAAGGCTGGGTAATATGGGTGGATTGGGGATGGTCATAACTCACATAGAAACGTTAATTACGTTATATGGATTGTTCCCCTTACATCTGTTGTAAACAATTTCTAAAAAGAAATTGTATCCGAATTCCCACGTGCATTTTTTGGTTAGCAATAACCATTTTACACAGGTTCGGGTGCAGGATTTTGAGTTTGAAATCCGAAGAAAAAATACACTTTTCCATGCATATCGAAAAAAACAGTCATGCTGAATTGTGCGACTAATATTTAGTCAGTGTGTATCTATACTGAAAACATGAAAATTGAGGATAAATGTATTTATTTCATTTTAAGAATAGCGGATCGTTTAATTATTTATGTTATTTCGAGATGCAAATGATCGAATGGGTCGAATTTAGGTGAGCAGTTTGGGCCATCATTGAACTGTGTAAGTATCTAAGTGTTGTAGCAAGGGGTGTTGGTCCTAGACAAAATGGTAAAATCTAGTTAACCAAGAAACAGCCCATTTGAATTATTCTACGTGCAAATTAGGTCACGGTCAAGGTAAGGTTGGATAATATTGGGTACGGTCATAAGTAACAACTGTGTAAATATCTAAGTGTTGCAGTAAGCGGTGTTGGCGCTAGATGAAACGGTAAAATCTACTTCACCTTGTCATGGACGGAAGGACGGACAGGACCATCACTATATGCCTCCTGCATCAAGATGCCGGGGGCATAAAAATGGATCTAAACAAAAAACTAAACCAAAAAGCCAACGCCCAAGATGCCCAATTCACAATGGTTCATTTTTGGTGCGTTTTTTGTCTCAAAAAAATCAGATGAGCTAAAAATACTCACAATCCTTGTTAATGATGACGATGCGTCTAAAATTTTCCTGGCCTGCATCGTAATTTAGATAATACACAGCCTGGAAGTGGGGTTCGGCAGCTTGGTATACAATTAACTCCGTTTTCAGCATTTTGCCAGTGGCCTGCAATGGTAACAACGTACTAGTATAAAATATACAGTAGTAATCTACAACTACACTAGTGTATATAAAATATACAGTAGTAATCTACAACTACACTAGTGTATATAAAATATACAGTAGTAATCTACAACTACACTAGTGTATATAAAATATACAGTAGTAATCTACAACTACACTAGTGTATATAAAATATACAGTAGTAATCTACAACTACACTAGTGTATATAAAATATACAGTAGTAATCTACAACTACACTAGTGTATATAAAATATACAGTAGTAATCTACAACTACACTAGTGTATATAAAATATACAGTAGTAATCTACAACTACACTAGTGTATATAAAATATACAGTAGTAATCTACAACTACACTAGTGTATATAAAATATACAGTAGTAATCTACAACTACACTAGTGTATATAAAATATACAGTAGTAATCTACAACTACACTAGTGTATATAAAATATACAGTAGTAATCTACAACTACACTAGTGTATATAAAATATACAGTAGTAATCTACAACTACACTAGTGTATATAAAATATACAGTAGTAATCTACAACTACACTAGTGTATATAAAATATACAGTAGTAATCTACAACTACACTAGTGTATATAAAATATACAGTAGTAATCTACAACTACACACTAGTGTATATAAAATATACAGTAGTAATCTACAACTACACTAGTGTATATAAAATATACAGTAGTAATCTACAACTACACTAGTGTATATAAAATATACAGTAGTAATCTACAACTACACTAGTGTATATAAAATATACAGTAGTAATCTACAACTACACACTAGTGTATATAAAATATACAGTAGTAATCTACAACTACACTAGTGTATATAAAATATACAGTAGTAATCTACAACTACACTAGTGTATATAAAATATACAGTAGTAATCTACAACTACACTAGTGTATATAAAATATACAGTAGTAATCTACAACTACACTAGTGTATATAAAATATACAGTAGTAATCTACAACTACACTAGTGTATATAAAATATACAGTAGTAATCTACAACTACACTAGTGTATATAAAATATACAGTAGTAATCTACAACTACACACTAGTGTATATAAAATATACAGTAGTAATCTACAACTACACTAGTGTATATAAAATATACAGTAGTAATCTACAACTACACTAGTGTATATAAAATATACAGTAGTAATCTACAACTACACTAGTGTATATAAAATATACAGTAGTAATCTACAACTACACTAGTGTATATAAAATATACAGTAGTAATCTACAACTACACTAGTGTATATAAAATATACAGTAGTAATCTACAACTACACTAGTGTATATAAAATATACAGTAGTAATCTACAACTACACTAGTGTATATAAAATATACAGTAGTAATCTACAACTACACTAGTGTATATAAAATATACAGTAGTAATCTACAACTACACTAGTGTATATAAAATATACAGTAGTAATCTACAACTACACTAGTGTATATAAAATATACAGTAGTAATCTACAACTACACTAGTGTATATAAAATATACAGTAGTAATCTACAACTACACTAGTGTATATAAAATAAATTATGGTCAAAAGCTAACTGAAAACACAGATTAAATAAGTTCATTAAAGGAACAGGCTGTTATTGCAGAAGACATAATTATAATTCATACAACAACAGCAATCATCTATTTTAGCACACTTATGATGATGATCCAGATATCCATGATTTTTTTATTTAACAAAAGCTGTCTCAGGACAGCGCGCTCAACTATTCAACCGCTTTTTCAGAGTTATTGGGCTTTATCACTACAAAAACCAGAATAATTCTGCTCAATTGAAGTTCAGAGTAATGGGCCTTTTTCAGTGACCTTATATAATGACCCTGAAGACATGTGTGAAGTTTCAATTGAATATCTGTAGTGGTTATAGAGATATCAAAGTTGTTGCACTCAAACTTGAACCTGAATTTCTAAGTACAAAAAGAGGCATAATTCTGTTAAATTGCAGGTCACACTTATGGGCCTTAGTCAGTGACCTGACATAATGATCCCGAATACATGTGTGAAATTTTAATTGAATATCTGTAGTAGTTACAGAGATCTGGACTTGTTGCATGCAAACCTTAACCAGAGCATTACGCCGACGAACGGGTGAGTAGTATTGCTCGAACTATCCCGTTGTATGAGAATTATGTGTATCCGAAAAAGGTGCGTGTCCGAACATGTGTATTAGAAAGTTTAACTAGTTTCTGAACAGTTTTCACACCTTAAACTCCAATAAATTTTTATTTTCATGGCTATTACGAGTTTTGAACTTCACAAAAGTTTAAAGATAATGCGATACAATAAAAACGACCATTCTGCATCCGAACTATGTGTCTCCGAAATCATAGAATGTCTGAAAACGAAATTTGAAATTTTTATGTGAACTAGGTTTCCCCACCTTAAACTTCAATAAACTTTTAATTTATGTGTCTGTTATATAAGTTTTTCTTAACTAAACTTAAAACATAAGTAGTTAAATACAATGCAATGCATCTTTGCATTTATTTTAATTAACAATGTGACGTTATGAACCTCAATTAAACCAACTAGCAAATACATTTTAATTTTACTGAAAACTATTTATAATTCAATTTTTTTTTTAAATTTCAGTCAAGTTTCATATCACTATGCATATTTTATGTCATTATGAACGCAGTACAATTATCCAGGAAATGCACGTGGATTATGTGCGGTTGCTATGCTCAGTCTCTTCAGTAGCTGGATAAGATTTTATCGGGGAGAAGTGCACTCTGATGTCCACATCAGAGACCGATAAGTGTCAGTTATACAATACAGTCAACAAACTGCAGCAAAAACACTCCAATTATCAATCGAAAGTCACACGACTGCGGTCTATCATGCATTACTGATCCGGCTTTCGCACATACACAGCATTGGGGCCATAAAATGTGGGTATTGTGTATTGAAATCGGGGGATTATCACGATTTTTATAGTGACTGGAGAAATTGAAGAAAACTGGTCGGACCAATTGTTTGTCATTTCATTCAGTTTTGTCAAACCCAATCGGTCTCAGACCGGAAAAAACGAAAATAATATGATATATTATCAGTATTTCATTGTACATTGTCTATGGAGTCACAGTTCACAACAGAGCAAGTAGCAAATTTAATTTCAAATTATGCGCTTTATTCGTAACAGTTGACTTTAAACTTCCATTTTATTGTCCCCTTTGGCATTTACTACAACTTTTCAAGCCCTAATACTATCTATTCTTGCTGAACCAAATTATACTTTGGACAAAAATCTGAACATGCGTACACACTGACACAGCCATTAATGATGGGTCAGTCTTCGACGTTAAGCGGTGGACCGTGCACCGAGTCCACCAAATTTTCGCTCGGTCCAGCAAAAGTTGCGAGTAAACTGGACCGGTGGTCCAACAAAGAAATTTCCCTTGATAATTTGGATACCAGTAATCCCTAAAAATGTTCATTCAATAATTCTCAGTAAAGCGAAAATCGGCTTATTTGGATGCATACTTTTACGAAAGATGCCATGAAATTCAGTGTCAGATTCGCAACCATTTCCACTTGTGTACGCATGTTTTTCTAAAAAAAAGAACGCCTACTCGGCAATAAAAGCATTCTCCTTCTGTATCGGCGTGTCAATTTTCGATAAATCTGTTGCAGGAGGAGCTAGATTTACTACAGTCACCCAGTCAGCCAATGAGAACGCATTAAATTTCCAATATGTAGATGAGCGTAGTCGATAGAATGTTTATCACGCCCTCACTGTTGGTAAAGGTGAAGTAATTTGTAACACATTTTCGTGAGGTATGCATGTTGTTATCTGCGTGTTTATAACACCCACATAATAAATTACTACATACTAAAAGAAGTCAGTATATTATTGTTTGCAAAATGTTTACTTAAAATTCGAAATGGGATGTTGACAAATTGTGTTTGCCGATCGCATAGAATTTTAGTGTGTAATGTCAAAGGTACGTCTTCATTTGTTTTAAAAGAAAATATTGCAATGACTAAGTGTGTTTTCTAATAATTTAGCTGTTAAAAAGTATAACTATACACTGATTACACCCAAAAACTTATGCTGCCACATTTTCATGAAAGTTAGCGAAAGTTAAGTCAGTGAAAGTAAAGTTTTATTACTTAACAATTGATTTAAAAAAATTAATTTTTGGACACAAAGCATTTATTGTTAAAGGAGTGGGTGGGGAGGGGTGCTCTGGTAACAATTACTGGGACCCCAACTCTTCAGGAGTAGGGAGTCCATGTTCTGCAATCCTAGCGAGCGGAGCAGTTTCCATTTGATCTGCGCATTTGAGTAAATTTCGGTCCAGAAACCAGCTTGGCCATTTGGGCCAGTACTGAACTCAAATAGGCGCAAACGAAATATACACCTGGTATTTGATTTAACTGGCGATCTTGTATTAATAGTTCGCCCTATTTTTATTTAGAGTGAATGCAATAAATACATGGTTCATGTTAGAATAAAAGTCTGAAAACCATAATTGCTTTCATTTTGTTTTTTTAATAAAATCATTCATATATATATACGTAAGAGTGAATGAAAATTTACAAACAAATTGTGGTCCACTAAATTGTTGTACGGTCCAGTTGAGTTAGCTGGTTTGGTGGACCAACGGTCCACTGCTTTCAGAACTTATCCATGAAGACTGTGGGTGGGGGCATAAAAAAACACTCCAAAAGTGTACTCACGGGAGAGCATGTGACTTCCAAGACGCCATATTTCTTCTCTGGGTCCTGGTGCTTGTCATTGACTTTCATGACGAAGTTCTCATCTGCAATTTCCCAGGTGACCTTCTCACACACCAGGTCACTTTCGCTCGTCAGGTTGCATCTCACCGTCACGTAGGAATCGCCAACAGAGCGTGTAACGTTCGCACAACTGAGCTCTACTTTATCTGATGTACAAGAGACAATATACAATTAGTTTGACATGTGTACAATGTGTAGTGCTCAAGTATTAACCTGCACAATATGAATGCATTACACAGTGATTGAACAAGCTATTTTACGAAAAGGCCTTCCTCAATATGCTTGACAAGTGTTTCTTATGCAACGACTGATTTGAAAGGTCTTTTTCTAGTCTGTTTTGAAATTTCCATAGTAGCGCAGTACGTAACACGCAGTTATGGGGTACACTCTTCATTAACCATCATATTAGTAAAGAATTCGAGTCTAAAACATTACTGTTTAATATAATTAAAAAGAAAACAAGAGGGCCATGATGGCCAAAAGTGCTCACCTGAAAACTGGTACAGATGAAGACCATACTGTTGCGACAGGTGTGACAATTAAGGTATCTGATCAATACGCAAAGGGGGATAGGATCTAATTGATTTAAAACATTGGTTAGTGCTATGGGCTAACTAAAGTACAAGTTGGGTAGAGGATTTGCGGTGTTTTTGCTAATGGTTCTCAAATCATTTTTCTCTATATGCTTACCTGACAATTTTTCATTAAGTAAGTGACAATTCTGGAAAATGCAGAAACAGTAGATTTTGATGTCTTTTTCGCAGACAGTTTTGGAGATCTAGTTGCAATGCAATAATTGTGATGGATGTACTGTAAGGTCAAGTTTTGCTTTTTCTTTGATAATTTTCTGTCCAATGATGATAATCAATGTTAATGCACGCTCTGAAGCCATCAGTGTTGCATGTACATATAACTGCATGCAAGGTTTGCAACTGTTGGAAATTAAATTTTATCAATAAATTTTTATGGACATGCGCAAACTGTGTAAGTTTGGTCAACATTGACTAAAAAATCGTGTGTGCAAGCCAATCATTGATAACTTGTTCATTTTTTTTCACACACAAGGGGAAATAACTCTGGTGTTTCCGGCCCAAACATGCTTATATTCGACTTCACCTGTAATCTTACGTTCATAAACAAACTGTGCACAATTGGTGAAGATTGGAAGAAAAATGACGTCTCTATCCTGAATAAAGTCCATTTTTGCACATTTTTTTCACAAACTAAGGGCTATAAATCCCGGGTTTCTGGCCCGATTTTGCTTATATTCGACTTCACCTTTAATTTTATGGTCATAGACAAACTGTGCAAAATTATTGAGGATTGGATGAAATATGAAGTTTCTATCCTGAATAATGTCCAATTTTGTATATTTTTTTCACAAATAAAGGGCAATAACTCCGGTGTTTCTGCCCTGATTTTGTTTATATTCGACTTAACTTGTAATCTCATGGTTATAGACCAAATGTGCAAGATTGGTGAAGATGGAATGAAAAATGAAGTCTCTATCCTGAATAATATGTCCATTTTTGTATATTTTTTCATAAACAAAGGGCAATAACTCTTGTGTTCGAAACACGATCTGGCCCTTTTTTGGCGTCTGCTGAGATCTGATGGTCATACACAAACTGTGAAAGTTTGGTTAAGATTGGATGGAAAATAAAGTCTCTATGTTGGAGAAAGGCATTTTTGCACTTTTTTGCATGAAAAAGGGGCAATAACTCTAGTGTTACTGGTGTGATCTGGCCCAATAACAATCCCGTCCGATATTTTATGGTCATACACAAACTGTGCAAGTTTGGTTAAAATTGGATAATAGGTGAAGTCTCCAGCGTGAGAACGAAACAAAAAAAAGTTGACGGCACACGGATGACATACAACAGACGACGCAGGAGAGGTCCCCTATAACAATAGCTCACCAAGCACTTCGTGCTCAGGTGAGCTAAAAAAACAACAAGTGTTTATTTTCACCTTTGGGGGAAAGGTGGCGGGGCCCTTCAGATGGGGAATTTCACAACAAATAGGGAATTATTTTTTTAGAAAAGTAGTATTACAGTTTTATATTCTACTTTGTTATATTTTGTTATATAGTAAGAGCTGTCATAGGACAGCGCACTTAACTATTCGAAGTATTTCAGTTGGTACATATTTTGGATAGTGAAAGGGGCAAAAAATTCATAAAATACAAAACTTTTAAGTGAAGCCTAGTATAGTTTATACATTTTAGGAACAAAAACTTTAACCACAAAATCGATGTCAAAAGTGCATATAACTCTGTCAAAATACAAAACAGAGTTATGGGTAATGTTGCCCCTGATACTAGAGTTGATGACAAAGGTTAGTTCCAAGTTTCAAGTGAATAACTTATCTAGTTTTGAAGTCACAAAACTTTTGAATATAAACTTTAAACAGAAATCTATGTGAACAAGGGGCATAACTCGGTCAAAATACAAAACAGAGTTATGTGTAATGTTGGCCCTGATACAAGAGTAGATGACAAAGGTTAATTCCAAGTTTATGGTGTATAACTTACGTAGTTTTAGTTTTGAAGTTACAAAACTTTTGAATATAAACTTGAAACAGAACATAAGTGAAAAGGGGGCATAACTCAGTCAACATACAAAATAGAGTTATTGGTAATGTTGCTCCTGATACTAGAGTTGATAACAAAGGTTAGTTCCAAGTATCAAGTGAAAAGCTTATGAAGTATTAAAGTAACAAAACTTTTGAATATAACTTTTAACCAGAAAAGCTATGTGAAAAAGGGGCATAACTCTGTCAAAATACAAAACAGTGTTATGGGGAATGTTGCCCCTGATACTGGAGTTGATGACAAAGGTTAGTTCCAAGTTTCAAGTGAATAACTTACGTAGTTTTGAAGTTACAAATCTTTTGAATATAAACTTTAACCAGAAAATCTAAGTGAAAAAGCAGCATTACACTGTCATGTAGTAAGACTTTTGAATAAAAACTTTAACCAATTCAGACACGGATAACGAGGCCGGGGTAGTAGGATAGCTCACCTATTCTTTGAATAGTCAAGCTAATATTAATCAATTGCTTTGCTACAAATGATAACTTAGATAATGCACTAACTTGGTTTGATGAAAAATTGCTAGGATTGTTTACGAAAATACCTCTATCTTAGTCAATTTTGGTCCGATTTTGGTCTTTTTCTTTTTTAACAAAGCTTACATTCTGAGGGGAATTTTAAAGTATAGGGGAAAAATATATACTTTTTAGCAGGTGAATGCGGCCTCAAATTGGCCCTAACACTGCTGACTAATATATCATTATATTTATTACTGTGTGTTATGGGTTATAGAGTTACAGAATTTTTTTTAATGCATTGCGTATCGATGTTATTCACCTATCATTTTTATGTATCTGTTTTTTTTTTCTAAATTTATGCCAACAACTATTTTAAATGATCACAAAGCATGAGACGGTAAGAAAATATTTGATTAAAATACTGTCCCAGTCTGGAATCGAACCTCCAGTCACAGTCAACGATGACAAAATTCTTTAGTTGCTCGGTTCAGTTTGAAATAGAACACTCCAACATTATAGCGTAATGCATTCTTTTTGGGCAGGTTTATGTTTCAGAACAGTAACATATAACAGAATTTGACAGGTTGACACAATAAAATTGGGGTTTACATAACATATATTTTGTATACAATATAAACATGTCGTAGTAAGTAGTCGTTTCTATGTATTTGAAGATTGCCTGATATTAGAAATTTCCCCACATTTTTCCAGACTGGAATGTGATTTTCGCATCAATTTTGTGTTGAATTACTGGTACAATATGTGACTACAGTGTACATAAATGTATGGCTTCAAGTTTATAATAAGAGGGGCATAAAGCCCTAGGTAGCTCACCTAAGGGGCTAAGCAAGTTTCAAGTTCATTGTGCAACAAGTGTGGCCTCTAGTGTTCACAAGCTTTTTCTTTGATTTGCACAGGCGACCTAGCTTACCCAACATGCCCCAGTTTCGAACTCGACCAAGATGTCATAAGAACAATTATTTTGATAAAGTTCCATGTTGATTGGGCCAAAAAATATGGCCTCTAGAATGTTCACAAGCTTTTTCTACAATTTGCCATAATTACCTAGTTTTTTTTGACACCACGACATAGTTTTGAACTCGTCTGGGATATCTTTAGAACACATTTTCTGGGCAAGTTACATAAAGATTGGGCAATAAATACTGAATGAGTAATGATGAACAAGTAACCACGAATGACACACAAAAAGCGACCAGAACAGGTGAGCTAAAAATGTATGGCCTTTTTTTTAATTCCACAGGGGTGGAAAAATGACTTGTATTGCCCAGCATGTCCCTCAAATATAAGGTGAAGCGAGCATTTGCCAGAATTTCCTACACAACAATAACTGTTATCTTTAAAATATCACAACTGCTAAAAAGGACAATTTTAGATAAATCAAGGGCCATAACTCTGCAGTTTCTGGGGCAGTTTGGTTGATCATCAAACTTGGCTAGGATAATGTAACCTCAAACATTTTTATTAAGATCGGATGAAAACTGTTAAACTTACAGAGCGGAAACAGCTAAAAAGGCTAATTTTAGATAATTCAAGGGCTATAACTCCACAGTTATTGTGACGATTTGGTTTGATAATTAAACTTGACCAAAATATTATGCCCACAAAGATTTCAAACAAGTTTGTTGCAGATCGGATAAAAACTGTTGGACTTAAAGAATGGAAATGGCTAAAAAGGCCAATTTGAGATAATTCAAGGGCCGTAACAATGTAGCAAATCAATGTACCCCACCATCTTCGATGGGGGGCATAATTACTGTCAAAAACTGACAAGTAACGCAAACTTCGACCACTGGAATCCCTGATATTTCCCTGACCCCCCACGGGGTTTGGTTTACTCACCGATGACTGCCTTCACTTTGAGAGAAGCTACACTCGTTGGGTAAAAGCTCCCCGGGATGTATGCATCACACACCACAACCTGGTCCATGTCCATGGCACTAATGGGGGTTTCATAGGCAATGTCACGAGAGTATGATGGACGACCAGAGACGATTGCCTTGACAGGTTGATTGGCGTCTGTGAACATTTGCTCGTTAAATCGTAGAGACATAACTGGGGCCGGATTGCTGCCTGTCGCTGTACACATAGCCTGCACAAACACAAAAGACTGGATTTTCAATGCCTGTATACAACACACGAACATTGAATTTTCAATGCCTGTATACAACACACAAAACAGTGGATTTTCAATGCCTGTATACAACACACAAAACATTGGGTTTTCAATGCCTGTATTCAACACACGAACATTGGCTTTTCAATGCCTGTATACAACACACAAAACTGTGGATTTTCAATACCTGTATTCAACACCCAAAAAAATGGATTTTCAATGCCTGTATGTAACACACAAAACATTGGATTTTCAATACATGTATACAACACATAAAACATTGGATTTTCAATGCCTGTAAACAACGAATGAACATTGTATTTTCAATGCCTGTATACAACACACAAACATTGGATTTTCAATGGACTATTTATAAGTATTGTGGCTTGTCATTGCAAAATGTCTTTGTGCAATAAACACAAAGCCCCAACATAAGCACTGGGAAAACAGAACAAACTAGAATTGTCACATGAGTGACGGATATACCCCCACAATATGGCCTTTTCACAAAACTATGGCATCCATTTGAAAGAAATGGACAGAGAGAGAATGCTTTAATTTGTGAATGGTCAACAGTGTATTTGGAAAAATTTAATTTCAATAGGAGCCATAACTCTATCATCATTTAGAGGTTTGTAACCAAAGTTGAACTTGATCTGTATTTTATAATGTGTCACCTATGTACCAAAAATAATTTTAAAATGTGAAGCCTTTCATGAGTTATTCTCCATGTTTTTCGGGAATTTAAGTCCAAAAGGGGCCATAACTGTGTCAAAATTTAGTGGTATGTAACCATAGTCGAACTTGACCTGTATTTTATGATGCTACACATGTGTACCAATAATTATTTATATATGTCAAGCCATTGTTGAGTTACCGTCAGGAAACCATGTTTTTAGGGAATACAAGTCAAATAAACGGCCATAACTCTGTCAAAATTTAGTGGTTTGTAACCAAAGTCGAACTTGACCCGTAATTTTTGATGCTACACATGTATATCAAGAATTATTTGAATATGTAAAGCCATTCTTGAGTTATCATCCGGAAATCATGTTTTTAGGGAATTTTAAGAAGGGGCCATAACTCTGTCAAAATTTAGTGGTTTGTAACCAACATCGAACTTGACCTGTATTCTATGATGTTACACATGTGTACCAAAAATTATTTGAATATGTCAAGCCTTTCTTGAGTTATCATCCGGAAACCATGTTTTGAGGGAATTTTAAGTCGAAAAGGGGCCATAACTCTGTCAAATTTAGTGGTTTGTAACCAAAGTCGAACTTGACCTGCATTCTATGATGTTACACATGTGTACCAAAAATTATTTGAATATGTCAAGCCTTTCTTGAGTTATCATCCGGAAACCAAAAAACAACAGACCGACGGACCAACAAGCTCACTCCTATATACCCCCCCTAAGCTTTGTTTGTGGGGCTATAAAAACTTCCTTGTGGGGCTATAACTAGAGCTATCAAAGGAGTGACGAATACCCCCGACACCGCCTTCACCCAATTGCAGATAATAAAATGTATTAGCATATTTATAATATTAAAGAGAAACAAGAGATGTTTGTAAAACATGTATGCCCCTCGACTTGCAGCCAAGTTGTGAATATGTGCAATTGTTAAGAATTTTTTTAAATATGCAATCCCAAGGGAGGTCTCGATATATGGTATCTATGTATGAAGTTTCATTAAAATATCTCTATGCGTTCTCAAGTTATTGAGCGGAAACCGTTTTTCTATTTTTAGTAATGGTGACCTTGACCCCACCCACCCCGTATGAAATCCCAAAAGAGGTCTCAATATAAGGTATCTATGTATGAAGTTTCATTAAAATATCTCTATGCATTCTCAAGTTATTGAGCGGAAACCGTTTTTCTATTTTTAGTAACTGTGACCTTGACCCCACCCAACCCATATGCAATCCCAAGCGAGGTCTCGATATAAGGTATCTATGTATGAAGTTTCATTCAAATATCTCAATGCCTGTCAAGTTAGGCCAGTCCCTTTTTATTTCCTGGTTTACAAAATTTTTTGGGGAACATGTCCACTGGCAGGTGGAAAAAAAAGAAAAGAAAAAAAAAGGGTTCAAATCTTAACACAACGAACGATTTCCCATTAGCAATTTATAATTAATAACAATATCAACATTAAAACACACTATTATGTGAAGTTAGAATAAGACGTCAAACATGGTATAAACTGTTTTATTACACCAATGTTTTATAATTATGCAGTTTAACCATTTGTATTTATGAATTTTACAGAGTAAATAAGTGTAATAGATGCATCATTAAAATTGATTTTACCACAAAGTTGTATACTTGTATGGATTTACAAAATGTAAAGTGAGATGCCTTTTTAAAAGAAGACGAGTTAACCTGCGCAGGACTGGAATCCACAACTGCCCGAACACAGACCTTGCAAAACGAGCTTAATCTAACCACACAACGCAAATTTTGAAAATAATTGCTGTGAGGTCTCGAAAAACATATTAAATTTAACTATATAAAGAGAAAAGTCCAATTAATATGACGTTAATTGTCTGCATTCTTATTAAGTCTTAATTCTTATTAAAAATGAGAAACCAGTTTTAACATATTTTTTTTTTTAAATATTCAACTCTGTGTATATGCTAAATCTTCATGTATATATCAAATTTATCAGATATAACTCAACTGCTAGTGTGTGTTAAATTATTGCATTACAATTGTGACAGAAACAAAATACAAGGCAAATAAGAAATTCTCATTGTGTCGCGAAAATATATATCATCAACAAAATGCAACCATGACTTTCTCTTTTAAGTGTATACGAGACAAAGCTGTCTGTCCCCACATCCTCGTTTCGATGTCCCCGCAAGAAGATCTTTTTACTAATGATATTATTTGTTACAAATGCCACCTGAAAATATACATCCAGTGCCTTCCACAGGATTTTTTTTGGCGTCCCCGTCCCGAGAGGGGTGGGTTAGGGAGGGGTATCCCCTCCGTACGTCAATTTTTTTTGCGGCATGTGTCAAATGACGTTATCTGGTGCGTTTTAGCTATTAAATTTAAGGCTAAGATGTTTTCAATTTTTTGTAAAAGTTTAGACGAAATGAAATAAACGAAGCATCACCGTTTGAATGGTATACCTGTAGCCTTTTAAAAGCAAAAGCATCATTGTTGTTGCGAAACTGAAAGTAATGATTTTTTCCGGATGTTTATGTCCAGTGCGCATCACATTCGCACAGTGACGTCATGTCCAAATCCACTATTCTCGTCGTTCTCGAATCTTTAGGTTACACTCGATCTACTGATGGAGCCTTTTTTATTCGATTAATTATGTTCATATGGGCATGTATTTAGTGTTTTAACACTGTTTTAATCGTTACAGCTGTTGAACATAGTACTGACTGGATAATTGGTGAATTGTAAAGATCTTGATTAAAATATATATATATTATATACATGCATTGTTCTTGCAAAAACGGCGGGAAATTTTCCTCGTGCACATCGTGCCTGCGCGTCATATGTTAAAGACAAATGTCACTCTATTGTTTAAAACAGTGTTGATTTTCTCATGTTTCATTCTTTCCATGAATAACTGTACTTCTAACGGTAATATTAACTGTCATCAAATGGACAAGTCATTTTAAGGGCCGTCTACGAAACATGTTGAACATTATTAGAAGTTTACAATATATAATAAATTCAACAATTTACGAACTAAAAATCACTTCTAATTTTTTGTCCACCAATAAGTAAATTTGCATGGAAAAACCACGCCAATTTGTTTATAAGTTACCTATTTTTTCTCCATTTGTGAATTTATTTATGAGACGTCCCTCAAACTTGAAACACTCACTGACCACAATAACGGGATTTCTCCCTGCAAAAATCATGCATGGGATTAACATTCCTTTGATGGGAAACTAGGACACCCAATGTCTTTAAAGACCTGTATTTAGTAAAGCACATGATCGGTACACGCACGCTTTCCGTGCGTGGAACGTGACGTCGTGTTTCAGCAGACATTTTGAACTCTTTTGTAGAAAACACGGGTTTTACATGGCATACATGTACATAAACAATGGCGGACGCCTTGCTTAAAAAAATTGTCTGTGAAATTCCGGAACAATTTGTTGATCTCGATCGGCAATCATCGTGTGATACCATCAAAAACAAAAAGCAGTTTCACGGAAGTAAACGGACTTACCGAGCAAATTATTATATTCGTACTCAAAATATTTTGAAAATTTGAACGTTTCGTCCACCATCGGTAAAAAAAAAAATCGTAATTATAATTTTTTTTTTTTTTCACTTTCGGAAAATTTATGTTCGCCGGTTTTGTAAACCGTAAAATCAAAAAGTCCTGGCCTTATTGAGCGAAAAGCGTTTTTCTATTTTTAGTAATGTTGACCTTGACCCCTACCACCACATATGCAATCCCAAGAGAGGTCTTAATATAAGATATCTATGTATGAAGTTTCATTAAAATATCTTTATGCGTTCTCAAGTTTTTAAGCGGAAAACATTTTCTATTTTAGTAACGGTCACATTGACCTTGACCACACCCACCCCATATGCAATCTCAGGCAAGGCTTCGATATAAGGTATATATGTATGAAGTTTCATTAAAATATCTCGATGCGTTCTCAAGTTATTGAGCAGAAACCGTTTTTCTATTTTTAGTTATGGTGACCTTGATCTTGTTCCCACCCACCCCATATGCAATACCAAGCCAGGTCTTGATATATGATCTACGTATGAAGTTTCATTTTAAAATATCTTTATGGATTCTAAAGTTATTGAGCGGAAACTGTTTTGCTATTTTTAGTAACGCTACCCTTGACCCTTCCAACCCATATGCAATCCCAAGCGAGGTCTCGATATAAGGTATATATGTATGATGTTTCATTAAAATATCTCGATACGTTCTCAAGTTATTGAGCGGAAACCGTTTTTACTTATTTTTAGTAAGTGACCTTGACCCCACCCAGCCTATATGCAATCCCAAGCGAGGTCTCAATATAATATATCTATGTATGAAGTTTCATTAAAATATCTCTTATGAGTTCTCAAGTTATTGAGTGGAAACCGTTTTTCTATTTTTAGTAACGGTGACCGTGACCTTGACCACACCAACCCCATATGCAATTCCAAGCGAGGTTTCGACATTAGGTATCTATGCATTAAGTTTCATTAAAATATCTCGATGCGTTCTAAAGTTATTGAGCGGAAACCGTTTTTCTATTTTTAGCAACGGTGACCTTGACCTCAAAATGTATAGGCGTCTACCTTTCGTCCCAAGTAACCAGCATACCAACTTTCATGATCGTAGGTCAAAGTGTTCTCTAGATATCGTGCGGAAACGAAATGGTCTACTGACAGACCGACCATCCGACCGACCGACATACCGACCTACGGACAGGTGCAAAGCAAGATACCCCCACTTCTTCGAAGGGGGGCATAATAAATAAATTGTGTTACAGTTATTTATATAATTATAATGGATACAATCCAAGATGGCTGCCAGTTGCCATTTAGAATTTTGTAGAAGACAATATTATGTCAAATACTACTATGCATTATGTTCATCAACTGTATGAAGTTTCATGGAAATCCATAACACCACTGAGACTATAATACCTTCAATAGTTTAAACCTTACCCTGTAGTTTCCAGGTTTGATCGGAATGGCCCTGGTGGTCTCTTCCACGGGTCCATTAGACTCACTCAATGTCCTGCCAGCAGAGTCCAATAATGTCAGCCTTACAGAGTCCACAGGATCTGCAAATAGACATGCCACCATAGTGGTCGTGATGCTTTCATAGGTGTAGCTTGGCAAAGTAGTGATTTTTTTTTCCATCTATGAAAGGCTCCGGTAAAAGATCTCAAAAATCGTAATATCCCAATTGGAATGAAAAAATCCCAAAACTAAAGTGACAAAATCCTAAATTGTAATTGAAAAGACTCATATGTTTATGGACAGACACAATTAAATTACTTTCATTAATCAGACCACCACCAAACGCATGTAAATGCCTAATTTACACATGGAAAATTACAAGATAAGCAAATAAAAATAAAATCAGGATGTCCAATTGCACGCAAAATTTCAGACCCATTGTTGAAATAACTTATTTAAAACAGTTTTATTATCTTCGTGCTATATCTTATACAACATATACGATTATTCCACTATATACAAGATTATGCCATTGCTTTCTTTTGCACTTTCTTTGATAAGCTAACCAATTTCCGATCTTACCCTAAATTCTATTCAACTTACGGACAACAGTGACTTTAACTGTCTTCTTGTCTACAACTGCCTTTTGCTCGCTGATCAGTGTACACGTGTACTCGCCATCATCGCTGTACTGGACACCTACAAGTCGAGAATACTCAGTAAAATGTCAGAATCTACAGGGCCCGTATTCACCAACCCATTTCTTAGACTTAAGACCTTAGAAAAAAGAATATTCTTGAAACTGTTCTATTCTAAGAATGCTTTTAATTTTAATATAACTTTGTATACACAAACACAAACTTTCGCATTCTTAATTTAGAACGAAATATTCATGACATATGGGACACTTATATGCAGCAATGAATATTTACAAATGCACAAGTATATTTTCCTGATTCTGAAAGTAGGTTCTTTATTCTGAAGTCCAAGAATGGGCTGTTTAATAGAATACAGGCACAGCAATGGAATGCTTATGATCAGTTTCCAGCATAGTAATAACACACATTTTTATTGTATTACAAACGTAAAATGTATAGTTAATAATGAATGCCAAATTGTGTGTACACAACATGAAACGAATATTCATAAAGAAATAAACAAATATAGTTTGTACAGTACAAATACTAGAATTGATATTGTTGAAATATGTCATATTATATTCTCTTGTACATACATTTACTGGAAATACAATTCTTGAAATATATTATTAAATTCTGTGAAATTGTAGTATCATATAATAATGTTATATTCTTGTATACAAAATAATGTAAAATTGAGTTAATTAAGGCAATTGTAAAACTGTAATATTAGGTAAGCATCGTGGTATATTAGTAAACGGAATACAGTAGATAAGTAGAACACATGCCGACAATAGCAAAACTATAGCTGTGTGTAACCTACTCTGTTTATCCACTAATAAACCAGTCAAAGTTTGTGCTTAAATGCAAAATTTATTTTACAGTTAGTTTTATTTTACCATTTTACTCATCAAAACACATTTTTATGTTTCCAGATTTCTAAGAATGAAAAGGTGCCTTCACAAAAAGACATACTTAGTTTCATAAAAAACAACAACACAAATGTATGCATTATGCCACATACATTTTTATTGCAAAGGCACCTCAATTATCATTAGTGACATTGGAATACTGGTGAGAACAGAGTAGGTAGTCGTGACAACACAAGAAGCAAGCCAAGTTACCATGCATACAGACACATGCAATGCACTATGGTCTATCACTATAGAGTTATTACAGCTGGCATGGAATACTGGTGAGAACAGAGTAGGTAGTCGTGACAACACAAGAAGCAAGCCAAGTTACCATGCATACAGACACATGCAATGCACTATGGTCTATCACTATCGAGTTATTACAGCTGGCACACTGTTAATGGTTATTTCTTTTCTTTGTGTTATTAGGATTTTCAATAGGAATGGGATAGGAGTTGGATTATTCTTTTTGTCTTTTCGTGTGTGTGTGTTTTGGGGTATGAATCTTGCTCATTTCTATTTAATGCCACTTTCACGACAATACCACACACATTGTTTGTCCACAGAAGTGCGTTTTAACCCCAGAGATCTACACATTTTGGGTTCATGCCACGTTTTAAAAAAAATATCACAAGCGGCTTAAAAATACAACAAACAATAATGCTGGCATTTGAAGATGAATGGATCGATGATGATATAGCTAACAAACAATAATGCTGGCATTTGAAGATGAATGGATCGATGATGATATCATAGCTATGATACTGTACAAAACTTGATAATCAAGCTTCATAAATGAAGTGAACACACATTATATATACATGAGTATAAATGAACCCTGCAGTAACAGTGATCAGTGATTATGGGACGTAGTCAACGATCAAAGTGGCGATGAAAATGATCATCATGGAAGTGACGACGGAAGTGATGATACAAGTCATACACATGTGTTTCATTCAGTACATGACAGATCATCAATAATATTAACATCATGCAGTGCTCCTTCACACTATAAATAACAACAGCTGGGGTGTTGCGGGTCCCATCGCCACAGCAACGCATCCTCATGCAGTAGGTAACAACCTATAACAACCGTCTCATACGCACGGAACATATCGTGTCAGACAAGTAACAGTAACTAATACCAAATACACACACAATGCTTTACAAATGATTAATAAAGTCTACACTTTGGTAGCATCAATTTCGAAAGAAACTACAACAATATGTAGTGACACAGAGTATGTTCCATGTTAAATTAGTAACAACAACTTCAAGACAAGGAATGTAGTTGACAACAAGCATTAAAGTAATATTCAAAGACCTGCATAACTCAAAGCAATAATAATACCCAAAGTCTTCATTATCTAACAAGATTCAGAGGGCATGATTTATGTTTTCTAAATGAATCATGTCTTGAAATTATTTTTTTTCAAGAAAGTCAGTAAAAAAAAATTCTCGGAAATAGCTTGGATCGCACGCCAACATCTGTTTAATAGTTTTCTAATGTTTGACCATACTTACCCCATCCCAGAAAAAACAATTGACACTAACATAACTCAGTATCTATCAACTACATTCCCTATCTTTATAAAGAACTACAGTGATCAAATCATTTACTCAATGACCATACTTGTAGTATACATTTTATTGAAACAATTTCTTTATAGAATCAGGCAAAGATGTTTTGCCCAATTTTTGTTTAAAGGTTCAAAAACTTGTATGATAACTTGTATGATATTTTATATTGGTACATTAAGTTTTTATATTAGCTTTATTATTTTCCTTTTGACTTAAAAATTTGAATCACATGTCAATTATGGTTACAACTTCTGGTAATTTAACAAATGGTTAAATCACGGTGCATATCATAATTATCCAACTTGAGGAGAGTTCACGAGACATGTGTCCACCTTTAATAGTGAGGTTAAACAAATAGCCCTTCCCACTGGGCTTATATTCCAGCGAGTAGTTGGCAATGATGCCATTGAAATATTGGACATTTTCCTTCGCAGAGTAAAAACCATCCGTCAACTTTACGGTCCGACCAGTTTGGGTCACCTTGGACCAGGAAATCCTGTGTAAGCAAAATAATATGGGAAGCATAAGAACACAATATAACCATGCTATATGGATGACAGGTCAAGGCCACAAGTAAAGCTGTTGGGACAATAATAATTCAAGGCCACAAGCTGTATGAACTACACATCAAGGCCATGAGAAAAGCTGTATGGACTACAGGTCAAGGCCATAAGAGAAGCTGTATGGACTACAGGTCAAATCCATCAGTAAAGATGTATGGACTACAGTTCAAGGTAACGAGATCAATGTTTAATTTAGGACAACATTTTTAATGGATGTCCATGCATGAAGATTTTGGACTGCACTGGATCTGCTGTAAACATTGAAAACAAAATAAATTATACAGAATCTATAAGAAGGGATACATAGCTTCAGTATTTTAGTAATATAAGGCATAGAAACGATTGGTTTTCGTGACGTTTTACGAGCATGAAAGACACAAAGAACTAATTTATGAGAAGAAACGTGGAAATTCCACGACAACCACATTTTACGAACGAAATGCATAAAAGTCAGCACAATAATGAAAGAAAGTTCTGAGTGCAAGGTGAAGGTCATACACCTATGGCTAGGAAATGGACACCTTGACCTTGCAATCCAAAGCAAGGTCTCAATATAAGGTACCTACATCTGAAGTTTCATTAAAATATCTAAATTTGTTCTCAAGTTAGTGGAAACCATTTTTTAATTTTTAGTAATGGTGACCCTGACCCCCACCCACCCCATATAAAATCGCAAGTAAGGTCTAGATATAAGGTATCTACATATAAAGTTTCATTAAAATATCTCAATTCGTTCTCTAGGTATTGAGTGAAATCTGTTTGTCTACAGCAATAGACAAACAATGGTGACCTTGACCCCACCCATCCTATATGCAATTCCAAGCGAGGTCTCAATATGAGGTATCAACATATGATGTTTCATTAAAATATCTCAATGTGTTCTCAATTTATTGAGCAGAAACCATTTTTCTATTTTTAGTAACCGTGATCTAGACCTTGACCTACCTACCCCATATGCAATCCCAAGCAAGGTCTCGTAACAAGTTATCTATGTATGAAGTTTCATTAAAATATCTTTAGTTATTGAGCGGAAACCATTTTTCTATTTTTAGTAACAGTGGCCTTGACCACACCCACCCCATATGCAATTCCAAGCGAGGTCTCGATACAAGGTATCTATGTATAAAGTTTCATTAAAATATCTTGATGCGTTCAAAGTTATTAAGCGGAAACCGTTTTTCTATTTTTAGTAACAGTGACCTTGACCTTTGACCTGTTGACCTCCAAATGTATAGGCGTCTTCCTTTCCACCGAAGTAACCAGTATACCAACTTTCATGATAGGTCAAAGTGTTCTCCAGATATCGTTCGGAAACGAAATGGTCTACCGACCGACGGACAGGTGCAAAGCAAGATACCCGCACTTCTTTGAAGGGGGGCATACTATGATCCTATAATGTAGTGTTCTACTAAGGTATCATAATGCCAAATCTATAACTATGATCCTATAATGTAGTGTTCTACTAGGGTATCATAATGCCAAATCTTTGGACCCTACTAGAAGTGAATCAAGAAGAAACAATCCATCTAACAAAATTCAAGTTTATAATTTACATTACTGCATACAGAAAACGCAATGAATATATCAATTGTAAATACACCAAAACCACTCAAAAATGTAGTCAAAGATCTTTGCTGAATCAAAGGACGGAGAATTTGAAATATGAAACAGATAAAATAGAAGAACTCAAGATTATAATGATTACCAAAACAAAATAATTAAAATGCACCATATAAACTTTATATTAAAACAATGGAATTCCAATTGCTATAGTCAAACATTAATTATATTAAATTAGTTTAACAACACAAATTTATGGAAGGGTATATCCGCCAGTACATTCATGCTTCTAAATGACAATTAAATGTTGCAAAATTACAATTGCATGCTGCTGAATTACAATTGCATGTTCCTAATGACAATTACATGTTGCTAAATGATAATTGCTTATTCCACTGTGTCATTCGTTACAAATTAACTGCAACTTCCATGCGAGCTAGTGCTTCTTTCTATCGGTTAATTAAATTAAATCACATATTCTTGCGTGTAAATGACAAATGCATCCTCTCTGTGTCATCTAAGTGTTTTTGCGAACAAGTTCATATTGCTTTGTACATTTTACTATGTGAATTTGATTAAACCTAGTAATGATAGTTTAGGCATTAAACGATTGAAAGTTTAGCAAGGCGAAAGCAGCAAGCACTTAGCAACAAGAAGTTACTCAAATGCGACTTGACAATTTGTAATATGCCATTCATATGTAACCGGGAACCAGAAATCCCGGCCGTGTCCGTAAAATCGCTGGGAGATATCTAACTCACAGCTACTTTTGAGTAGTTAAGCTCCTGGCTATTTTGGTCGAAAAAAGGTCCCGTTGTTCGTACCGCCTCTGCGAATCAGTAAATGGCCGAGGAAAGCTAGTCTTAGTGAGCACAAGCATGGCGATGTTGAGCTAATACCTTTGTCTGTCAGTACTTTCGTCCGTTCGTCCGGGTGCCTGTCTGTCACAAAGCATGTCGTATCTTTTTCCTTAAACCGTTTTTAAGGAATTAATCGAAAAAAGAGTTTTGTGTTTAGTGTATGAGTCCTGACGGTTTGCGCATTAACTGTCTGCCCGACCGTCTGTCTGTACGGATGACTTTTAGACATACAACGTATCCGTCCTACAACTTCTGAATAGCTTGAAACACTGTCCGGTTAGCTCAGTGGTTGGTAGACTCGCTTTTCATTTAGGCGGTCCGGGTTCATTCCCTACTCGGCGCATGTGAGTATGATTGGTGGTTAACATACCGGATAGCTGGAGTTTCCTCTTGCACTGCACCCTGCACTGTGTACTGACCGCCCCCTCCCTCCAAACAGCACAACACCACACCAGAATAAAAAAAAAATACAACAGAAACAGTTATGATTCAAAATTCGTCCCAACTTGTGATGAGTTTAAAAGTAAATTAGGCAGGGGTGCTGGTACACATCCCGGGTCCCCACGAAATGCAGTGCGCGGAGGGACCTCATAAACTACGAAATACGCACATTCAACACACACACACACGCACGCACGCACGCACGCGCACACATACACACACATACACATCAACACACGTGTCCGAGTGTCCGTCCGCCCGTCTGTCAATGCATGTGTATACATATATATGCATATCTACTGCTTGGGTTACTCATGAATATTTTATGAAATTGATAATAGAAATCCACAACAACATTAAATCGCTATTTTTCGTTTCTATGTCGTATTTTGTTTATTATTTCATGTTTGTACTGTAATTAAAATTCTTTGTTGAAAAAAATATTCTTAACGATTACATTTTACACAAAGTGCACGTTCAACAGAACTAGATTGGACTGCAAAATTGTTATTCTGACAAAAGCAGTCTACAATATCATCTCCGGAAACTAACGAACATCTGAATTTTCTGTCAAGAGTTGTCTCCCGTATATAGTAATTTGCGCTAGAAAGTCAAATTCTTATTGGTTTCCTGTAATGTTATAATGCATTAACATGCTTAGCAAAATCCACTAGTTAGTTAATCGCTTGTGACAATCAGCAACAACAAAGTAAATGAGCATAATAATGCATAAAGGAATAGTATGAATAAACATTTCAATACTGCAGTAGGCAAACAAAAAGGCTGAAAGCACTTGTCACTGACATGCAAGAAGCAAGAATTTGGCATTAAGAAGCATGCATTTACCACGTAGCAGAACGCATATGCATGTAAATAACATAACAATGTCATTAACTGGCGGATATGTATGTCGCTCCATTACGAATATCATAATGCAATAGGAAGTTGTCATTTAGCAACGTGCAATTGTCATTAGCAACACGCAGTTGTCATTTAGCAATATGCAATTGTCATTTAGCAACATGCAATTGTCATTTAGTAACATGCATATAGTGGCGGATATACCCTTCCATACAAATTAACATTTGTTTTTGCTTGTTCCAACATTTAACACATATTTATGTCATAAGCTATGTTGATAATCTGAACTAGATTGAAATCATACACAAATTCCCAGGTCAACAAGCAAAATGTTCCACCCAAGTAAATAAAGCTCTTGTCATACTAAAATTGCTGCAGTATTGGTCAAATTATTGAAGTTTAAGAGACATATTGAAAATAAAACTAGACAAAGCTGACACAACTGGCGGAATACATACACATGAACAATTACATTTTGAAACATGAATACATAAGCAATTAAAAAAACTGAAGTTAATATGAACAATGGCACAAATTCCCACACAAGCATGCTTTCTATTGCTGGAGAAAAGGAAATGAAACCTTTAACTGTTAGTCGAAACTCGAAGCCAGAGGAGATTGTCCCATATTTTAATGTGTATCTCGCCTCATTGAAGGTGTGGAAAGAGCGTTCTGTGATTTGTTGCTCTACCGATTTGGAAGAAGAATGGAACGTCCAGACAATTCTACGGAGATGAAAGTGAATCTCAATGATGTGTCAGAGTATGAACCAGACAACCACCAAACCATACTCCTCGCAGCAGTTACTTCCCTTATGCAGTTCACAGAAATTACTTCCACCACCAAGGGATCAAAACCATACTCCTCTCAGTAGTTAATTCCCTTAGGCAGTTCACAGAAATCACTGCCACCACCAAGGGATCAAAACTACACTCCTAGCAGCGGTTACTTCACTTAGGCAGTTCAAAGAAATTACTGCCACAACCAACGAATCAAAACTAAACGTCTAACAGCGGTTACTTCCCCTTAAGGGTTCTTCTAACAGCGGTTACTTCCCCTTAAGGGTTAACAGAAATCACACCACCTAGACATTGTTCCAGGTTGAAACTGATTAATTTTTTACAAATGATTATCTTTAAGACTAACTCAAAAATAAATGCATTATTTATACATTTATATAAGACAGAGAGTTAAAATTTAAGGAAAAAGAAATTATTATATGCAAAAATAACAATTTCACGTTTTCTGTGGCTTATCCACCATTTCAAATTAAAAAATGTGATCATGTAATCTGACCATGGTAACATGACAACTGGTGGTGGGCAGGGTTCTAATTTGAGTTATGCGGAACAAGTCAATCTCTATCCAAAGGATTCTACCAACATTGCAAACTTGATCAAGATACAACCAGTTCCACAAGACTCAAGTGCTGAGACACATAAATGTTACTTCAAAGAGACTGATGTTTAATTTTGTTTTGAAAATTATGTTATACAGAGCTAGAAACATAAAATAACATATCAAAATAAATGAGGATTTTCCATTTCTTCAATGGTGACCTAAAAATCTCAAATGTTATACATTTTTTCTCCATTATGAATCTTACACACTTATTTTCAAAAAATCTGAAAGCCAAGTGGAAAGCATATAAAATGTAAAGTTTTCTTTTACTGGATGTCACTACATTTCTGCATATATCAACAACTGTCCTTTATCTGCAATACCTACAAGGCATGTTCAAGAACTTATACCAAATGTAGATATATTCAGACTATAATATCTTGATATTGAACAAGCTCTAATGGGAAAGGAATGCAAGACCTAACATCTTTTTGCTTTCTTTTGATATACAGACACTGGATATAAGACAAGTAGGAAAGCAGATGTATTGAAGCATAATAAAATGACTAAATAAACTATTGATCTACGAATGTAATAAGAAACAATTGCCATTTGCATGATTCTATCTAATTATTCCTTCTACATATTCCATGAGGAGGATTTTTTAAGGACTAGAAATGTTTCGATTTGACCTTAAAACAATTGCAGACTCAGTGTAACTGGAAATGTTCCCCTCTGACCCTGGGTAAATGGAAATGTTCCTTTTTGACTTTAGACCTTTGTTGACTCGGGGTCATTGGAAATGCTCTGTTTTGACCTTAAACCACTGCTGACCATAGATCACTGGAATGGTCCCATGTAACCATAGACCACTGTTGACCATCAGTCATGGGAAATATTCCCATTTGACCTTTAACCATTGTTGACCACTGGTCACTGGAAATGTTCCCATTTGACCTTAAACCATGGCCCACTGGAAAAATTCTTTTATGACCTTAGACCATTGTTGACTGAAGATCACTGGAAATTATTTAAGTATGCAAGATTTCTTTTATGACCTTAGACCATTGTTGACTGAAGATCACTGGAAATTATTTAAGTATTTAAGTAATGATTTGTGTAAGGAAACACCCGTTCTAAAGAATGTTTAATAGACGATAGCCTTGTAATCACTAAACATCAAAGTAACTTTGCTAATATGATTTTTTTTTTTTCATTTACAAACTGTATACATATAGACAATGGTTGTATAGCATTGCATGTAACATGAACACTTTGCTGGAAGAACATACAGGGAATGTGCAGTCATATAATATTGAGTCACAAAACACCCTAACCAACCCCTACTCCAACCCCAACCCTGGTTCAAAAACACAAGCCCTCAAGATTTAGTGCAACACACACACAGAGTTGAGCCTGATAGCAGGTCACTCCATCCTGATGTTTTGGATGACAAAGGTCAAGGAAAAGTATATACACAAAGGATGATAAAATTTATAAGCAAACAGGATAATGAATATTCCTTTGTGAAGTCAGCTAGTTCAACATACTAAATATTACAAGACTGAATTTGAAACCAGTGCCGTGGTTCCTGTAAAACAGATCGTAGTGTCTATAGTTGGATCCCACTTCAAAATACTGCTTCATACTCGGGTGTGGGTAAAACCCCTCAGTAAGTTGGAATGTCTCTCCCCTATTGTTTTTGAAACTCCAGAGTACCCTATCAAGATAAAAACAGAGTTGTGTGTATCACTTTGCGAAGAAAACTGAGCTTTGTTGCTTATTTGGTATGTATTACGTATGATTAATACATGTATAGGGTATATGAACACCACAATTATGATATACTAAGTGCTGTCACAAAGGTGCTGAAGGAAAAATTGAGAAATTGACAACTGCTACGAATGAACAAAAACATTTCAGGGGTTTTGCCATTTTTATACTTCGATCTCTTATGAATTTTCACTTCAACATTTTTTTTTGAAAATGATGTAAGAATGCATGACCCTTTAACCTTTCTCAAGAGTGATATATAAACTATTCAACATTTTTGCTTCATAGAAGTTTGGTTAAGTCTTAGAATGACATTGTGCAATCACCATACAAACTCAGGTGTTAGAAGTCAATCTAATTACAAGACATCAACATTGCACTCCAAACATGACAGATGACAAATGAAACACCACCCCAGAAAGTGAAATGAACCAAAAATAGTCAGGCCAAACTTCCAAAGTCCGCTCAAAGTCTTTCCATATTCAAGAGTGTATGTTGATACTCCAGTGAAATATTCAAGATGGGATTGCAAGGTAAAGGAGTTATTGGAGAGGGTTTCTGAACCGCTGCCTGTGGTGGTGCGTCTCTGCCAGAGGACTCTGAAATCTTACTAACCTGTAGAAACAAACGCTAACAATGCTATTATGCTACACTGGAACCTAGTGATAACTGGCCAGAAGATCCAACCTAGACCGGTATTCACAAAGTTCCAAATGGAAATCTTAACTTAAGTTGTACTTAAGTGGAAATTTCAAATCAAAATTTTATATGTGAAATCCAATGGGTTCTGTTTACAAAAGGGTAATATATGACAGTATTTACTAGTGTGAAACATGCTTAAGTACAATGACCTATACATGAAACAGCTGAAGACTTCAGGAATTTTACGAATTTAACAACTTTACTTAAGTTTTTCCTAAGGAGTTTTGTGAATATGGGCCCAGAACAGCACTCTTTGCCATTTTTGAATGTTTTGTTTTCTTAAATTTATTGACATTCTGCCCCTTCCAAGGGGACTGTATGTCTAGAGCCCACAATATTGATCTAATTCATTTGACTTTTGCAAAATGTCAAATTACGGGTAACAAATTAATGGGAATATCACACTCTTCACAAAATTACAAAGAAGCCAGTTAAAACGAGGCTCAAGTGCAGAAATTCTTAACACAAATTCTAAGAAATGGTGTAATGCAGTTTCCGCAAAAGACCATCAGACATAGGGCATTGCCAATTTTAAATTCATGAGTTAGGGAAATATAACTGATTACAGTTTGGATGGTTTTTGCAATTGCCAGGTACCCATCATTAGCTTTTTTGGCTGGACCTACTTTAATTTCTGTTTTTAAAATGTCATATGGCTGTTACAAGCCAGTTATGATTGGGATTTTATAGTTCTTTGTGGCCAATACCAGACTGTAACAGGGTTGGACTTTCGCAGAAACTGTGTTAAATAAAAACACCAGTCAATAAATATCATTGAGAATAAATAGAATCAGAACTACATAACAAAATACATACTAGTATTAAACAATCTTTCATTTCAGTATACATAATTTTTCATCTAGCAGGACAAGAACATACGAGAGAGCACAGTAAAACTTCTTTAAAGATAGGGCACCCCGGGATGTCTTTTGACACTATGCCATTTGCCGAAATAACTAATGGCTACAAACTTGAATATTTGACCAAAAGAATAATATATTTCTACATGTTTTTAGCTGGGCGAATCCTGATTATGACTCCATAATATCCAGGTAAAATTGTTTGGATATGAGCATTACTAATGAGTTCGGAAAACTGAAATTAATCTTGGTCTTACGTCTGTGAATAATAAAAGTTCAAAAGTGTTTTCATTTGTCAATATTTTCAGTGATAATTAGATTTGAGATGGAGAACTTATGTAGTCAATAAGCCTTCTGTTGGCACCTAATAACCAGTTTTATCGTCTTGCATGGGATGCTGGTTTAAAAGAACTTCTACTGTAAGTATTGACAATACACAAAAAGGATGTCTGACAAATGTCACATGAAAATGTACACGCTATAACACAGACATAACACAATGCAATGAACAATAAAAATACAATGAAGCAGCTGTCACCCAGCATACAGGACGACTGAAATATGGGAACATGAATGGGTTGATGTGATAAATGGGGGTGAATGCTAATGATACCGAAGATGGGGTTCCATTTACAGCTAACCACTGAACTTTCCGTTACATTTGATCACTTACAAGGGAAAAATTATGTACATAAAATAAATGTTATGTATGTGATAAACATAACACTGTACATGATTGCAAACAATAGTTTAAATGTCCACACCGACACAGTAAATAATAACATTTGACCATAGTCTATATTGAACAATACACACAGTATATCAGCTATTGTATTCGTCTACAACAGAAATATTTTAATTGTTGTACAGTTCTGTTATTTTCAAAAGTTGTCTAAGCAAAACTGTTTTCCATTGGCAATGATAGTGAAGGTATTGAACATAGATGCGAGACACAGTGAAACACATGGAGTACGTATTACAGTGGACCTTGACCATAAGTCGCAAAGTTTCATGTATATCTGTAACATTGTTGCTTTATGTGGGACATAATTTTATAATCAACAAACAAAACAGAAACACAGGTAAACACAGGATCAACTAATGTCCCTATAAGAAACATGCTTATCTGGCAGCGAATGAACAGCGGTGGCAAACTCAATTGTACATTATGCAACAAATGTCTCGAATGAAATTTGGGCATAATTTGCTATATGATCACAGAATTGACAAATAGCAAATACTGTTTGTCAAAAAATTATAACAATATGAGATTTTGCCACCACATATGAATACTGGTATGAAAAAGCTTGTTGTATGATATGATTTTGATCACACCTTCCCAATAAGCATTTGTAAACCCAAGGTCTAGAATGTGTTCCAATCACCAAGTCTCTTATTTAAACAAGCAAACAAACTTATCAACTGAATCTGTGGCAATGGCACACTGTTATTAATGGGCATGTAAAAGTAACTTTTTCTTATCTGAAAATTATAGAAATTATATTTAATTAGTATTTTCTATTTTATGTTAAAAATAATCGTAGTTTCTTTTCTGTGCAAAGTCTAAACAAACTAGTTTTACGCAACAAACATACAAGCAAAGCTGCCGGCTTTTTTTGTTTTCACAAACTAATTGAATAACTGACATGGATTTGCAATGAGTTTGCAACAAAAATATGGTTGCCATTCTAACTTCTTGATAAATTTTAGTTTAGTTTGAATTGTAGAAATTCTGTTGTTGTTTTTTTGCACACATTTAAGTCAGGTATCGTAATTATGTGGTGGGTGGGTTAAAGACACGTAAAAGAGAATAAATATGGGACAAAGGAAACCTGTTGGTGCAAAGCAATTTCATACTCTAGAAACTGGTTTGACTTATTATTATCTTTCTGTAGAGACTTGTCATCTACAAATACACTTTATATAAAAATCCATCAAGAGAATATTTTGGTGAACTGTCAATTTGTGGAACAGCAATTTCATAAATTCTACATTATTTTTGGTGAAAATTTTATTCTTTATCCATTGTAAGTCATTATTAATTTTGTATAATTTAATTTTTTTGAGAGTGGCTCACTGTAATCTGTCAGCTAATTTATAACATTTCAACCATTTTTCCCAGTTTCTTGAAAGTAGAAAAGACCTCAGGCACCAAACTGTATATCTTATGACAAAGGTATGTAGATATGAGGTTCTAGTTTGTATACTGAAAGAACATGTATTCTTCTCCATTTTAAAGCTGCTACAAAGTATCCTAGAACAAAAATCCTGTTATGTTTTAAAATAATATATATATGAAAAATCTGTTTAGAAACAGAGGTTCCATTTTTTTTAAGGATTAGTGACTGTGCACAATTTAAGCAATGGAAACTAAAATCTCTCGTTACACATTATTATGGGTAAATCCCCTTTTTTTCTATTGTTGACATCAATATAGACAAAATAAATAAAGTCAACTTTGAAGTAGCAGCTTTAAAAACTCCTATTTGTTCATTACTTTGTCAAATCTTCATATAATTGTGCAGTACTGCCCATTTTTTTTTACAGCTTTTTACACCGTTTCAGCTATGCTTATAAATGTTATTGGCAAGCTAACAATCAATATAAAATTAACAAAATATGCACTTTTTCAAAACAAGAAAATGCTTCTACATGTCCGTATGACAAAAAACGAAAGGTGATTATTAAAAAAGAACAATCTGTTTAAGCCAATAACTAAACCAAGTTCCCACAAACACTAAAGCACAACCCCCCATGTATTATGTTCTCACTGTATAAAGTACACCACCATTGTATAGACGAAAAAACTAAAGTGTTACACAGACCAAACTGTGGAATAGGAACTGGCTGCCCTGAATCTCTCTAATACTCAAGCCTCTAAATATTCTGATATTCTTAATATATACTGGTAATGTTTTATTGCAGGTAAACTAAAGAAGCCTGTGATACAACACGCCTGAAAACAGATGTGTCCTTGACATTTTGAAATATGAACCTATACATGCCTGTAAGATTCAATTAAAGTAAATATGGACAAAGTGACAAAATAAATGAAACTACTACAATCAGAGTCCTTTCCAAGTCTTACTCTGATGTCAGAGGCATCATTCTGTAACATAATTTCCTTGACTGTTATAAGTACTCATGCAAGAGTTATAAAACTTGTTGCAATCGTACCGGTAATGACTTGTGGTTCTGCCAATAAAACAGAAAATTACTAGCAAGAAATTGAACCAGAAATTCAAAATGCAAACCAGTTCCTTTCAAAATTAGATATAATAACAATGCCTTCTTCCCACAATCATTTGCTCAGACCTTTTCATATAAACACAATATTTTTTTAATTTAAAAATACCATAAATAAGAAAAAATTTTGGGTAAATTTCAAAAGCTAGTTTACATATTTCATGCACATAAGCATTAAGCACCATTCACAGAACAGCAGTACACTCTGAGAATAATAATGGTGAAAGGAAAGCACTGCTTTCATTAAAACCTGTTTACCAAAACCACTCTGAGGCTACAGTGTTCAGCAGATTACATTTTAGCAGTATACAAGATATTGTTGCCATGGCTACCGATCAGTGTATCCATAGCAACTGTGTGTTGCTAACAAACTGGGCCCATACCCTTGATATGAAGAATAAACTGATAGTTTCCAGAGGCTTTTTGGGCCTCATATTTGAACTCAAATCTACCAGTCTTGAAATTTGTATCAGCATACTGGGCGTTAGTGCCAGTAGCTGCATAAAATGAATTTGTGATAGGATGAACTCGTCCACTGCTGTCTTTGAATTCCCAGTTAACCCTATGACAAAAGTACAATAAAGAATTACATCATAGAATTATAAAGCCTTGTGATGATTATTGCAATACCTAGGCTGAGCATCTGGCCCTAGGACTACATACATTTTGAATCTCAAATTAAGTCTCAACTTAAAAAAACTGACCAATGGAATCCGTTGTTACATAATTATCTGCTTTGAATTCCATTGGCTAATATATTTAAGTTAAGACTTAGTTTGCGATTAAAAACTTTGGCAGTGGTGGAACCAGAACCATGTAATAAACAATCAAAGAAATTACACATCTGATATAACTGGTCCATAGTGACAGGGCTTCTTTTCTAAACTTAGGGGTGGCGTCTAGGCCCTTGGTAAATGAGGCCTAAACATTTAAAGTGCTTTGTAAATTGGATTAATTCTAGTAAAGTCAAATTTTGGGTAAAAATTTTATGATTTTAAAGAATTTGCTTAGGGAAAAACAACTTCACGAGGCCTCAATCATGAAAAGAATAAAAGTCCTGTCACTGGCCTATTGCCAACAGTTGGTGGCAAGGGACTTTGGAACCTGTACCAATTTCTACGACTCGTCGTACCAAACAGATAGAAAAGTGATAATATAAATCACCTTACAAAGTTCAGTTCTTATCACAACTGCATTTGTTAATGGTTTTTAAAATATCCAAAAAGAATCAAATAATTTTGTTCCCAATCCTTATTTAAAATATTTGGACATAAAACGCTTGTTCCAATTCTCTAAAACTCAACATTTTTAAAGTCACTGTTCAACATGGTTGTCTCTAAAACAATGTAAGGGGAAACAACTCTTACAAATGTGGATATGATAGAGTGGTGATTTACCTCTCTTTGATTAACAACAGAAACTGAGATAAAAGTAAACACTGAGGTTTTTGCAAATGTTTTTTTTTGCATGTTAATAACATTGACAGAAAAAGAATTATCTGTAAGCATCACAAATAGCCATAATAGTAAATAGCTACTAACATTTCTGACATTATTTAAAAATGACACACATTTTTGTATTTTCTGGTAAAATATTTGAAAATGACTGCTTTTTCAAAATAGAATCTTTTGTTTCCAAAGTTAAGTACTTTAGTGCCAACATACATGTATAATGTACACGCAAGAAGGAAAACATACTGATTTTTTATGTAGAAGCTGAGATCAGATTGGCTGCCGACACATTCGAGGGTGATGTCCAGGTTGGGCTTCACTGTGATGTCTTGATTAACCGTGACAAACGCCCCCTGTGACGGAGCCACTGAAATACAAAACAGATACATTCAGCAATTTTCTCCGAACACTGACACATATATTATACACTGTATGGTTGGTCTCACGCAAAACAACATATTTTGCAATTCACGGTTTGGATGACTGTGTCCGAGTAAAGTCGAGGTGGATTAGACCTGTGTACTGCATGTTATTACTCTGCATTACTCGACATCAGCTATCAGTTCTACACTTGTGCACTCAACCTCCGCGCAGAGATTTGACTGGTTCCGAGCATAGCTCTAATCAAATCCCTGCCGTCACAACAAACCGTATGATGATGATCGATTTAAATGTTCTTTTTATTATTTATGGTTTTAATTAGTTACTTTATTTTCCCTTTTTCACTATTGACTGCAAACTATATATAAAAAGTTCAATTATGTAGAAAACTGCACTGAGTAGCATTAAATAAGTAAAAGTTAATAACACGTAATCCTTCCGGATCTGAAAGGATTTTACTTGTGACGGCAGTGGTTACTGTTAACCGATAGGGGAGGTAACCGCTGCAAGGAGTTTGTTGTGCACTCTGAGTGATTTCGTGTAATTTCGTTGCAGGCACCAGCTACCATGCAGCGCAAGTCTCCATGTAGATAACAAGCAATCAAGCGAATCAAAAATTTTGACACCAAGGAGGAGTCAAGTATTTTTATATATTAGGGATGGGACCGAATACTGAAATCAATATTCAAATATTTGTTTTAGGTATTCGAATATATTCGAATATTCGTTTTGTAAATACTACCATAAACTACTATATACGGCACTCTGTCCGAATATTTACCTATCGAAATATGTACACTACGTGTACGTAGTTGTTCTACCTTGTTTCAGTGGTAAATGAGCGATATAACTTAGTGAGCGTTAGGCAAATATAAAGAAATGTTAGATATTGTTAAATGCATTGTTAATTAATTTGTTAATAATTCCGTTTGTTTTTTTCAAAACCATGAAGCTTGTATCTGCTGTGCAGATTACACGTTGCCTGGGTTTTGTCTAATGACCGCGTGAAGTACTTCCAAGCACATGATGGTGGCATGGTTAATTAATAAAGACCCTTTATAATATACGGTGTTGATATAATGGAGAATAATTTACAAGTGACATATTTTAAGATTGACCAGATCATGCTAATTTTGTTAAAGAAATTGATTGGCTGATAATGGATTCATTTTGATTGGTTTACTTAGAGAGTAATTGTAATTTACTGTCAACAAGTTAACCGTATAGATGTCACTTAAGGACAATAAACAACAATGAACGCCTTGTGCAAACTGTGAAACTGTTATCACAACATGGCCCAGTTTTGTTATTTGTGGATACAATGCGTCGTATTCGCGCATCCTACAAACCGTTAATTCGCGGCCCTTGTAAAGATGTGGCCCCCCTGCCAATTATCAATTGTCGTTAATTGCACATGTTTGGCATGTGTTGTAAAACGTTACACTGCCCCTGCCCACCTGCTAGGCAGGAAATACGACTGGAATTCATGTTAACTTTGCAATCAAACTGGTAAAAAACAAGTTTTTTTAAAGAAATTTTGTTCTTTAAATAAATTTGAAAATCAAATATTCATATTCGTTTTTTTATATTCTAATATTATTCGATATTCGAATATTCGGTCCCATCCCTAATTTTAATACATATGTCTCCAGTACAAAGGCTATTGATTTTGTCATGAAATTTGCCAACTATGATAAAATGAATAAGGGAATTTACTTAAACTAGTTTTATGGCCGTATTTGCATACTACTGCTATTTCTAATTTATCAATTTTCAGTGTGCACATTTTGAAACAAGCTGTAATTAGAACCGAGATCAATTCAAGGCACAGACAGTGACTTTTTGTTCAGGTATGAGGATGGCCATATTGTGTTACAGAAATAGAGAGAAATGAGTAATCCAATATCGGTACGCTAAAATGACCTATCCTATGCCTGTTCTAACAAAGGATACAGCTTTCTTACAACCAATCTACATAAAGTAAACATCTTGTCTGAAATTTAATGACTTTATTTAAATAAGAGCAAGAGGGCTAGATTTGTTGATTGGTAGGCTTACAGTAAATACAAGAAGCACAACCGTTTAAAGTGGAGTAATAACTGACATCATTTTAGGATAATTTCAAGCTACACTGAACCAGGATGAGCTACATTGAACAAGACCACATGGCTCATTTAGAGTGTGATCTCCAACCTGGATCTTTTCAACAAAAATGTACATGCGTTCAATCATTCTAAATTCAGTAGCCGCACGTTTTCAGGGTGCATCGGTGTTCACTATTTTATCAACGTTCATCATAATTATGAATTGTGCATTAGTAAGTGAAAACTTAAATGTAAAATTAATGTTTATTTAATAATAAAAGTAAGAGCCATATACACCTAATTTTCTTCCAAAGAACACTGAAAGTAATAGTTCTGAATCGAACAATCAGTGCCAGATTGATTTAATAAGAAATGCCCAAAAACCTAGAAGAGACGACTCGTATTAGGATGAGAAACTGTTAGCAATTTATAGATGATTTTTTCCCACACACTCATGGAATGGTTAACATATGGCAAAATGGAAATGTAAACAATATTAAGCAAACATTGGGGCAGTCCAACAATGGCTTGAGTAGGTCTGCAAATCTAAACAAATCCCGTTGGTACAGACTGCTTATAGTAGAGTCACATGTGCACTCTATTATCCCACTATGACCAACTATTGCGCAATCTTTCATACCTGGCAAATACCTGCTAAATCTTAATATCTACGAATCTGATCTGATCCGCTGTTTTGCCTATTTGACAAAAGAATCTATGAAAATCAAACACTTATGACAATTGCAGCCAAACACTGATCTATTTAGACATATCAGATTTTTAATCTAGCCTATTATGATGCAACATGACCACTCAAATAGCAACTGAAATATTTCTGATTCAGGGCAGTGACCAGCTTAATTTTCATGATTAGTTGACTTGTAAGCTATAAGCTGATAAAAAGTATTGCTTAACTCAAAATGCAGGAATTATAACAACAAGCGCTGTCAGAGGACAGCGCGCTTGACTATTCGAAGTATTTCAGTTGGAACATATTCTGGATAGTGGACGGGGCATACATTCTTTAAAATACAAAACTTTTAAAGCCTCATTAAAGGTGGAAATGGTCAAATTAAGAATTAAGTCATTTAAATGTCTGGTAAAATTATATTATTGTATGTTTAAGCTTCAGTTATATGTTCCTGGGTCAGGAAACTATTTGGTGTTTGGATACTGTTCCTCCAAGTAAACACTAGCTTTGTTTATGTGCTAATGATAGTGTGACGTGGATGTCGGTCTATTCATAAAAACAAAGTGGTAATGTGCACAAGTTCCATGCTTTTTATGAATAACTGTACTTCTAACAGTAATATAAATTGCCATAAACTGGACAATTCATTTTGAAGGCCGTCTATGAAGCATGTTATGCAGTTATTGAAATTTTAAACACATAATACGTTATACAATCTACAAACTGAAAATCTTTGGTCAGTTTCTGACGACTAACAAGTAAAATTCCATACTAAAACATGTTACTTTGTTAATAATTTCCAATGTTTTCTGAATTTGTTGTACCAGTTTATGTCTTTATGAAATTCGCACATTAACCGACCCTCGAAATTGAAATACTTCATTGACCACAATAACGGGATTTTTTCATGCAAATATCATGCATGTGAACTACATTTCTTTTACAGGAAACTAGGGCACCAAATGTTTTTAAAATGTAAACAATACAGTGGAATAAAAATGTGCTAAATACCATTTATTTTAAGAAAATGTATAACGGTTTGTTTTGGTCATAATGATTTATTTTACGTGTTTGTAAAATCTTTATTAAACTCTTAATGGTTGTTTACCGTTTAAACCGTTTTTCTATTTTTAGTAACAGTGACCTTGACCTTGACCCCACCCACCCCATATGCAATCCCAAGCGAGGTCTTGATAAAAGGTATCTATGTATAAAGTTTCATTAAAATATCTCAATGCATTCTCACGTCATTGAGCAGAAACTGTTTTTCATTTTAGTAACAGTAACCTTGACCTTGACCCTATATGCAATCCCAAGAGAGGTCTCGATATAAGGTATGTATGTATTAAGTTTCATTAAAATATCTCAATGCGTTCTCAAGTTATTGAGCGGAAACCGTTGTTTCTATTTTTAGTAACAGTGACCTTGACCCCACCCACCCCATATGCAATCCCAAGCGAGGTCTCGATCTAAGGTATGTGTGTATAAAGTTTCATTAAAATATCTCAATTTGTTCTCATGTTATTGAGCGGAAACCGTTTTTCTATTTTAGTACAGTGACCTTGACCCCACCCACCCCATATGCAATCCCTAGCATGGTCTCGCTATAAGGTATCTATGTTTGCAGTTTCATTACAATAGCTTAATCTGTTCTCGAGTTAGAGAGTGGAAACGAAAAGTTCAGAAACTAGCTTACCGAAAAACTTTAACCTGTCCATATAGCTCATATGTAAAATTTCGAAGTGTAAAAAGGCCCATAATTTTGACAAATTTCAAAATAGAGTTATCAAAATTGGCCCATGAGTTCATTTTAATATAGGGAATAAGTGTTCTAAGTTTGAATGAAATCCCTTAAGCCATTACTGAGAAACCAGCTAACCGAAACAATTTAACCTGTCCATATAGCTTATGTAAAAAATTTAAGTGTAAAAATGCCCATAATTTTGACAATTTTCAAACTAGAGTTACCAAACTTGGCCTATAGGTTCATTTTAATGTGGGGAATAAATCTTTTAAGTTTGAATGAAATCTCTCAAGCCATTCCTGAGAAACTAGGCTACCGAAAAACTTAAACCTAGCTCGGATGCCAACGCCGGGGCGACTAGAATAGCTTGCCTTTTCTTCAAAAAGTCGAGCTTAAAATGGGGCATAACTCTGTCAAAATACAAAACAGACTTATAAAGAAACTTTCCCCTGACATTGGAGTTGGTGACAAAGGGATATTCCAAGTTTCAAGTGAATAATTTTGGTAGATTTGAAGTTACAAAACTTTTGAATATAAACTTTAACCAGAAAATATATGTGAAAAAGGGGCATAACTCTGTAAAAATACAAAACAGAGTTATGGGGAAAGTTGTTGTCACTGATACTGGAGTTGATGACACCAGTAAATTCCAAGTTCAAGTGAATAACTTATGTAGTTTTGAAGTTACAAAACTTTTTTGAATATAAACTTTAACCAGAATATCTACGTGAAAACGGGGCACAACTCTGTCAAAATACAAAACAGAGTTATGGGGAATGTTGCCCCTGACACTGGAGTTGATGACAAACGTCAGCGTTTTTTCTCACCACTTTGGGAATGGTACCGGTACCGGTCAAATTGGGAAAATTGACGGCGTTTTCAGCCAAATTGGGAATTTTACCACTTTCATGAAAAACAGTCGAAAAGGATGTGAAAACAGTAAGTTACAATAAATAAACCCTAAAACAATTTGTTATATTTATTATTTAACTTGCATTCAAGTCAGATAATGGTTTTAAATGCCGTGCTGGTGGGTATCAACCTGCACAACTTGCCCCAGAGACACAAGTTTGCTCTCTGTCTGTGTCAATGGTTGAAAGAACATAAACAAAATTACTAGTATCTTCCGCCGTTAAGTTAATGACGGTTGTGGATCTATACTTTCTGCTTTGCCATAAAAGCCATTGCTAGATAAAGGATTGCATCCCAGAATGTTTTTTTTCTGTAGTATTATGAATTGCCATGTCTCGTCAATGACACTCGCGAACACGCATTACAGTCCAGATGGTTCCCATTCTCGCACGCAATGTATAACTGATAACAGTAACCAATCGATACAGCGCCACCAAACCTTGCAGCGGTTACTTCCCCTAGCCGTTAACAGTAACTGATTTGAGCTATGGTTTACGCTTGGGTAAAACAAAAGTAAAATACAGGAACATCGTCGATCTTTTCAGGGTCTTTTGGGGTGTTTTTCCTTACATTTGCGAATTTTTAACTTCAAATTGGGAAAAATGGTCAGAAAATCGGATTGGGAATGGTACCATTTTCCGGTACCAACTTTATATAGAGGAAAAACGCTGAACGTATATTCCAAGTTTCAAGTGAATAACTTATGTAGTTTTGAAGTTACAAAACTTTTGAATAAAAACTTAAACCAAATTCAGACGCGGACGCCATTGCCGGGGGTAGTAGGAAAGCTCACCTATTCTTCGAATAGTCAAGCTAAAAAAAACTGGAAGTGTAAAGTGAAAATTAAAAATATGGCTCGTTGAAAGAGAACAGCATTTGAACAAAAACAACAGCAACACCATTTCTTCTAAGTTGGCAAATTTACTATACGAAGAACATTAGATATACATGTCCATAGCTATTTACCAACAATATGCTAAATCATTAATATGTGTTCAAGTATATAACATTTTTTCCAACCTTTAATATTTATTCATTATTTACCATGGAAACTATGTAATAGTCATGTGATAACTAAAATTGTTGAAAACTAACACCCACAGAGCTAACCAAACAATAAAATGTAACCTGTAGTAAAGGTGGGATTTGAGGGGCAAATTTATAACCCAATTTTATGCTCAACTTTTATGATGGCTATTATGTGTACATTTTATTACACTGGGACTTACAAATGAGAGGACGGCACAACTTACAAATTCAAATCTTTGCAAGCCAGGCCTGTTACAATGTTGTGAAAAATTTTCTGACAGCAAATAAATTACACAAAAATATGAAAATATCAACAAAATATATTGATATATCAATATAAACAGATATACAACTTTGTAGCAGCCTGAATAATTACTACTAGCAATAACAATGCCGTCTTGCAAATCAAACACAGACCAAAGTCTGTATTTCAAGTTAACAGGCAATGAGTGAAAAAACCCAATTTTTTTACCAAAATGAGTCTTAAAAAAAATCAATCAATCCCGACCCTACCATTTTTAAGACCGTTGCCCAAAACACAAAATTTTAATTTTTCTGGGTGGTGGTGGTGGGGGGCCTAAATAACCATGCGGTAATTGGCACCATGGCTCTCAACATTAAACCCTATAAAAGTTCACAGATTTTCTTGTGCAACATAATCTCATTCATATTTCATAGATTTTATTAATTGACATTTGACATAAAATAGCTCATTTGCATACCTCAAGTGACAATGCTAATCAATTCATAGTTATTTTATCTGTGTTTAATCACATAGGTGGTCCATTAGAGATTGGGGTGCCAAATGTTATTTATTCTCTGTAAAATTAGATTAGAGGTGCGTTGTGAGAAAACCGGTCTTAATGCATGTGCGTACAGTCCGCACAAGCTAATCCACGATGGCAATTTCCGCTTCTATGGTATTTTATGTTTCAAGGAAGTCTCTTCTAAACATAAATCCACTGTAGGTGGAAAGTGACGTCCTGGATTAGCCTGTGCGGACTGCACAGGCTAATCTGGGAAGACACATTACGCACATGCATTAAGACCGGTTTTCCCACAACACGCAATATGATCATATTTGTACCTGGGAAATTGGTCTTTCACTTCCTGGTTGGAAAAGCATGAAGTTGCTTGCACACAATTTAATGCAAATGTGGATGGCACATTTAGAAATAAACCATGCTTTATGGAACACATCCAATGCCATGCCAGGTGCTGATTGTAGATGACACGGTGCCTGACATAAACATTAGCATTTCCTTATATTTAAATATATATCATTCTCTTATATTTTAATGGGTTCAAGTATACTAATATGATATATGTATATAACTGTATATAACTTGAATCTAAGCATGCCCAGAGCAAAATTTATCAGTAAGCTTGCTGAGCTCATAATTTATCCGTGGGCAAGTCGAGCTCAAAGTTTATCAGTGCGCAAACCCAGCTCAAAATTTATCAGTGAGCCAACCCAGCTCAAAGTTTATCAGTGAGCAAACCCAGCTCAAAATTTATCAGTGAGCCAACCCAGCTCAAAATTTATCAGTGAGCAAACATGCTCAAAATTTATTAAAATTTATCAGTGAGCACACCCAGCTCAAAATATATCAGTCAGCTAACCCAGCTCAAAATTTATCAGTGAGCATGCCAGCTCAAAATTTATCAGTAAGCATGCCCAGCTTAGCTCAAAATTTATTAGTGAGCATGCACAGCTTCAAATCTATCATTTAGCAAGCCCAGCTCAAAGTTTTTAAACACAGAGCTTGCAGGTTTGTGCTAATTCTGACCATCTAGTGCTACATGGTTATTAGTTTATTTTACATAATGAAGGTGCAATATTATAAATGAAATTGAGTAGGTAATCTTCTTCAATATCAGTAGAGAGTAGCCTTTGAAAAGCCTACATTGGATGGCAATGCAAATAATGACATATGGAAATGGAACATTTATTGATCATAAATAAGCTGATAATGGCTGATTTCCCTCCGAGTCAAATTGCTAACAAGAGTCCATCAAGTTTGTATAAGGGCTAGCAATGCTGACCATTCTCAAAAACTAGAGACCATAAGTGACCACAAAACTGACCGAACAAAGTTGGCTGGTTAATCAAACATTTCACTTTTCCTACATAGACAAAAATAACTGTCAAAAAAAGTATAATAATAACAAAACTGTTGGATTCATCAACCGGAGCAGACTAAGTTGCTTTATTGATCATTGTAAAACATTCCAACATTTTACTGGGGCAAAAATAGGTTTAAAGTTCTGTTTTCTACAGATTTATTATGATTAACCTGGCATTTGTATATTAAGCATTTTACAATCCAGTAGTTAAACTATTCATGAATGTATAGATACTGCCTATGAATTGTGACAAACTGGTCTAGGCAGATTCTTTTTTAAACAGCAAAGGGTCTAGACCAGACAATACGATTTGCTCACAGAATTCAAATGTTGGGAATAATGTTTAATTTGTTATAAACTGCAAAAATAAAGCATCTAGATATTAAATATTCAATAACGAAAAGCAGAAACTAGATGCCTGTTGGCAACATCTGGAGCCCGTTGTAAAGAAAGCAAATTATATTGAAATTTTTGTTAAATCACATTTTCTTACAAGCAGATATTCTCGTTTGACCTCTAAGTGTGACCTTGACCTTTGAGCTATGGACACAGGTCCTGCGCATGACACGCCGTCTCCACATGGTGATGGTGAACATTTGTGACAAGCTATTTTGAAATCCCCTAATGAATGATGAATTAACAGTCCAGACCAGATCTGATCAACGCACACACTGATGGACGCATACACACACACCGAACCACCATTGTGACAACGAAGTCGAGCGGACGGAAACCCTATGGTGCCTGTGCGAGGGCTTTAACCATAAAGGCTTGCAGATCAGAACTGTGTCCGGCTAACAACTAGACAAGCCTCACTTGTAAAAATCAATGTTTATTTTAACGGTATGTAAGTGAAACCCATGGTTTGGGCAACTGAAAAGGCAAATTAAGGGTCCTTAAAACACTTGTCAACGAAGCCTGACTGTAACAACCACAACCAATGTGTTACAAAATGCTAACATTGTCCACTAAAATTCCAATTCCCATAGGGTCCCATTATAAAATGGCACACTTTCCAAGCATTTTTCTAGCATTTCCTTTATTTCAGATTGTGCAAGCCTGGTATCAATTTAAAGATCAATCTGTCCTCTTCCAAACTTTGCAATAAAAAAGATATGTCATGTAACACTAAGAAAATGCATCTCACTTGAATGCAGGCACCGGTAGAAAAAAGAGTTTCGGCAGTCATTATTTCGACAAAAGCCCCATACCACAGTAAACACACCCCAAAAGTTCACCTTTCAAGTTAGCCTCCAATGAAATGCACCAAAATGTTGCAGACACGCATAGGATATTAGAAATAACCACAAAAGGCATGTCTGAGATATCTAAATGACTTTTATGCCAGAAGAGAAGAGGAACTCTTTAGTAATAGGCACAACTTTTGAATGGACCACGGAGGGATACACAATGATTTACTGGTATCTAACCTTAAAGAAAACTCAAAATTTTGCTATCATGAAAAAAACCCTTCTACATCATTATACACATGCAAAATTTCAGGTCGATCCGCTAAGAAGAAATGCCCCCAAAACGCATTTGAGAATGACACATGATAAGCCATCTGGCTTGCACTTCAGTACTTAGATTGTATGGGGAGCGTGAACTAAAATTTGCACCTAAATCACATAAACCAGTCAAAATACCAGTTCATTTAGACTAATTTTAATGCAACGGACAGTAATAAGGTATAAAACATGTAATATTTGCGAATAACATGATCCCATGTGCTGTGAGCTGCAAAAGACGAGATTCCGTACTTTTTTTTTCATTTTTTTACCTGAAAACAAAAACAGGTTTCGCTTTAAAAATCGTATATAACGTGTCAGTTATGATACTATTCACATTTATTCCCATGAAAAGTAATAAACGCAATAAAATAACACAGTTACATGGGGATTTTATGTATAAGTGGACCCTAAAGGGCCAGTTCCTGGTTTTCTTAAAGGTTAGATACCAATAATTCCAATTCCCATAGGGTCCCATTATAAAACGGCACACTTTCCAAGCATTTTTCTAGCATTTCCTTTATTTCAGATTGTGCAAGCCTGGTATCAATTTAAAGATCAATCTGTCCTCTTCCAAACTTTGCAATAAAAAATATATCATGTTACTTCTATGAAAATGCATCTCACTTGAATGCAGGCACCGGTAGAAAACAGGGTTTTGGCAGTCAAATTTCGACAAAAGCCCCATACCACAGTAAACACACCCCAAAAGTTCACCTTTCAAGTTAGCCTCCAATGAAATGCACCAAAATGTTGCAGACACGCATAGGATATTAGAAATAACCACAAAAGGCATGTCTGAGATACCTAAATAGCTTCTATGCCAGAAGAGAAGAGGAACTCTTTAGTAATAGGCACAACTTTTGAATGGACCATGGAGGGATACACAAATTTACTGGTATCTAACCTCCATTAGCAGATCTCATTCATTGTGCAGTTTTATTGAACTGCAGACCTCATCCATTTTTCAGTTTACAAAATACAGGATGCTAGCTAGGCCAGACAATATCTGGTGGAGATGCAAGCAATAGTGACATTTAGAAGCCTGTTTACAGCAACAGCAGTTAGATCTCCAAGGTAATTTACAATAATGTTAATGTTAGATAACAGTTCCGATACAGTATTCAGTTCCGATCATATATGGAAAACTCAACTAAAATCAGGTCCAAAGTTTGTTTCGAATTATTGCATGTTGAACAGTTACAAACCTTAATGTGATACTAAATTTAATTTAATAAAAAGCTGTTTGATAAACACACAAGCCCCCCCCTCCCCCCCGCTGCACGGACAGCCCATTTGAAATAGTACAAATAAGGTCAAGGTGAGGTTGGGTGATATGGGTAGATTAGGAATGCTCATAAGCAATAAGTGTGTATGTATCCAAGTGGGGGGGGGGGGGGGGGGACAAAAACATTTGCAATTTAAATATTTTATTAGTTGATTAACTTCCACCATGTGTTATGTAAAATAATTTTGTAAAGCAACAATGTTTTCAGATCATATTACAACTATTTTTTATTGTGTATCGGCTAATTAATTGGATTATCATAAGAAAATTGTCCAATGATGTGGAAACCCAATAATCTTCATAACGATGTAAAGAACACATTTGCCAATATTAACATATAGAATGTAAAGATGCAAGTGAGAAACATTATAAAAATGTACGAGTTAATACAGGTGAATCAGACAATTTATAAAAACAGAATGATGATTGTAGCATGTGTATAAACAGCAAATCAAGATTCCCCCATACTTTCAGTGAATAGTTAATCCCCTCATTTTCAACAACAATTAAACCGACTATACTTCGCCAAGAGTCGGAAAGATGACCAATTTTCAAAGGTCATATTTGGAATTTAACTTCCCCAAGATGCAAAATCTTCAAGGTCATACTTGGAATTCGACTTCCCCAAGATGCACAATAGTCACTGGTGAAATTTCACGGTCGTATATGGCAGAATTCAACTTATAAAATGCATAATTGCCAGCTGATTGTTACAAGGTCATATTTGGCAGAATTCAACTTATGATGCATAATTGCCAGCTGATTTTTTCAAGGTCATATTTGGCAGAAATCAACTTATAAGATGCATTATTGCCAGCTGATTTTGTTTAAAGGTCATATTTGGCAGAATTCAACTCAGAAGATGCATAATTGCCAGCCAATTTTTTAAGGTCATATTTGGCAGAATTCAACTTCCCCAAGAGGCTTGAGAGACGCACAATTGAAAACTTTAATTTTAGGGTCATATTTGGCAGAATTCAACTTCCCCAAGAGGCTCGAGTCTGCAAATTTGCCAACAGAAATGTCAAGGTCATATTTGGCAGAATTCACCTTTCCTATGAGGCTTGAGTGATGCTCAATTACCACCTGAAATTTCACGGTCATATTTGTTAAACTTGCCTAGAATTATGGACAACATTTTTGTCCCATTAGTAACTTCTGTCACACATAAATGCACACATGAGCTAATAAAATGTGGACGACAGGCAACACCCTATGCATCAAATCTTTAAATAGCTGGAAAATCAATAGAGCACAACATTTGTTTCCAATTATCATCACATTTCTAACTCTCTTGATCTTCAATTTATTAAACACTCATCAAACAATATTAATCTTCTTATTCTGATTGGCATGAAATCACCGGCTAAATCCCCTTTCCCCACCAATGTTATACTGTCTGGAATTTATAATTGTCAATAGGGATTTAGTCTATGCAACAGCAACAGCCTTTCTGGAAAAGCTGAGTTTAGGGCATGCATTTTCAGATGGCCAGTTATTTATTCACAAGTTTGCAAGGTTCGGTACCGATAATATTGAACATAAATTTTTCACATTCAAATCCAGCTGGGTAAAAAAGACAATGAAAATTTAATTCACACATAAATTAAACTTTATTGATTTTTATCAATGAACATGCGATTTCAACTCACCAAATTCATATTTTTTAAGTATTTAGGAATGTATCACTATTAATAAGGATTTATTGACAATCTAACTGACAAATCTGATTAATGTGAGCAGGTACATGTATATTGCTTTTACAGGACCCATTCCAGTAAGGAAAACTGATCACTGAAGGCACTTACGAATATAAATGAAATAATTGCCTTGTTGAATGTAATTCATAAAGACATCTTTTGAAGAGTTCAATTGTGTTATTTATGACTCAAAACTAAAACAATTAGTGAAACAGTGGCAAGGAAACTAAATAACAACGTAGGAACCTAAAGTAATTAAAATGTATTTTTATGATTAGTAATAAAATGGCAAACTTATTTTATTATTTAAGTTATTGAACAATATACATGGACCACAAGATGCAACGCAGTCATGAATGGAAGAGAACTAGAACTTGTTTGTCTGGTGACAAATGGGTGCATTTCAATATTATAATAGACCATCCATTTTTTTGCATATATATTTAATCTCCTCTCCAGCTATTGTTAAACGATTATTTTCTGTGTCACCAATCTTCACAAACACACCACAAGCTGTACCAGTAATGCTCTTTTATGTAAAATAGGTTAACAGTTAGTTTAAGTACAATGATTAGGCCCCCCCGCAAAATAGTCCGGTTTCTGGTCTCCCTACCGACCCTTTACTTCTGCTGCCGACCCTACATATTTTTGGTCCAAAAATAATAAAGACTGACAAAGTCCAACACAAATCATTCTCCCATCATAAAGAATAAAATAAAATCCTTACCTACCGACCCTTTTTTGGGGGGGGGGGGGGGGCAGGAGACCAGAAACAGAAAATATTTTTTTTTTGGCCTTCGATAAAACATTATTGGCATATGACTATTACTAACATCACATACACTGTGGAATCACTAATTTTCTTGAAGGACAAATTTTCAAGCTTTTCGCGCTCCCGCCATTGCGGGAATTTATGTCCACCGCAAATATTTACCAAGTTCATAATTTAGCCTTGGGAGTTTACATGTTTGTTCAAAGGCAAGTTGGTAATCGTTCATAAATATTCGCAGGTATATGTGACTCTCCCGATGTTTTAATCCCTTACATCATAAACAGTTTAGTTACATATTTCTTACTACATTGTAATTTATAAACGATTCATATTTCTTTTAAATTATATTGGGATCGTTTTTGTACAATAAAGTGATTCATACCTCTCTGACACAGTCGCGGATTTGCGCGAATATAAGACCGCACGAATATGTCAGCGATCGAAAGTGTGCAAAATTTGTACCCGCAAATTCAAGTGATTCTACAGAATCTAGAGTTTTTAAAGAATTGTACTGTAATTCTTTAGCAAACATATTCAATATTTAAGGACAGGGAATTTCGCAGTCTAGAAGTAAAGTGCACAACTAATGCAAAACATTTCTTATAGTACATTGTTTCTTACATCTCAACACTAGTAAAATGTGTCAGCTTAGGTATTGACAATTACTGTCCATTACCATGGCAACGTTTGTTACATCATCACAGAGAATTTCTTTCATTATAAAAAAAGAAAATATACAATGACTGAAAATGTGTGTCTGTGGACAAATAACACAGTTCTTCACCTCGCTGCAATTTGCACTTTTTTTCCCCATTCAAACATGCTGGAGTGTATTATCTATTGAGCAGGATAATAGTTATAGGATAAACAAGTGCTAAAAAGTACAGTTGAAATGAAATATCTGCACATAAAAGTTCAGTATTTTAAAGACATTGGGCTTTAATTGGACACTTTAGCAACTAATAGCCCCAATATGGTCATTCAGACCCCCAACCTTCTCATATTCCGAGGCACAACTATTGGTATATTCATTATGCATGTATGTATAAAATGTAACACAAGTACATGGCACAGGAAGCTGGAAAGTGCTAAAAACCAGTTTGTAGTTAGTAGCTACTATAACTGAGGTTATTTAAAGTATTTTATTAATTCAACATAAAAGTCAACTAGAATGTTTGCTTTTTGAAGTTGTTATATAATAGTAATGGTGGTTTAAAACAGAATATGAATTATGAGCATTATATTTGGGACAAGAAAATTATGAAACACTAGTTTTGGTGATAAAATATATGAAGTCCCATTAACACATGCAATGCAAAATCAAAGGAGATGAAAAAAGAGCAATGTAATGTAAATAACAGGATTGAATTTCATTATATTGTCCATAAAAATATGAAGTAATTTAAGCACCTCAAGATAATTTCCTAGTTGGCAGAAAAACATGCCATGCTGTACATTGTTATAAGCTGTTACAAGGCTTACGAAATCTGTAATTCAACTTAAATTCCAACACAGTGACTGTATCTATGATATCTATGAAATAAATGTTGAATTTCAAATTCACAAAAGACATCTGACCTTGGCAATTAGAAGTCACAAAATGGGGAACTATTTCATAATGCCCTTTTGATGGCAAATGTATTACTCTGATGTACTCAGACAATGATGTAAAAATGGCACTTTATACAAACTGTTAAACAAATATAATAGTAAGTTTAAAAATTGTTCTAACATTATTTGCCATGGCTTAGGCAAAGAAAAAGTAGTAAAATGCCAAAGTTAACCACAAGCCAGGTTTTCCTATTACCCTATGACACTATGCATGCATTTGGTCAATTACCCAATGCTCAAACATTATTTAGAAAGCTAAAGAACACCACCAGGCATTCACAAAGTGGAATTCTTATGGTCTTTTAATTCTCCATTCAAATGCCAATACTTAAATGAGTCACCCTCTGCCTTAAATGTGTGACATTCAAATGTACGCCAGACTCAACTAGATTTGGTTGTGACAATACTCAACTAGATTTGGTTGAGACAATCGGGATATCATTTACAGTATATTATTAAATATACAATTATTGTCCTTATTCTTGACTTGTATATTCATTTTCCGTTTCATCATCAGTGATCATACCGTTACAACAACCACTGTAAGCCACCACCACCACCACCACCATGATCAGCATAATCATCATGAAAACCACCATTATCATTATCATATTCAGAGTTATTTTTACTTTAAAATATAACTTTCTGCCTAAAGTTATTGACTGCCTAATTTATTTATCATAATAAAAAACAAATGAACTTTCTTCTGATTTTTAGCAGTATCTTTCACATGCCATGTCTGTCATCATGTATTCATACTTCAAAGTCTTATTTTCTATTCAACAATTTTATTCAACAAATCAACCTGCAACATTTTCGATGGGACTTTGATGAACCCCAATGTTGATTCTCTTATAGTAATATTGTTTACACAAACTCGTGTAAACACAAAATGGTTCAACGCATTTTGCCACCCGCGGGCAAAAGGTTTCAACTCCTATCAAGGTTCATCAACTGTATTTCATTTAGCAGTTTTCACTTACTTTAAGTGGGTTTCAATAAATAATACATCTCACTACCAAATAAGATGTTACCAAAATAACTACACAGGCATGTATAATTAGTTAAGATACAATAATAATACTGAAGTACAAAAGTACAAAATAGGCCAAGAAAAAGCTAAGCTAAAGAAGGTTTATTAATCCAAACACACACAGTCCTTGGAAAAACAACAAAAGAACATTCCAGAAACATGCAAACTAACATTCAAAACTGTGAACCAATTATTGACATTGACACTATTTCTTTATCCCAATCTGTCAAACACAAAGGACACCACTGTGAAAGACCAATACAATTTTCAACTATACCTTCATGTACTAGAAACAAAACTAGCAATGACCCAACTGTATATAAAGTGATTTTGTTTGTTTTTGTTTGTTTGTTTGGGTTTTTTCACCGTTTTTAACAGTATTTCAGTCATATCACTGCGGTGAGTTAACCTTCTCACACTTTTCCTTGGCAAGCTTAGCCAATCTAGTGTTGTTTATCATTGTCCAAAATTTTAGTCGATTAATCAGCAACAAGTTCTGACTAAATAACCGATTAATCAGGATTCTTGACAGTTAAGGAAATACACCCTAAACTGCAACGTTTCACTGATTTATATTGTTTTATTTAGTTTTACAATCAATATGTGTCTGATTTATATTGCAATTATGAAGGAAATACTAGGCATAAAACATGTTTCGTGAATTCAGTTTGTGAACTGCATTATCCTACTAACGCGCTGGACTACTAACAAGATACATATCAGATATATTAATTATTGAAAAGTTAAGCAACCGCACAAACACAATAAATCTTTATCTTGTGTTGGGTACAAACATGCAAAAATGATTAAAAAAAATACAACAAACATGACATAGATAAAACCAATATGTAATGCTAAGGGTCTAAACATATAAGCAATACACATAGATTTGTTTATCCTTTTATTAATGTTGTTAGTTTAAGCTGCCCGCAGCATGACGTGCTTGGTGAGCAATTGGTATAGTGGACCTATCATGCGTCGTGTGTCTTCCGTCCTCATGAAATCTCAGATTGAATCCATAATGGCTCTTTTTTTAATAAAAATGCAAACATTGCCTTTTCAAACAAAACAGAGATAATTCATTTTTCATCCTATCTGGACCAATCTTTCAGTTTGTGTGTGACAGTATGACATACGCCGATGAAAAATAAATCATAAACATCGAAGTTATGATCCATCGTTCGATGGACAAATATAACAAAAATTGTCATATCCTATGTAGAGACTTTTCATCCAATCTTAACAAAACTTCCATAATTTATATGTGGCCATAAAATCATAGCTGGAGCTACGGAGTTATTACCCCTTGTTTGTGAAAGAAAATGCAAATATTCTAAGACAGTGACTTAATTTTTCATAAAATCTTGATCAAATTTGCATAAGTTGTGTTGGACCATAAAATATCACAACAGAGTCTTAAAATTGACCAGATCAGGCAATAACACCTGGATTATTGGTTGGGTGAAAATAAATGGGAAAAAATGGACTACATGCAGGATGGGTATTTATTCCATTGAACAATGCATTTATTTATATGTGCATGTGTGTTATTTAATTACATTATTTGGTCACTGAAACATATAAATGAATCGGATCACTTGTTAAAAGATAAAAGAAGGGCACTGGAAATTTTTCAAGAAAGAAAATTTGTGCGTAGATATCTTCAATTAATCAACGAATCCCAAATCTTAATCGACTAATTAATCATTACCTATTAGTCGTTGGTTAATCGACGAAATGATTAATCAGCACAACACTAAGCCAATCTAAGCGGTCAACCAGTACCAAGTGCACATAACCTATGCCAGTAACTGACAACTGCCCTACCTGAATCAGAGGTGGGGGGGGGGGGGAGAATGGCCGTATAAACAATTTAATGACCAATCCTCACACAAGTTATGTGGCCGGGCTGTAAACATATAATGTATAATGTTTAAGTATGACCAAACGGTTATCTAGCTTATGCATTCTCTACGTTTTGTTTTTTTAATAAATCAACATTTTTGAGATTGTGTTACCATAAATCATAACATACATCATGACATTATGTTTAAGGATCTACCATCTTTAAAACTGTTTCACATTACCAATTCAAGTAATTGCCATGTTTATGTTCTATCTGAACCAAAACCACATCATTATAAATGTGGGCCATAAAAATTAACGATAATGTTTTCACAATCTATCGGTGACTCAAAATCTACTAGATCTTGTAAACCATGATTTATAAAAAAGAAATTGTAATGCAATGATTTGTACAATATTTGTGGCATGCCAATACCCCACCCACACATATATTTCTGATAAGATTATGGTATGCCATACAAAGCATGCGTAATACACTTTAGACGACTTTCATAATTCAATGTAATGACAGTGAAAAGGAATAAACATTGAATTAGTATTACTCTACTCCTAGCCGCCTTTTTTTTTGTTTCAAATTGACAATATGTAAAACTTGTACTGGGTCAGACATAAACAATTTTATTTTACAAATAAATAATTCAATTTAAGTCACAAATTAGACACGGCCATACTTTAATTATTATATATTTAGTAAACAGAGTCATTCTGTAGATACAATAATTCAAACGCAAGAATTCACCTGTTTAACTATTACCCACATTTTGTAATTATAGTCGCTCATTTAATTATTCAGCCTAGTAATGATGCCCCGAAGTTAGATAGTAGCTGGATACTGGTGCAAGAAAGTCTTAAATCACATCACAACCATATAAAGAATACTCTGTTCTTGCACTTGCCTACTTAGCATTTGCATAATAGCTTATGGTTCAAGTTAAGAATAAAATTACCTTATTTGAACGGGTAGTTCAATTCAGGTATTTTAATTTTTCATTACTGACAAACATTACTGTCAACTTTTAATACTCTTTGCTTCAACAGCAGCTGTTAAAATGATACGCATGCAGTCAGATGTTTTTACAGCATGATAAAAAAAGAGCACATATCTCTACCTTAATGTATTTTCAGCTGAAAATTATACATAAGAAGATTTCGTTCATGCGACTGATTACTGGCTGAACATTCGTCATCCAGAAACATACAAGGCGTGTTATGGGAAAACCAGACTTAATGCATGTGCGTAGTGTCGTCCTGGATCAGCCTGTGCTGGATGGCACTTTCCGCCTGCAGTGGATTTATGTTTATACGAGACTTTTAAAACAGAAAATACAATAAGAGCCGAAAGTGCAGGCCTGGATAAGCCTGTGCGGACTGCACAGGCTGATCCGGGATGACACTTTACGCACATGCATCAAGCCCGGTTTTCCCACGATATGCCCCATATATTTCCATTCTAATAACTTTATTACCACAAGATACTAACACCCTGTTGAACGGCAATTTGTCAAGGACACACAATCCTGCAATACCAGAAACTTAATCTAATGCAAAGTATGCTCAGAAACTCAGGTAGTATAACATGCATTTAAGCAGGTTTTGATTGACCCCAACATGGTACAATATTATAATTCAGGCTTGCTTGGCTGAAATCTGCTAATGTTAAGGACTAAATTATTAATTTTCATTGTTCCATGATACCTCAAACTATATATATTCACTGCAGTGGACAGTCAAAGTCACCTACTAAATGTGATTTTCTAACCACTGGTACTTCCCTTGACAACAAAATGATGTGGAACATTTCAATCAGCATCAATGGATTGTCAAAACATTTATTATCAGAAGCTGACCACAAATAAACATTTTTACAAGACCGTTAATGCGTAAACAAAAATGTTTGTTTCAGGTTACATGCCCCAAAAAATTAGGGTAGGTAGGTACGGATTTAATTTTTTTTTTTTTTTTTTATTTGGTAAGTGGTCAACTTTAAGAATCTACGAAACTAAATGAATATTCAAAACATATTGGTAATTCCTTAAACATTGTTTTGATGCTATCAAAACAAAACACTTATTTATCAAAAAAACATTTATTTATTGGAAAAGGGTAAATAAAAACAACAAAATATCAGACCAACTCAATCAAATGTTCTAGGGTCGGGGCATATTTTTAGTGTAGGTCGGGTAACCTGCAACAGTTTTTTTTACGCCTAAGCTGAAGTATAAAACAAACTGAGAAGACCTAAATACGACTTGAATGTGTTTTAAATGTACATATCACCTTAATGCAACATTATTTAGCCTAACTGTAATACTGAAACTGCTGTCAACAGTTTGACAGTTCAGCAAGTTCCACACTCAGGCAACTGAATGGTAACTGATTTTAAAGTGGATTTTGGTCAATACTGAGTGAAGGCTACACAAACGGTTGCTGCAACTGATGTGACATATTCATTATCATCAAGATACCAAGTGAAAAATGGTTGAAAATCACTTAATAAAGTTGTGGAGTCAGTTTTCACAGGGGTTGACAGGCCTTCTGATTCTGTCCTTTGTCACGAAACTGCAAACCACTTGACCCGAGCTATGACCTTCACCAATGTCAGTACACAGGTATGATCTTATTAACATGATACTTTGTAGTGGCTTAAGCCAGATGTGGCTGCTTCACTTTCAAATTATAACTAGAATTCAGACCATGTAAATCACATATTATCGTCTTTAAAAAATCTTCATTTTATGCCAAGTAGTGAAATGTAGAAAAATATCAGTGAGATACATCCTTTCATCAGTTGAAGCAGATAAGAGAATTATTCAATTTCTTGTTCATTACAGATGTGTTACATGAACTATCATACGGATAATACTGAATTTGTTCCACTTGACACATAATATCTCAATTTAGATAATTCAAGGGCCATAACTCCACAGTTCCAAGAGCAGTTTGGTTGATTATCAAACTTTGCCTAGGTATTATGCACACAAACATTTACATGAAGTTTTGATGAAAACTGTTTGACCGACCGACAGACTAACAGACAGACTAACCGACCGACATTACCAAACCAATATACCCCGCCATCTTTGATGGGGCACAAATAATAACCAAATATGGTGAGACCAGGGAATTTCATGTTTCCAACAGTTCAGTATCTGGTTACAGATCTATAGCAATTTCATTCCCCTTAACTCTGAAATCCAATGCCCACTCCAAAACTGGCATTAAGTCAAGTGAAATGGATAGGATGGTGATACGATCTGGCAGCCAATAGAGGGCGCACAGATAATAAGATGATGCCCTCTAAAAACAGAATGTTAGAGGTCTATAAACGGCATCTGGTCTTGACTTTTGAGATAACCATACCCGTTTTAGGAGTGAGATGTTGTAAATTGTTATGAAGTATGGATTTAGACAGGACACAAGAAGTCCTTGTTTGATTTATTACGTAGACTTTACCCAGGATAGCCTATAGTCATGTGGGTATCACATCAGTCTTCACCCCAATCCACTAGCCAGCCCCAGGGTAGTGATTTTGATTTAAGGCTAGTACAAATTTATAGGAACTTGTAGCCCTATTGGGCTAGTGTATTTCCAGCAAATTAATCCATGACACAATGTTATGAACAGTTCTGATCAGTTTTAAAAGTTAATTAATAACAAATTTACCTGGAGTGCATTGCAATAAATGTTGTCGAAATAGCGATATTTCATTAACAAAAATCACATTTAAAGAATACATTGATCTTTATTACTGTTAAAAACAACATTATGAGGCATGTCCATGGGAAAACTGGGCTTAATGCATGTGCGTAAAGTTGTCCCGGATCAGCCTGTGCAGTCTACAAAGGCTGACCCATGACGGCACTTTTCGCTTTTATGGTATTCTCTGTTTCAAAAACGTCTCTTCTAAACATAAATCCACTGCAGGCTGCACAGGCTGATCCGGGATGATACTTTACGCGCATTAAGCCCGGTTTTCCCACGACACTTCAGATATGTATTATTAAGTAGCTTTCACGATTATCAAATATATCATGCATGCTTGGCATACAAATGCTATAGCATTAATCATTCTCATTATCAGCAAGGTTTGGACACTGACAGTACACATCCCTAATATGCATGCTCGGAGATAATTTTGAGGTTAATATTTTCACTAATTGGTTACCATTATTGAGGCGTGTCATGGGAAAACTGGGCTTAATGCATGTGCGTTAAGTGTCATCCCGGATCAGCCTGTGCAGTACACAAGCTAATCCAGGCCGGTACTTTCCGTCTACAGTGGATTCGCCTACAATGGAATTATGTTTAGAAGAGACTTCCTTGAAAAGAAAATACCATAAAGCAGAAAGTTTCGTCCCTGATCAGCCTGTGCGGAATAAACAGGCTGATCCGGGACAACACTTTAAACACATGTGTTAAGCCCGGTTTTCCCACGATACGCCTCAATTCTATTTGTGTGTGTGCATACAAATCAATGAAGCCACACAGAGGGTGAGCAGCAAATTATATTGCTTTGTCTATAACTGTTGTAAGTATATAATAAGTTAACTTCCATCTTCTGTGGTTACAATCAAATGCCAGCACTGCCATCCACTTACAGTGATGACAAATAGAAGTAATGTGGACAGGGGTGTGGACATGTCAAAAGAAGAGAAGGCACACAACGATGAAACAATTCAAGGCATACACTTGTACATCTGATACCAAGAAAACTGAACTTTGATCAAAACAATTAGGAAAACCCTGATTGTCAAATTAACAAGATGATAGATACCGCGAAGCCACAAGGGTACATCAACATTCAGTGTTATGATACCTGGAAAGCAACCAGTTCAAACACACTCCAAAAATGTGGCAAGTGAATATATTAATTAATTAGAAATTAAACAATTAGTAATATGAAAGATAATTAAGAGATTTAAAGATCTGAATGTGTGCTAGGTAGACATAATTATATTCCTTCCAGAATGTGCATGCTTTCTGTCATGACGTGGTATTTATAATTTTACAGTGATCACAGTAATATATGAGACGTGTCGTGGGAAAACTGGGCTTAATGCATCTTCGTCAAGTGTCGTCCCAGACCAGCCTGTGCGGACTCGCTAATCCAGGACGACACTTTCCGCTTTTATGGTATTTTCTGTTTCAAGGAAGTCTCTTCTAAACATAACTCCACTGTCGGTCGAAAGAGTCATCCGAGATTAGCCTGTCCGGAACAACACTTTACGCACATGCATTTCCCACGACACATCTCATACGGTTTCATTTGCAAACAGCCCAACATTAGCTCGATCATCCATCACACAAGCGACTACGACAATATTGACCAAAGCGTCCTTGAAGGTTTAAAACAGATTATTTTTATGACAATGGAGTCTTCATTCACTACACAATTGTTACAGCACCCTCCCTTGTTTCCAGACTATTAACTTTCAACAGTATCTTTGCAATAGAGCTTATTTACAGTACATTTTGAAGTGTGCAATCTGACCTAGGGCCATGATACTGCATAATGCTTTCGTACCATACCAACTAATTATTTCCTATATTTTTCATTGCAAATTTACGTTTCCAATTTCAGAAACAGCCCAACATGGTTCACTGCAGGTTTGCGACTACTTTGGTAATGGCCCCTGGCTATTCCTGAAATATCCAGTGTCACTGATAATCTGCGCAAGCTGTCGCACATCCTTAGGCTTATTATTCCAAATACCATCAATTATCATTCATGTATGTACTCATGCATTGTACAGCTGAACATTACAATTAATACTAAAACAAACATGTCCCATGCTGATGAAAGAGACAGATAGATAATTTCAGTGTGTTTTATCACTGCTCTAGGAATAGTACCTGTACCGGTCAAATAGGGTAAACTTGCATCACTTTCAGCACAATTGTGAATGTTATCATTTTCAGCACAATTGGGAATGTTATCATTTTCAGCAAATTTGGGAATGTGTTATCATTTTCATCAAAATTTGCCAAAAAAGATGTAAAAACATTTGTTACCATAAATAATCTCTAAAACAACTATATCAATTCTTTCTTTTTGCACAGAGGTTGACGTTCGGGTAAATGAACGGGTAAATACAGGTAAATGAATGAAAAGTTTCAATGGGAAGGTTTTTAACCAGGCCAATCTGATCCCATACGGCAATGAACATTGCCATGTCATGGATGACCATGTCTGGACCATGGTCAGCAATGAAATGGAGATGTTTGGCCATCATCGAAATTAATGGCAAAGAAATGACATTCTTGTAACAATGTTTTGACCATGTCCAAATCAGCAAGTATCATAGTTAGGCCTGTGTATTATCTAGAACATGGTCACTTCAAAGTCAAAACAATGACATAGAAAAATGACCCTCTTGTAACAATGTTTTGATCATGTCCATATCAGTGAATAATCATAGTCAGTTCTAACTTGACTTTCTGGAAAATGGTCACTTCATGATCAAAACAATGACATATGGAACGGCCCTATTGTGACAATGTTTTGACCATGTCCATATCAGTGATAATCATAGTCAGTTCTGACTTTACTATCTGGAACAATGTCACTTCATGGTCAAAACATTGGCATTGAAAAATGACCATATTGTGACAATGTTTTTACCATGTTTACAACCGCAAACATTTAAAATAAAAATATATTATTTATTTATATATTTATTTTATCCAAAAAATAATAGAATTGCTGAAAGTAATTGTGTTTATAGTGTTTAATTTCAATGTTCTTGAATTTGTAAAAAAAAAAAATGTCATTCATTGTGCAAGTATATCGTTTCTGATTGGTCAATTTCAAATGGGAGGGAAAATGGAAGTTTACTGCATGGTAAGTAAATTAAATTACTTTTTGAACAGCTTAAAAAAATGTTCCACTTTTTGTAGAAACATTTTGAATTTTGAATCAGTTTTGGTATGAATTATTTCAAGAAATGGTTGATATCAAGGAACATCTGGTTCAATTTATTTGAAATAAAATTAAGAACATTGAAATGTATGAATTTTTCGGACAAATATTTTGAACATTATTTTTCTTAAATGTTTACGACTGTTTTTACTGTTTTCAAATCTTTGTTTCCATAATGATTTAGCTACTGACTTATTTGTAGTCAGGTCTGGCAATAGAGTTATTAAAACTCAGGCCAGAAACTGGACATAAGCTGGCAATACAAATGACTCCAATGTCAACATAAGGCCGAAAATAAAATATTGTTTGTTTCCCCTCCCACGATCCATGCTAATAAAGGGTGGGTTGGTAGGTCGGAAAAATATCTTATTTTTATAAACAATAAGTCATTTTCATTCATGTCTTCCTTATGTTCGAAATTTTACTTTATAGTATAAATTCTTAATATTTTCGTTGTAGTAGATTAATAACGTTCTGCTTATTTACGTAATACTATGTTCTAATTACCTTACAATAATTTATGAAAATTGAACAAACAATAATATACGTTAAAAACAAGAGCGTTAATAATAGAAACCTGTTACAACTAAGGAGTAATAGCGTGACGTTGCAATTTGCTGGGCATCCAAAACAGAACGCTGTTAGCAACAGCCATAGCAACAGTGACTGTCAAACTGCAGCTAGCAGTTTGCAGCTGAAAAGCGTATTACACACTTAGCACATGGATAGTGTTTAAAAGCATCAATCTGTATACTGTATCTGAACAACGCAAATGCTAGAGCATAAATGAATTAGCATTCTATGGAAATAAAAACAAAAAGGACTTTGTTCATTAATAAAAAGAAAGCAACAGAACATTTTTGATAAATTAAAATAAAAAGAAAAGGCGATGAAGTTTATTTACTTTCATTTTTGACAAGGACATTAGTTCCACTCACTTTCATTCAAATGTTGCCTCAGCCAAAGTTTGTGCATAATTCTAATCCGTGTGCATTGATGAGTTTGAATAACACTTTCGTTAATTATTACTAGATTTAGTAATTGTATTTTTTTTAACAAAATGAGACGTTTGACGCAATTAGTTTGTCGAGTTACATGACGTCATAATTCATATTCTTAGTAAACGGTTCCTTTCACCAAAATTATGATATTTATTTATAATTATTTATTTATTTACTATTTTAATTTGCAGTAATTTATTACAAATGCCGCAGTTAAAAACACGCATATCTATATCAAAACACATACCTAACGCAAATGTGTTACAAATGACTTGCACCTTTACCAATGAAAATTAGAATGAGGGCGTGATAAACTTTCTGACGACGATGCTCATTTGCAAGTTGGAAATTTTATGCGTTCTCATTGGCTGACTGTTTGGTTCTTGTAAAGCTGACTCATCCTGCGTTAAGATTTTATCGATAATGGACACTTGGTGCATAAAGGCGAGTTTGTTATTTGTAGGTGGGCGTTCTTTGTCTTTAAAAAAACATGCATATGCAAGCAGAAATGGTTGATCCCTAGAATCTGACACAGATTGTTATGGCGTCCTTTTCGTAAAAGCATGCGTCAAAAAACGCCGAGTTACGCGTTACCGAGAACTGTCAGTTTAAAGTCATTTTATAAGCATCTTTTGAAAGTAAAATTGTATGGCTAATGCCCAAAAAAGAAGACTTAGTCAAATTCCTAAGATATACTGAGAACAAACTGGTACATTCTGAGCTTTTTAACCTATTTGGCCTTATTTAGCCTTTTCCCATTGCCACATACAACTTCAATAAAGAAAAATATCAAAGCAAAATACAGTTGTAACTTGAACAATGGAATAAATCACCAGCAGCGATTTCGCCATTCAATATAAGACAGAGAAATCATATAAACTCTCTATTAGGACCCCCCCAAAAATAGTCCAGTTTCTGGTCTCCTGACCGACCCTTTACTTTTACTGCCGACCCTACATATTTTTGGTCCAAAAATAATAAAAAAGACTGAAAAAGACTGTTACCGTGTACAACACAAACCATTGTCCCTTCATAAAAAAAAAATAAATAAATAAAAATCCCTGCCTACCGACCCTTATTTTTGGGGGGCAGGAGACCAGAAACGGAACTTTTTTTTTTTTGGCCTTAGCAGATCTATAGCATTATGCCTGTCTGACTGGACCCAGATTTAGATGCAGGCTTGCTGCATAATCACCAGTTGTAATGTCAGGCACTAATCCAACATAATACAAAAGGGACTAAGATAAATTCTTTATTAAACCTGGGGAAACATCAATAGTATACAAGAAATGGGAGATTTGATTCCTGCCAGTGTTTCCATAAAAGAATCTGGGGGTTTAACTCAGGTTGGAAGAAAACAAACATATTGTTTGGTCTTTTAATTTCTTATATGATTTCTGTGTGCCATCAAAACAATGATCTTATATTAATCTACTCAGGAAAAGGAAAAAAAATAACAGGAATTTTTTGTTTGGTATTGTGACAATAAAAGCTTATAAAACAACAAAACATCACCACAAATAAAACGGTGAATCAAATGGCTGTCTTGAGTTATAGTTCTTTATTTTAGGTATGATATGATTTTGTTAATAAAGTACATGAATTCTTTCTTAGTTTAGTTCTTCATTTTCAGGAAGCAGTAAACATATTGGTATGTGGGGCAATAAGCTTTGGTGGCATAATATCAGTCGTTGACCCTAGTGTGTGTTGCCTTAACCATGGTTGACCATGGTAGTCTTTGTGGACCCTGGTTGACCATGGTTCGCAGCCATATACCATGCTGACCATGGTTGACCATGGTTGGCAGCCAAATACCATGCTGACTATGGTTGACCATGGTCGGCAGCCAAATACCATGCTGACCATGGTTGGCAGCCAAATACCATGCTGACCATGGTTGTCCATGGTCGGCAGCCAAATACCATGCCGACCATGGTTGACCATGGTCGGCAGCCATATACTATGCTGACCATGGTGGTCCATGGTCGGCAGCCATATACCATGCTGACCATGGTTGACCCTGGTGTGATTTTCGCGACGGATGAATGCGCGAGTAGGATGCTGGAATACAAGTAAAACACTTTCATAATGGTTCCGAACTTTATTTAGCAGTATAAAGTTGCGATTGTTATTTTCCAACAAGACTAGATCAAACAACATCATTCTAAAAATCTGCATTAGGCATGTTACTGATAATAATGTTAGTATGTGGGCGTCACTAACTTCCACCCTCTTATCGGTAACTTCCTACTGCCAATTAATCCATAAGGACTTACAGACGATATTGCAATAGCGTCATTAAACAAAACCCCTCTCCAGCTACAAGAGTGCCCATTTTCACCAATTCCTATCAAGGGATTTTTATTTCAAGCAGTATTCCCTTTGGATCATTCTGGCATATTCATTACCCTCACATATTGCTCGTCAACGGGAGAACTTCCCAGAACAGATAGTGGCATCCGATAACCGAAGCGAACCATATACGGCATTACCATAATTGAAAGCATATGGAATTACAAGCATATTTGGGACCCAATGAACTGTATATATCTGAACAGACCAGCCAGTCTTCAACTCATTCATCATAGAATATATGGGACAAAGAAAATGTCTGACATGATTAACAATAAATTGATGCATCATATATGGCTAATTTACGTTTGCCCATAAAAATCAATGCACTTTAATTATGTGTAATAATTTAAAAAAAAACAAAAAAAAACACTTGCATTCAATATGTTTCAAAACGCTTATGTTGCATTATTTGTTTAAATTCATAATGGTGAGAACATAAGCCAAATATCAAGTGAAATACACATTTTCCTTATTATACTTCATACATCATTCCATTTTTTGTCACTAACGGAGCTGCTATTCTCTGAATCGAACCAAAGGTGGCCATATATTACGGGGCAAGGACGCCATACTGAGGGGAAATATAAATTATGAGAATGCATACGTGTCACATGTAACACAATGTAAATCGATCTGGCATGCCATGTGGTACACGCAGTTACATTTGTTGGAGGGGTTGTTTTCGTTATTTACTTATTTGATATTTTGCTTACCAAGCCAAATTTTCCTGGTTGCAGGTAGGTAATAACAAACGACTTAATTTTAGTATATTAGCCCTTAGTAGCAGTATCAAAATGTATGGTAGCTAATGGTTACTTTTCAAATGACTGACAGACACTTTACAGACTTCTAGAATAAACTCGGATAAATAACACATTTACAATAATCCATAACCAATGAAGAGAGAAATATTGAAATACAACCTTGGCCTATTTTCTAAAACAAAAATGTCAATTTTTCTATTCCTTTCTTTCTATAACATATCTTAGGTCTCAAGGTAAGGTTTTGGTCAGAAAGGTGAATGACATCAAAGGCTTTTCATGTATTGAAGAGCTAAATTTTAAGCCTTTAAGGACTCAAGACAGATTTAAGTGTCACCGTATAGCTTATGCACTGCTCCTGTCAGCCAATCACATATCACAACTTTGAAATCTTTGCCAACATGGTTGCCAAAACAAAAACACACAAAAAGGCACTACAACTCAAACTCTGGTAGACTGCTGTTCTTTGACATTGTAACTTTTTGTTTCCTGGTCAAATAAATACTGCACACAACACATTTAAGATTCAACCAAAATACATAAAATCTTTTGCATAAAAGTTTAGTTACATCAGCTCAAATATCATTAAACCATACAACTGCGCCGGGACACTGCAAGCCCATGGTTTGCAAAGGTAGTTCATTAATCATGTAACATCTCGCACTTAGATCTAGCCAGGTATGACATTTCACTGGATCAGCAAAGTTAAGCCAAAATACATTTGGTATTTTATATGGTAGTAGTACTGTTGCATATTAAATCCATATCTCACATGTTTATTGTAAAGGAATGTTTTAAGCTGTCATGAAAACCATATGAACATAACCAAGCATGGCATTGTATTTATTAGGTAGTTTGTGGCAAAGATACATTTTATGTTCAGAGTCTCGCTTTTACAAGCTAGTTTTTTTATATACAAGATGTTTTGAGACACACATACACAAAGCACAATAACATGTTGGTTTATAGAAAATATTATCATATTGATAAAACTGCACATATACAAAGCAATATAAAACCTCAATATTGTGTAAAATAAATTTTAGAGGCCAATGTGAATACAATTATATTGATGGTATTAAAAGCAACATAATAGAGATATTTGGCTAAAAGAAAAATAATGTCGTATTAGTATAAATCAATGTACAGTCTGTGCGTTGTGCTATTTCAGAGGCCAAAATGAACATAATATTTTGATGGTAAACTTTACTATGCAAATGGATTCGACAAAACAAATGAAAGGTGTCATGTCGACTGTCAGCCCTAATTAATAACGTTTACAACCTAAGGAATGGGGCAATAAACTACATTAAGCCCATCACTAACCGCAATGTGACACTCAAGAATTCAAATGTTACAAGACCGTTAGATTCTCATTCTTGTGGCAATCCCGACACTTCAGGTGTGCATAATGATTTAACTGAATAACAGTTGAAATCCAAGTGTTTTGTAGTTAAAAATGTCAAAAACAACAACAGCCAAATATTCATTCAAATTAGCAGTTATGCAAAGTCCGAATTCTTAAATAATTTAGTATTGCTTATGAGAGCAAGAAAATGTTACAAGCCCGTCCAATGAAAACAGAGAATCTGAGTACGCAAAGTTAAAAATTTACCAGTGTTCTTAGGCTTATGGGCTTGTGCAATAAATTTTGATCCCTGGCAAAACCAAATTTATTCCCAGTTATGTTTTTTTTGACCACATTAACTGTCACATTTTTGTTCTGGTTTTCAAAATATTGCAAAAAGCTATGATCAACAAGTAAACATTCAATGCTTACATATATGGACGTCAACAGTGTTGAATCTGCTGCAACTTTAAAATCAGGATCAATTTCTATCAATGAACCAATTTAAATTGAACAGACATTTTAAAAGCGTTAAAGTCAATGTTGACCATTCTGTCGGGTATGAATTGCTGTGGAATGGACAATGATTAAGGAGTATTTGCACACCAGGACGACTTACCGGTCATTTCACATGGACACATTAAATCATATCATTAAGCCAGATTTATGATCGGGATATATTGTAAAATATTGCGGTATATCGCGATATGGACCATAGATATCGTTACACCCCTACCCTACATGGTCATTCCCACCCCTGTATCCGTACGACATGGTCATTCCCACCCCTGTATCCCTACGAAATGGTCATTCCCACCCCTGTATCCCTAAAACAGGGTCATTCCTACCCCTGTATCCCTATGACATGGTCATTCCTACCCCTGTATCCCTACAACAGGGTCATTCCCACCCCTGTATCCCTAAAACATGGTCATTCCCACCCCTGTATCCCTACGACATGGTCATTCCCACCCCTGCATCTCTATGACATGGTCATTCCCACCCCTGTATCCCTAAAATATGGTCATTCCCACCCCTGTATCCCTCTACAACATGGTCATTCCCACCCCTGTATCCTTAAAACAGTAATTCCCACCCCTGTATCCCTAAAACATAGTAATTCCCTACCCTGTATCATTCTCTACAACATGGTCATTCCCACCCCTGTATCCGTACGACATGGTCATTCCCATCACTGTATCCCTACAACATAGTCATTCCCATCCCTGTATCCCTACAACAAGGTCATTCCTACCCCTGAATCCCTATGAAATGGTCATTCCCATCCCTGTATCCCTAAAACATTGTCATTCCCACCCCTGTATCCCTAAAACATAGTCATTCCCACTCCTGTATCCCTAAAACATAGTCATTCCCTACCCTGTATCATTCTCTACAACATGGTCATTCCCAACCCTGTATCACTCTCTACAACATGGTCATTCCCATCCCTGTATCCCTACAACATGGTCATTCCCATCCCTGTATCCCTACAACATAGTCATTCCCATCCCTGTATCCCTAAAACATGGTCATTCCCACCCCTGTATCCTTACAACATGGCCATTCCCATTCCCACCCCTGTATCCCTACAACGTGATAATTCCCATACTTATTCCATTTATTCAAACTGGACAACAACAATTTCAAGATCAATGGCCACCCCCTACCCCCACCCCTAACAATTCAGACTGGCGGATAACTAAGTGCAGCACTTTAGCCAGTGTCACCACCACAAAAGTACCTGATAACTCACTCTTGATCACAATTCTCCCACATTGATAACCTAATAAAAATTCCCAATTAACCCCTTGAGCAGATGGGTCATATTTACCAAGCTCACTAAGCAAGATAATAATTTTTGCCAGGGATATAAATCATAGAAATCATTAGCAAGGTACCCCGAGGGTGTTTTAACATAAAACCAGTATCATTCCTGTCAAATTCATCTGTTAATGTATGTTATTCAAAGCCTACACCAAAGGGTCAACCAAGGATATTACTCAGGTAACACTGAAGATTGTCAAATCAGCAAATACATGTCAGCAATAAACATTGTGCAGAGAATGCAATTTTTTAAGCACAAAGATATGTAAGCAACAGCAAGAATTAACTATTATCTGTCAACAATCATTCAGATCAAGGGTAAAACCTAGGTAGAACGTGTATATTACTGTTGTATAATAACATGCAGACTTCCTGAAAGCTCAAAAAAAGTTTTGAACATTTGGTCTGACAACATGTCAAAAGTTGCCAGACCGAAATAAAATTTGCCGGACCGAAACATTCATGTAAGTATGTATACATGTATACACTAACGTATTTTCGCGATCTAAAAAGCAAACATACTTTACCAAGTGTTGCCATTATTGTTTAAATTAATATCACATTACGATGTGACAACGCGCATAAATCTGAAACACCCGTCCAGATTTACTGTTCACAAGACACAAATTCTATTGACATTAAGTATGTGCTTGTTTTTTATGTAAAACCCGTGGTTTGCTTAAAGGCCAGCGAAAATTATGCTGACAATCACAACGTCATGTCATCCGCATGGAAAGCTTGGACGCATTGACCGTTATATACAAAAGTTTGTAGCGCAAAGAACTGAGAAGTCAATACTTTTGTATAAAAGTTTCGTAACTCAAAACAACACAATTATTAAGTGTATGTATATAGGCCGCATATTTTACTCAATCTTTTGTTGACCATTATAATACCTATAAAATGCGAAAGCAATCACGCGGTATCGAGAATATTGTCATTTAGGTCTATGACTTACAGTTACTTTTAACACCCACCACGACGCCATACTGAGGGGAAATATAAATTATGAGAATGCATACGTGTCACATGTAACACAATGTAAATCAATCTGGCATGCCATGTGGTACACGTAGTTACATTTGTTGGAGGGGTTGTTTTTGTTATTTACTTATTTGATATTTTGCTTACCAAGCCAAATTTTCCTGGTTGCAGGTAGGTAATAACAAACGACTTAATTTTAGTATATTAGCCCTTAGTAGCAGTATCAAAATGTATGGTAGCTAATGGTTACTTTTCAAATGACTGACAGACACTTTACAGACTTCTAGAATAAACTCGGATAAATAACACATTTACAATAATCCATAACCAATGAAGAGAGAAATATTGAAATACAACCTTGGCCTATTTTCTAAAACAAAAATGTCAATTTTTCTATTCCTTTCTTTCTATAACATATCTTAGGTCTCAAGGCAAGGTTTTGGTCAGAAAGGTGAATGACATCAAAGGCTTTTCATGTATTGAAGAGCTAAATTTTAAGCCTTTAAGGACTCAAGACAGATTTACGTGTCACCGTATAGCTTATGCACTGCTCCTGTCAGCCAATCACATATCACAACTTTGAAATCTTTGCCAACATGGTTGCCAAAACAAAAACACACAAAAAGGCACTACAACTCAAACTCTGGTAGACTGCTGTTCTTTGACATTGTAACTTTTTGTTTCCTGGTCAAATAAATACTGCACACAACACATTTAAGATTCAACCAAAATACATAAAATCTTTCGCATAAAAGTTTAGTTACATCAGCTCAAATATCATTAAACCATACAACTGTGCCGGGACACTGCAAGCCCATGGTTTGCAAAGGTAGTTCATTAATCATGTAACATCTCGCACTTAGATCTAGCCAGGTATGAAATTTCACTGGATCAGCAAAGTTAAGCCAAAATACATTTGGTATTTTATATGGTAGTAGTACTGTTGCATATTAAATCCATATCTCACATGTTTATTGTAAAGGAATGTTTTAAGCTGTCATGAAAACCATATGAACATAACCAAGCATGGCATTGTATTTATTAGGTAGTTTGTGGCAAAGATACATTTTATGTTCAGAGTCTCGCTTTTACAAGCTAGTTTTTTCTATACAATATGTTTTGAGACACACATACACAAAGCACAATAACATGTTGGTTTATAGAAAATATTATCATATTGATAAAACTGCACATATACAAAGCAATATAAAACCTCAATATTGTGTAAAATAAATTTTAGAGGCCAATGTGAATACAATTATATTGATGGTATTAAAAGCAACATAATCGAGATATTTGGCTAAAAGAAAAATAATGTCGTATTAGTATAAATCAATGTACAGTCTGTGCGTTGTGCTATTTCAGAGGCCAAAATGAACATAATATTTTGATGGTAAACTTTACTATGCAAATGGATTCGACAAAACAAATGAAAGGTGTCATGTCAACTGTCAGCCCTAATTAATAACGTTACAACCTAAGGAATGGGGCAATATTACAAACTACATTAAGCCCATCACTAACCGCAATGTGACACTCAATAATTCAAATGTTACAAGACCATTAGATTCTCATTCTTGTGGCAATCCAGACACTTCAGGTGTGCATAATGATTTAACTGAGTAACAGTTGAAATCCAAGTGTTTTGTAGTTAAAAATGTCAAAAACAACAACAGCCAATTATTCATTCAAATTAGCAGTTATGCCAAGTCCGAATTCTTAAATAATTTAGTATTGCTTATGAGAGCAAGAAAATGTTACAAGCCCGTCCAATGAAAACAGAGAATCTGAGTACACAAAGTTAAAAATTTACCAGTGTACTTAGGCTTATGGGCTTGTGAAATAAATTTTGATCACTGACAAAACCAAATTTATTCCCCGTTATGTTCTATTTGACCACATTAACTGTCACATTTTTGTTCTGGTTTCAAAATATTGCAAAAAGCTATGATCAACAAGTAAACATTCAATGCTTACATATATGGACGTCAACAGTGTCAGGATTAATTTCTATCAATGAACCAATTTAAATTGAACAGACAGCGTTAAAGTCAATGTTGACCATTCTGTCGGGTATGAATTGCTGTGGAATGGACAATGATTAAGGAGTATTTGCACACCAGGACGACTAACCGGTCACTTCACATGGACACATGAAATCATATCATTAAGCCAGATTTATGATCGGGATATATTGTAAAATATTGCGGTATATCGCGATATGGACCATAGATATCGTTACACCCCTACCCTACAACATGGTCATTCCCACCCCTGTATCCGTACGACATGGTCATTCCAACCCCTGTATCCCTACGAAATGGTCATTCCCACCCCTGTATCCCTACGACATGGTCATTCCCACCCCTGTATCTCTACGACATGGTCATTCCCACCCCTGTATCTCTATGACATGGTCATTCCCACCCCTGTATCCCTAAAACATGGTCATTCCCACCCCTGTATCCCTCTACAACATGGTCATTCCCACCCCTGTATCCCTAAAACATAGTCATTCCCACCCCTGTATCCCTAAAACATGGTCATTCCCACCCCTGTATCCGTACGACATGGTCATTCCCATCCCTGTATCCCTACAACATAGTCATTCCCATCCCTGTATCCCTACAACAGGGTCATTCCTACCCCTGAATCCCTACGAAATGGTCATTCCCATCCCTGTATCCCTAAAACATTGTCATTCCCACCCCTGTATCCCTAAAACATAGTCATTCCCTACCCTGTATCATTCTCTACAACATGGTCATTCCCAACCCTGTATCACTCTCTACAACATGGTCATTCCCATCCCTGTATCCCTACAACATGGTCATTCCCATCCCTGTATCCCTAAAACATGGTCATTCCCACCCCTGTATCCTTACAACATGGCCATTCCCATTCCCACCCCTGCATCCCTACAACGTGATAATTCCCATACTTATTCCCTTTATTCAAACTGGACAACAACAATTTCAAGATCTATGGCCACCCCCTACCCCCACCCCTAACAATTCAGACTGGCGGATAACTAAGTGCAGCACTTTAGCCAGTGTCACCACCACAAAAGTACCTGATAACTCACTCTTGATCACAATTCTCTCACATTGATAACCTAATAAAAATTCCCAATTAACCCCTTGAGCAGATGGGTCATATTTACCAAGCTCACTAAGCAAGATAATAATTTTCGCCAGGGATATAAATCATAGAAATCATTAGCAAGGTACCCCAAGGGTGTTTAACATAAAACCAGTATCATTCCTGTCAAATTCATCTGTTAATGTATGTTTTTCAAAGCCTACACCAAAAGGGTCAACCAAGGATATTACTCCAGGCAACACTGAAGATTGTCAAATCAGCAAATACATGTCAGCAATAAACATTGTGCAGAGAATGCAATTTGTTAAGCACAAAGATATGTAAGCAACAGCAAGAATTAACTATTATCTGTCAACAATCATTCAGATCAAGGGTAAAACCTAGGTAGAACGCGTATATTACTGTTGTATAATAACATGCAGACTTCCTGAAAGCTCAAAAAAAGTGTTGGACATTTGGTCTGACAACATGTCAAAAGTTGCCGGACTGAAATAAAATTTGCCGGACCGAAACATTCATGTAAGTATGTATACATGTATACACTAACGTATTTTCGCGATCTAAAAAGCAAACATACTTTACCAACTGTTGCCATTATTGTTTAAATTAATATCACATTACGATGTGACAACGCGCATAAATCTGAAACACCCCTCCAGATTTACTGTTCACAAGACATGTATGTGCTTGTTTTTTATGTAAAACCCGTGGTTTGCTTAAAGGCCAGCGAAAATTATGCTGACAATCACAACGTCATGTCATCCGCATGGAAAGCTTGGACGCATTGACCGTTATATACAAAAGTTTGTAGCGCAAAGAACTGTGAAGTCATTACTTTTGTATAAAAGTTTCGTAACTCAAAACAACGCAATTATTAAGTGTATGTATATAGGCCGCATATTTTACTCAATCTTTTGTTGATATTATAATACCTATAAAATGCGAAAGCAATCACGCGGTATCGAGAATATTGTCATTTAGGTCTATGACTTACAGTTACTTTTAACACCCACCACGTGGACGCAGATGCTGTAAGTTTTTCACCACCCGTACTAGTACGCGTACCCATGTTTGTAATTGGGCTGCTAATTAAGTGACTGAACGGAAAAGACATTGTCATGCGTAGCACGCGCAATGTGAGCTGGTGATGCCAAACTTACCCTTTGACGTTGCGTAGGTCGGGTTATACTTTGTCGCACAACACTAGTTTACTTGAAAAAGTAGCGATGAAGGCGTCAAAATCCATACTAAACGGCATTTATTTACGGCAGTAGGTGTAATAACAAAATTATTAAAGATTATGAAAACAAAAATTCGTGATCCACCGCCGATTCGCTAAGTATTGGAAATCGCGATATGGCGGAGCTGTATTCAATTGCTCCGATATTTGGTATTTTGTTATCCAGTTATACACAGGAATCAGTCTTGAAAAAGCTTTCGGACAGTCCGACCGAATCTTAGGAAATAAATATCAGACCCACTCAAAATTTGCCGCTCATGTCCGTCGGACAGACGGTTTTCGGAAGTCTGAACATGAAAGCATACTTCTAGTTATTGTTACCAGTTATTGAACATTGTTATAAGCATGGCCAAAATTACTGTTAAGACTGGTTAGTTTTGATAGTGCAACCAGATTATTTTTAAATGGAATGTGTTTATTCTTTTTTATTCAGGCAACCTTAAAGATATTGTTGCAATTCTGTTGATCAGCCATTTGCTAGAAAATTGCCCCAGTTCATTTTATATAAAAAAATTCCAATAACACTTAACAGGGCTTTACACCTCAATTGAAGATACATTAGCGTTTCTATAATGGGCTATGTAGGCTTGGCGCCCTGAGAAAAATCACCTCAATCAGTAAAACATCCACCAATAAAATTTGGTATGCCTGAGCAATAAATTATATTTGATGGTAGTTTTCTGCCAGTTTATTAGCAATTTTATACCGTCATTTGTCAATAGGGTCTATAACTGTCAACTTAAAAAATGAATATTGCCCAGTAAAGACATAAAATTAATTGCATTAAATCCAGTTACAATTTTATGGATTACTAAATCCAACCTTAACACAATGGGGATCATTTATAATAACCTGATTACTATTAAAGCAGTTTTAAATACAAATGTTAGTCTGTATATCTGTATGGTAAAGTCTTTGCTTTGAAATTGAAACAATCTTTACATGAATGGTTATTGTGAAATAGTTATAGTATTTGAACATTTCTTAACTAGGAAATGCTTGTTTCTGCTAAATAAAGACCTCAGTTAGTGACAAGTCAAGATTTTGGTCCATGACCATTAATTCTACACATGTTTCATTTTAAAATGCAGAGCCACAACCACATAATTATGTACAGAAGTATGTCCTTCAATTAAAGAAATCTGAACCTTTGAACCAGCATGACTATGCAGGAGTTAGCACGGAAGCACACCTTTTGACAATAATGACCACGTATGTCAATGAATGCCTGTATGAAATGACAGGGCTACATCATCAACATCAGGTGTGCATGTGCATAAACCCCACCCCCACCCACACCAGTCCGGCCATTTCCAATTGTATGCTGTGGGCCAACTATGTACCAGCTATTTAATTAAGTACCTGTTCACTAATTACTGGACAAAGGCTTGCATATGCACCTGCCATATGCAGGGACAGGCTTTTTAATTAGTGGGGGAAATTGTTCAAATAATTATTGTGGGTGGCAAAGTAATTTCTATGATTTTATGATACATGAAGACATACATTTTTACAGGCAAATGTACCGTTAACATTAACCTGTACAATTTACAAAACGATAATGTAAGAAATTAGCATAAGACCTTCATTTTGAAAAATATGTTTAGTATACATAAAAACCCTTTTTTTCTGTGATATGTTAAAATACTAACAAGAAGATCTGAAAATCTCTTCAGAATAAAAAATATTTGAGGTGCGTCGTGGGAAAACCGGACTTTATGCATGTGCGTAAAGTGTCGTCCCGGATTAGCCTGTGCAGTCTGTACAGGCTAATCCGGGACGACACTTTCTGCTTTTATGGTATTTTCTGTTTCAAGGAAATCTCTTCTAAACATAAATCCACTGTAGGCGGAAAGTGCCGTCCTGGATTAGCCTGTGCTTACTGCACAGGCTAATCCGGGACGACACTTTACGCACATGCATTAAGTCCGGATTTCCCAGGACGCGCCACATTTGCAATCTCCACAAAAACAAAACATTTCCCAATGAAGTGAACACTACAACTTCATCCATTCACCATGCTCACGTATACAGAAAAGGTGTGTGCCAATTTAATGTAGGATCACATTATACAAATCTGGTTACCTTAAAGTGGAGATAGATTTAACCACAAAATGATGACTTTGACATTAAGCTGATGAAAAGGTATGTTTGTAAATGAATACAGCATTCCCAGTGTCCTTAGTGTTATAAGGTTACACTTAAGAAAATGTACATTCTTATCATCCCTTCTCGAACAAGTGTATTTAATAAGCATTTAATGCGTTTTAAACGATGCGGTATTGGCACCGTATTTTTTCAGCTTTAAATGCGCACTAAATACACTTTTAGTACACTAAGTGTATTTTTTTGCTGTACTTTTTCTGCATTTTTTTCAAAAAGTGTATTAATGCACTAGAAAATACACTTAAAATACACTGAAGTGTATTTTTTGGAAGATATAGTGTATTTTTCAAGGAGAAAAATACACTTCAAATGCACTTAAGTGTGTTAATGCAGGAAAAATGCAGAAAAAATGCACTTTTTTCTGTAATAAGTGTTTTTTATCTGCATTTTCAAGCGCATTCAATGCATATTAAATGCAGAAAAAATACGGGCCCCAATACTGCAGCGTTTAATAGGCATTAAATGCGTATTAAATACACTTGTTCGAGAATGGTTGAAAATTGTGAAGTCTAGAATTGCCATACTGGCAAAATTCAGTTTATTCATTATCTCATATACATGATTACATGTACATGCCTTAAAAACTGTGTTTGCTATATAAACAGTGTTGTTGAGAATTGTTTTGCTGAAGAGTACTGCTACTCATTGAATTCTATAAATGGGTATTTACCCCAATATGGGCAAAACTATGAATATCAATATCTATTTTAATGGTTTAAAGATTCATAAATATTTAATCAGCAATTGTTATTCAATACTCTATGCACTAACCCTAACCCTATTCCCAAGAGTATATAGTAAGAATGTCATTTATATTGAAATGTGTACGAGTACTAGTACTCCCATTTTTAATTTTTATTTTTTTTTTCCAAATTTTAAAGCAGTATTTGCTCGAAAACTAGTCTTATCAAGAGCCCTGTATAAAGTGAGTTAATGAAACAACAACATAATATGAAAACAATTATCTATCTTTGCGATACACAATGACCCAAGATCAATTACAGAATCGACAGCAGTCTTCATTTCAGATTTCTGCAGCATATTTCAGGCCTGTGACAATAGCCAGGCTGGTAGAGGACAGTCATATGGGGGTGACAAGAGCAAATACAATGCCACATTGATTTCCATTGCTGAGGCTCGGAACATAGGAAATAAGCAATTCTAAAGAAGTTATATGCCAGTTTGTCAGACATGCAATTATTGATTACAGGACTCATAATTAAATTATTCATAATAATTCATGTAGGGCTGCTTTCCCCCGTGCATCGAAATGAAGGCTATTAAAGGTTTTCAGTTAATAGAGCATGAATAAACAACTGAAAAAAAAAAAGCACAGATTTGAATTTCCAGAGTAAAGTCTTGAAAATCTCATGGAAGTCCCCAACTTTACGACTGTGAAAAACATGCCAAGGACATCAGCATCATAGTTCTCAACACTTGTCTGAGTCTGGTTCCATCCTGTGGTACTGACATACAGGGAATTTTCTTGCACTGCTATATCACAAACTTTATATTATTGATCTTACTACCAAACTCTCAAGTTAACAAATACAGCCTTGATCATTGTGGTAACTGACAGTTTCCTTCTTCAATCTTGACATGACCTTGTTGACAGTGCTAGACTAGATTAATTAAAGAAAAGTTCATCTGCAATGCCTTTTAACCAAATTTGATTTCTAGCCAAGCAAATGACATTTTTATTAACTTTAAACTATTTATTAATCCTAAAACCAATGCTTGAAAGAAATGGACTAAAATTGTCTAATTGTCCAATGTGTTCAATCAACCGTCAAACACAAGCAAAATATAGAAAATGGCATAGGTCAAAATATTACAGAAACCAATTTGACTGTAAAATCAACTGGACACAATGTATTATGTTTCTATATGTACTGGACACAATGTATTACGTTTCTATATGTACTGGACACAATGTATTACGTTTCTATATGTACTGGACACAATGTATTACGTTTCTATATGTACTGGACACAATGTATTACGTTTCTATATGTACTGGACACAATGTATTATGTTTCTATATGTACTGGGCACAATGTATTATGTTTCTATATGTACTAGACACAATGTATTACGTTTCTATATGTACTGGACACAATGTATTACGTTTCTATATGTACTGGACACAATGTATTACGTTTCTATATGTACTGGACACAATGTATTACGCTTCTATATGTACTGGACACAATGTATTATGTTTCTATATGTACTGGACACAATGTATTACGTTTCTATATGTACTGGACACAATGTATTACGTTTTTATATGTACTGGACACAATGTATTACGTTTCTATATGTACTGGACACAATGTATTACGTTTCTATATGTACTGGACACAATGTATTATGTTTCTATATGTACTGGACACGATGTATTACGTTTCTATATGTACTGGACACAATATATTATGTTTCTATATGTACTGGACACAATGTATTATGTTTCTATATGTACTGGACACAATGTATTATGTTTCTATATGTACTGGACACAATGTATTATGTTTCTCTATATGTACATCACACATCATCCCTTGAAAGCTCCAAAGGGACAATAATGTACATGTTAATTTAATTCTCACATTCATTCAGTGAGGAAAGTATCTAGTATTCAGTATACATATGCTAACACTTCAGGGAATAATACAGAATTATTCTGGTCATAAACATTGCCAGGTTACCGTAAATTATCGCGTATAGGACGCCCCCGCGTATAAGACGCACCTAAAAATTCAGGTCCTAGTTCGTGGAAAAAAATTATGCGATTAAAAAGCTTCTAAATGCTTCGTAACACATCAAAATCTTATATTTTGCGTGCATTGTTTATCAACGCCGACAATATTTTTGTCGTGAAAATCGCTTACACCATAAGCGCTAATTGTTTGTTTGACAAACACGGAGAGTTCTGCAAGTATCATCAATGACACCAAGGTTATTGTTTGCAGAGTAATACAAAAGGTGTGAAGTAGTTTGTCAAGTAGTGTTTACACTATGGTTCGTTTGGCCCCTGGTTCTGATTTTTTATGCATTCTGTTTTATTGCACATATATTTTAATTTCGTAAAATTAAGAAATAAAATATAAAACAAACAAAATCAGAACTATATATTATATTTTTAAACAATCCCAATATAAAACATCACGAAATGTATCGGGTACGAATATTTGCTTATCCATGTATAAGCGTCTTAGTGACGTCGATCGAGCATGTATTGAAAATGGTGGCCAAAATACTACGAATGACATTTATAATAGAAACGCTAGGAGTATTTGCTTATATCCGCATATAAGACGCACCGAAAAATGATAAAATTTTCGGATGAAAAAAAGTGCGGCTTATACGCGAGAATTTACGGTAGGTTTCGCATACATCCCAGCCTACAAGGTGAAGTGATAAATATGTTAGCATGCCAGGTTAGGTTTCGCATACATCCCAGCCTACAAGGTGAAGTGATAAATATGTTAGCATGCCAGGTTAGGTTTCGCATACATTCCAGCCTACAAGGTGAACTGATAAATATGTTAGCATGCCAGGTTAGGTTTCGCATACATCCCAGCCTACAAGGTGAACTGATAAATCAGTTAGCATGCCAGGTTAGGTTTCGCATACATCCCAGCCTACAAGGTGAACTGATAAATATGTTTGCATGTGCCGCTCAGCACACAGGATCTCACCATAATGAACAAATATTAACTATGCCATTGTTTACTTAATACATGTTGCAATACACATGTTGACCTAACAAGATAAGGTTGTTGTTGTTTGTGAACAATATGTCAATTTTCATGATAAGGCTGAGATCTCCACACTAAATCATAACAAAATGAAAAGTACATATAATTAACGCATACAGTAACACTTTTTGCCACTTGGGTTCCTGGCAAGAATAGGAGCTGCCAATCTCATTAATATCATCTCCAGTCTGATGCTACTACCAGTATATTATCCGCTGACTGGATCTGATGACTGTGCATTAGGGGTCATGTTCAGATGACCTTTTCAGGAGCCAATCAAACTGTTGCCTTCAAAATCTTGTGGTATAACATCATATATAAACCACAAATACTATGCACGAAATTAACGTGAACTTTGTTTGTTTACTCGCCTAAGGTACCACTATATCCATTGTTATCCACGTGAAAATGAACTGTTAATGATTTATTCCAGAGGTTCAGCTGGAAATGCGTCACTTTTCCAAAACCTTGGCCAAACATTGCTGTGCAAAAGGCAATTACATTGCGCGCATCAGGGCTGATATTATTATTGTTCGGAAGGTCATTTGAACGTGACCTGTTATACGATGTCTTCAGATCCTGACAGTGTTATAACAATGCTGAAAAACACATACAAAGTCTAGAGTTAAATTATAAAAGTAGTTTTCCACTGTACAGTCGAAAACTCCATTACTTTTATATAGGACTTTATAGGCCGAGCTTAAATTTGACACTTAAGAAAAACATCACACGTGTAAACAATGCTACGGCATGTTGTACAGAGCAAATTAAATAATTTTAAGGCAATCTGAAAGTGCTCACGATATTAAATATTTTGAAGTTGTCAATTCTTGATCGAAAACATTTCTACTCTATTCTGTTTAAAAACTGTCAGTGTCTGGAAAAGACTTTGTGTAGATCATAATTATGGGAACTATATAGAAGTTTTACTGTATTTCATATGACAACTAAATATTAAATTTGTTACTGTATTTATATTATAAAATATCTGGAAATCTTACTTTCCTTCAAATTAAAACTGTATAGTTCTAGTGTACTTTATAATATCTTAAAGTTGTACTGTATTTCATATAAAAACTATATAGAAGTTTTACTGCACTTCATTTTTTTTTTAAAATAATCTGCAAGTTTTACTGCATAATAACTATCAGCAATACACAATACACTTAGAATAATGAACTCCAACTATGCAGGTTGCAATAACATGCCTATACCATTGATCATGTATCAGATCATACAAACATAATTACATATAGCCATTGTTTTTTTTCGGGCCAATTTGGGGCCGAAATTTGGCCCCATTCCCCTGCTTAAAAAGTATATATTTTTCCCCCATATTTACCTTAAAATTCCCCACAGAATGTTAGCTTTATTTTGATGAAAACCTGACCAAAATCGGACAAAAATTGACCAAGATACAGAATTTTCGTAAACAATCCCAGCAATTTTTTATCCAAACCAAGTTTGTGAGTTATCGTTTGTGGCAAAACACTTGATTACTGTTTTATAACAAAGTTGAATATAAAATGTTATAATGCTTTTCTACAAAAACAATTCCCCTTTTGCCCTAAAATTCCCTGTCTGAAGGGCCCCCCACCTTTCCCCAAAAGGTGAAAAAAACACCGATTTTTTCAATATTTATAGTTTACAAACAGCTGTCATGAGGTGGTTCTATTTAAAGAAACAAGTCACTGTTTTTCTCCCATGTTTTGTTCATGTTCCGAAAAGTTATGTTTGTTACCTTACAGCAGGTTTTTTTCTATAAGACTCACGGGTCAGAATAACTGACCCATTCCCAATGCAAAAGATGATCTATTTTTCCCCGACTGTACAAATAAACTCCCCTGTACTACATACTTTGGTTAGACATTTACAACAAGAAATATTTCAACAACAAAAATATGAAAATTCATTTGAAATTTAAATACATATTGCAATTTTATCAATTTGCAACTGAGAACAACATTTATTTGTACTTGTTTTTTTCCAAATTTGGCAAATTTAACATTGAAAAATTCCAAATTTCTGACCTGGTACTTTTTCCCCCAAAGGTCAGAAAAAGGCCTGTACAGCTATGACCTATGTATATAATATTACTTGCAAATCTAATATACTGTGTTAGTTTTGACTTTTGCATTGAGCAAACAACTACAAAAAGACTGTTATTCCGTTGTACACAATTATAATCTGTACACTAAATTCGTCTATTTCAAGAAACATGTCACTCTCTGATTTAGTGATTTATTTAAGAATAGGAAAGTATTTGATTAAAATCCAACTTTCGATTTTAAAATTAATGTTACTCAAATTAATACTTTAAATATTGCATTCAGGTATATTAATTTATTGCAATTTGTTTTCATAAAATACATATAACAGGTGTATACACGTGTTACAGCTAAGAAACTATGTAGTTATTTTAAATTTGCGCCAATTCAAATCTCATTTCAAAATGGCCTCCTCTTTAAATTTTACCGGCATACCTGTGAACGTAATTACAGGTGTTAAAAAAGTTTGAAAAGTTTATAAAGTATGCACTAACAGCTCTAGTTTATCAAATAAATCTGCAACATACCTGCAAGCAAGCAGGTAATTAGTCCTAAAAGTGCGTTACAGCTTCCCATTTCGGCGAAATTCCAGAATTTCTACGTTCACAAAACAGCGTCACTCGCTCTGGCTAAATTGGTGCAGACTAAACGCAGAGGACATGTATACATATAAGGTCACGTGACTAGATTGTCCAGAGCGTCATCTAGCGTGTTTCAAATTTTGGCGGGCTGTGGTGATAACAATTAAATATCGGCTGCTAAATCGATATTCATCTCTGTCATATAGACATAATGAATGCTCTTTGTGTCTACATTGTGCATTAGTTGATTAATGCTTGATGATAACATACATTTTATCGGTCTAGAAGCTTTATTAGAATTCACAGATGTTTGACGCGTCGACATGAAAATCTGTTGTAAAATCATTACTGTGTACAAATCACGATTCATTATAATGCATTATATTTAATATCCCTATTACTGGACTGTTAATTGTATGTTATTTAATTAAATAAAAAGTTGTTTTAATAAATGATTTCGCCATTAGAGCGGCAACGGTTTTGTTAAGGAACGGTTTGCTTGGATTTGTATGTCAAGCGGTGATGTTTAAATGAAATAGCAACAGTCTTCAAGAAGTTTATGAATTTAAGAAATCTAACGACTTTTTACTAAGAACTATATAGAAACGGGTCCTGATCGTTTTAAAGTTGATTTCGACTAATCTATTCTATATGTTCAATGCAATAGTTTGCAATAAACATATAATATAAAGAAACTATGTCATTTTTCAGACATCTCTTGACTGCTCTGTTGTTTTCTTTTTCTTTCCATATCTTATTAATCGCTGTTGCTGTTGTTGTTGTTTTTTTTCCAAGAATGTGAAATACTGGTAAATCTACACCCAATTATTCATATGTGTGTATTTCGAAGTTTATGAGGTCCTTCTGCCCCTTAGGCTGCATTATGTGAGGACCCGGAGTGTGTCCCAGCACTCCTACCTAATTAACTAACTTGAGACTCAAGAAAGTTGGGACGAATTTTGAATCATAGCTGCAATGTCCAGCTATTTGTTTTACTGAAATATATTTTAGTTTTGGCGTGGTCTTGTGCTGTGGGGGGAAACCGGAGTACCCGGAGGAAACCCCACCTGTTCGGTGTGGTGACCACCAACCAAACTCACATGCGCCGAGTGGGAAGCGAGTGTACCAACCACTGCGCTAGCCGGACAGCCCAATTATTCATATTCGACATCTCGTTTCTTTTCAAACTCCTCGCAGCGGTTACCTCCCCTATCGGTTAACGGTAACCACTGCCATCACAAGTAAAATCCTTCCAGATCTGGAAGGATGACGTGTTTGTAACTTTTACTTATGTAATGCAACTCGGTGCAAGTTTCTACATAATTGGACTTTTTATATATCGTTTGCAGTCAGTAATGAAAATAGAAAAAGAAAATAACTATTTAAAACCATAACTAATATATATAGAATATTTAAATCGATCATCATCACGTGGTTTGATATTGTAGCAGAGATTTGATTAAAGCTATGCTCGGAACCAGTCAATTCTCTGCGCGGATGTTGGTTTCTTTTAGCGAGCGCTCAGTGAAGGGAGCTTACTGTGTTTGTATTGTATTAAACTTACCGGGATTATTTCCATTAAAAATAGCCGCTGGCAGAAATTTATCTTTAAATTGCTTTGCGTTTTAAGTTGCCAACAAAAAAACGAGATGCAACGATTTTCTGGCATATTAAATAAGTTCAAATGTTTGTTGTTGTTGTCTTAACCATTATTAATGGGAGAAAGAAAACTTTTTCAATAAAAACCCATAGAAACATAATGTTGTTCATTAAGGCCAACATTTTTTTATCTTTTTTTTTTACGGGAATCCCTACCCTAATTTTTAACAAAAACAAATAAAAATAAAAGTAACCATCGTGAATTTTATTTATAATTTTTCCGCAGACTTGGTATTTTATTCATAGCACATGGACTAGTAACAAGGACATATACATGTTTGGAAAAGTATGAAGTAATTGTAATAGAAGTAATTGAAGTAATTGTATCTGTTCAAAATATTATTTAAAGAGTTTCAGACTAATGAATTAACTTTTAAACTAAAACGCCTTTAAAGAGCTTGTTTTAGCATTTACTGTTAAAAATGTCTTTAGTTGGAAAATAAAAAAAATGCTCATTTTTAAAATTATATTTCTTGTTTGTCGATTGCTGTAAAAAAATGATTTCATTTTTATTTTTATCATCCCCCGTAAAGTTCCCGTAAAACAAAACATAAAAAATGTTGGCCTAATTAGTCCGTATGCCGGTCGATAAACCCAAAAGGGTAGTACGCACAAATTGTTTTTGCATAAAATGATTCTACACAATGTCCTTACTTAGAAACTGTATGATGCAACTTTGTCATCATTGAGCATTTTGAAATATTCAATACGGCCGCCAAGATGGCCGCCACAAATTTAAAATTGGCATATATCGTTCAATATGTAGCGTAACTTCAATTTTCTGAATGTATGTAATGCATATGTTGTTAGAAAATGTATTGACAAACATGCAACTGATATATATATATATATGAAAGGATTAGTTAAAGGATTAATTATTTTAAATGGCCGACAAAATGGCCGCCAAATAAGAAAAGTGCGTGTTTAGTTGGTTTGATCATTTTATATACACTATTTTTGCCACAATACTATTAATATTTATGTAAAATATGCTTAAATGCTTTTTAATTGAACAAGAGCTGTTTGTTAAAGAGTTTGCCCCATCTAGGTTCAAATATCAAGTTGGATAAAGAGGGTGTAAACTGCTAATAGAATCCAGTTTTATATAAATCAAGGTCCTGGGGGTGATTGGGTTAATCATCGAACTGGGATAACATATTGCAATGTAAAACATGTTCATGAAATGTGATAGACATCGTATCAAAACTGTTGCACTTAAATGCTGAAATGGCTAAATGCCAATTTTAGATATTTCAAGGGCCACAACTCTGCAGTCAATTAGGCGATTTGCCTGATTATCGAATTTGACCAAGAAAGTATGCCCAGAAACAATTTTATGAAGTTTGGTGATGATCAGTTGAAAACTGATGGACTAATAGAGCAGAAATACCTGAAAGACGGACCTACATTAGCAAACCAATATACCCCGTCACATTCGATGGGGGCATAATTATTTAAATATGGATAATAAAGCATTTCAACTTAAATACAGTTTGTGTTCGGTTAGCATGTCATGTATATGCAAGTAAATACGCAAAACAATCTTACAAAACCATCATGACCAATTAAATTTTCGTTTTCGCAATTAGTATCACTAGAACTATCATAATCGCTTAATTGTTGACTTGCTTTTTTGTCAACCTGTTTTGACAGTTGATTGTCTCAACACAGTTGCAAAATATTGTGGCGAGCCAAGTAACAACCACAACGCAAAATTACACATGGTTGCTCGGATGCACAATCATAGGCCGATTAGCTGCATGACAAAATTGGGGCATGGGATTTATCATTAAGATATTTGTTGGGGTGAAAATCTTTGACATTGGATTCTTGCTCCGTTTAAAGCTGATATGATCTTTGTTAAGTGGAGCTGGATCAAATGCATGTCTGAATGTCACAGGCTTTTCAACAGTCTGTACAAAACCTAGTAGTTGAAATAATAGAAAACTAGTATAAAACTAGGAAGTCAAATGTAAAAACTAGGAATTTATTAATGAATCATGTTATATTTGTATTTATTTATCAAAAGCGGAAAACCACATTTATTGCAAGGCACACGAATCATTAAACAACTGGTTCCGTGTTTCTGTCATATTGTTTAGCATACAGCAAACCCCAGCTTGCAGTTTAGGCAGATGTATGCCGGAATATTGAGACTGCATGTTTGCCTGAGATGCCAAATCAACAGACATCAGTTAATGCACAGGATTTTGATAACTAAAATAAATGTCCCCTTGTGTTCTGCAAATACATATTTCGTACACAATAAACATAACAACCAGTGTATATCAGGACTCCTCTAAAGTCACCGTAAATCAAGAGAGTTGGTGCATTATCCTGGTCAGAGCTATTTCTCAATAAAGAATTGCTAGATTTCAATACAACACAGGGGAGCGTACCAGAAGAAAATGAGCACAATGTGATGATATTTTGCCTCTATGTGCTATTGGCCTTTGATTATTTCTGTGTCCCTAATGTGCAGTGCAACTACTGGTAGAAATTCAATGACAACTGTTCGTGGCTTTCATACAAAGAGGAAATGAACATATTGCAAGATGTTCCTTTTTGATGAGTTTTCACCGGGTTATGTTATCTTGATTATATTTTCAATTAGTATTTGTGTAGCATTTTTGTCATGGATATTTCTATGTAACCAATTGTTGAATTGTTTTAGATTTACAGATGACGCTGTTCTTTCTGTTGCAATTTAGCATCTGCTGCTCGTTGGTATGGTATTTTAATGTAATGTTCATTAAAAGGGTTGACAGTTAAATACGTTTAATAATTCTTGAGATTTTGAGATGTTATTTTCTCTTTACTAGTAGCTATTGACAAAGAGGTTCAGGATAATTCATTTCACCGTTGTTGTTAGAATTTTAGTTTTGAAATATATTGACCTCCTCACTTCATTCAAATTATTTGGCAAGTATCAGTTCTTCTAATGTCCTTGGTTGGTAAGCAATGGTATGTCAAAATATCATGTGCGACAATTAATCAGGCGAGTTAATATAAGACTTTTGGTGTATTAATCAAAACTATATTCAAACGTGCACAATACCAACAAAAACAGAAGGTCCACAGGCTTTGTAAAAAATTTGACCAAAATACTTCCAGCTGTTGCTGAGAAATAACCCTGACAACAGTTATGTATTTTACTATATGTAACTTTCATCATAGGTTATAACAACAAGAAAATATGTTTTTAAGTGAACTGTCCTCACAGTATTCTTATAGATCTCTTGGTACTGAGACTTCTCTCCTGCTGATGTCTCTGGAGTTTTAAAATTCTTATATTCATATAAAAATTCACTGATTTTATGCAACTGGGTGATGATGATTTGTATCATGACCTCATTTCAATTTAACACACATAGAATGGAGAACACAGGACAATAAGTACCATATACCACAGCCGCTTAAAATTTGGAATACTAGATGCATTTTACGAAACCGGAACAAACTAGGAGCCCTTGAAAACATACTAAAATGTAGATACCAGGACAAACTAGTGATTATCAAAATGTGGATAAGTGAAACGGGTCTTTGTGAAGCTAAAAAACATGTTTTTCAGCTGGACATTGATGGCTGTGTTTGTCAGGACAGTGTGTTGAGACGGTAATTGTGTCTTAGGATTCAGTGTATGATTGACTGCAGTCTTCTGACTTCCGAGAATGTGTTCGTGTGCTACTCTTAATGTTGTAGTGGTAATGTTGGTCGAAGATATACCGCCAGTACTTGTCCATGATATTTTGTACAGTATCATCAGAATATACACCGACCAGAGAATTAGATTTTCCAGTTCTTCCGACTGAATTTGTGATATGAAATGTTTGAAGTCAATTGTTTGTGTTGATGCCAGCGCCATTTTTTAAGTAACAACATACCTCAAGAGTTAGCACCTTTAATCATTCCTAGGTGCAGATAAAATAGTAATTGGTACTTGCCTTCAAAATATGCTGGGAATTGTCATGTTATAGTTGTTATAATGCACGAAAGACATACTCTGCAAAACATAACTCTTGAAAATGTATTACAAAATAACTACCAAGGGAGATAATCATGAAGTTAATGTTTTTACAAAAACTGCTATTAAAGGAGCTAAACATTGATATCACATGAACTCGTGTTATTACTTTCATTCTATTATTCATAAATAACATACAAACACTTATTTTGTTCTCAAAATCTATAAACATTTTACAAATACTATTTTATTTGATAAATAATAAATTTCGGAAGCTATTTTGTCGTCCATTTTGGATTTTTTAACTGTTGTTTTGCTTAAAATGTTTGAAACAATGATGTTAATGGTGTTGCAAACAACAAACACATTGCATATGCTCAAAATGTGTTTGTTTTCTCATGTTTTCATGTAATTTAAAGGACAGATGTCGATTTTAAAATTTCGGCCGCCATCTTGGCAGCCATCTTGGAAGCTGTCTTGAATATATCAAAATGCTCAATGATGACGAAGTTGCATCATTTGGTTTCTTAGAAGGTTAGATACCAGCAAATCATCGTGTATCCCTCCGTGGTCCATTCAAAAGTAGTGCCTATTACTAAAGAGTTCCTCTTCTCTTTGGGCATAAACGCCATTTGGGTATCTCAGACATGCCTTTTGTGGTTATTTCTATCATCCTATGTGTGTCTGCAACATTTTGGTGCATTTCATTGGAGGCTAACTTGAAAGGTGAACTTTTGGGGTGTGTTTACTCTGGTATGATGCTTTTGTCGAAATATGACTGCCGAAACCCTGTTTTCTATCGGTGCCTGCATTCAAGTGAGATGCATTTTCTTTGAAGTAGCATGACATATATTTTTTATTGCAAATGTTGGAAGAGGACAGATTGATCTTTAAATTGATACCAGGCTTGCACAATCTGACATAAAGGAAATGCTAGAAAAATGCTTGGAAAATTTGCCGTTTTATAATGGGACCCTATGGGAATTGGATTTACTGGTTTCTAACCAGAAGGGACATAATAAAGAACCATTTTATGCAAAAACATTTTGTGCGTATTATTTTTTGGGGTCAGGTCACTATTTGGCATTTGGCATACCGACTAAATAGTGGTAGTGAAATGAAAGATACACATCAGTGATCTAGTAAAATGTAATTTTGAGGTTATATGAATTATGAACCTAAACTTTAACTTAAACATATATAAGTTAAAAGGTCAGCAATCTGTGACAAAATTCAAAGCTGAGTTTTGCGGATTATTGCAGGATGGTGTAGTTGTTGATAGTGTTATTTTCCAAGTTCCAAGCAAATACCTTATTCTAGGTTCCCACCATCGTGCGACCCGTCACGAACGCCACGATTGACCACTCGTAGGTGATCGTGGTATTTCTTTTATTTTTCAGGCTTGGATACGATGTTATGCGAGTCCATACGTTTTTTTTTAGTGTTTTGCGCTCTGTTGCGATCTGGTCACGATTTGTCAATTACAGGTGTCACGGTCTGATCTCTAGTTTCGATACGATTACATACGTTCCGTTGGGATTGTTTCGATCTTGTTCACGATTGGGTCTCGATCTGACACGATCATCACGATGGGGTTCCCCGAATTAGGACGTTCTAGTACGTACAGATAAGTTCCGATACGCTTATCACGAATCCATGCGCTCCGTTACGATAGAATAGGATTGTGGTCGCGATGTATTTCACGATCATGGTCGATGGAGATCATGATTAGAGCTACGACAGGACCCGAATGATATAATACAGCCCGACTGACTATTGACTTAATTGTTCCTTGAGATCGCAACACATCTTAACAGAGCGTGGTGGTTTTTCTCGCCTACGATCGATCCCGATCACCACGATTTGGAAACACGATTAGATACGATTTATCGCGCTTTGTTCCGTTGCAATAATATCTGATACGATGATCCCGATGGACAATTGATCGCAGTTGATCGTGTTAATTGTAAAGAATTTTCGAACCGTTCAAAATTTTTCTACGGTTAACACGATTGCCACGACTAATCTCAAGATCTGATAAGATCTGTTAAGATCACCACGATTGGTCCACGATTAAGACCACGATTTCAATCGTAGCACGAATCGTGATAGTGGGAACCTAGCATTAGCCCCGGTCACACTTTCACGATTTCGACTACGATTGCCCACGATTTACAAAGCGTGGAAAAGCGTGAACTCATACGTACTGGAGTCTGTGTGAATCTTCAAGATTCGTGGGTGACCATTATCGATCGGGAAGCGCTACGACAGTTTTGAACATCTTATCGTAGCGCCGCCAGGATTTTTTCAAAGCGTAAGACAATCATATGTCATCGTATCTCATTCTGGCTTATCCGTCGTAGAGGCATTCGTGGCATTTTGTGATTTATCGTGATTAATCGTGACTGGTTTTATGACATAATACAGTATAAGACTGTACTACGTTATGGTACGTTTTGCTACGTATATGGTACGGATTTCTACGCTTGCTCTACGGTTCAGATAGGATTCCAGTAGGATCTTAAGCGGCAACTATCAAGACTTCTCACGAACATACACGATGGACAAAGACAACGCGACGATTAGGTAGCGTTGCCCGTACGGTTTATTGCGATGCTACTATGCACTTACTACGTTGTCCTACGTTTGTGCCACGATTATGCACGAGGAATCGTGATGTCCAAATCGCCTTGAAGCGTAGTGAACCGTGATCATTATTGACTGCTTCTAGGGTTATCGTGATGAATCTTCTTTAATATTTGTACAATCTTAAGACAAACGTAAAACAATCGTCTGTAATCGTCCGTTACCGTAGCCAATACCTGACATTGGACCATTAGACAATTTTAGTCCATTTCTTTCAAGCATTGGTTTACAGTCTTGATAGGATTAATAAATAGTTTAAAGTTATATAATATAAATGTCAATTATTTTGCTAGAAATCAAATTTGGTTAAAAGGCATTGCAGATGAAATTTTCTTTAATTAATCTAGTCTAGCACTGTCAACAAGGTCATGTCAAGATTGAAGAAGGAACCTGTCAGTTACCACAATGTTCAAGGCTGTATTTGTTAACTTGAGAGTTTGGTAGTAAGATCAATAATATGAAGTTTGTGATATAGCAGTGCAAGAAAATTCCCTGTATGTCAGTACCCCAGGATGGAACCAGACTCAGACAAGTGTTGAGAACTATAATGCTGATGTCCTTGGCATGTTTTTCACAGTCGTAAAGTTGGGGACTTCCATGAGATTTTCAAGACTTGACTCTGGAAATTCAAATCTGTGATATTTTTCAGTTGTTTATTCATGCTCTATTAAATGAAAACCTTTAATAGCCTTCATCTCGATGCACGGGGGAAAGCAGCCCTACAAGAATTATTATGAATAATTTAATTATGAGTCCTGTCATCAATAATTGCATGTCTGACAAACTGGCATATAACTTCTTTAGAATTGTTTATTTCCTATGTTCCGAGCCTCAGCAATGGAAATCAATGTGGCATTGTATTTGCTCTTGTTACCCCCATATGACTGTCCTCTACCAGCCTGACTATTGTTGCAGGCCTGAAATATGCTGCAGAAATCTGATATGAAGTCTGCTGTCGATTCTGTAATTGATCTTGGGTCATTGTGTATCGCAAAGATAGATAATTGTTTTCATATTATGTTGTTGTTTCATTAACTCACTTTATACAGGGCTCTTGATAAGATTAGTTTACGAGTAAATACTCCTTTAAAATTTGGAAAAAAAAATAAATTAAAAATGGGAGTACTAGTACTCGTACACATTTTAATATAAATGACATTCTTACTATATACTCTTGGGAATAGGGTTAGGGTTAGTGCATAGAGTATTGAATAACAATTGCTGATTAAATATTTATATATCTTTAAACCATTAAAATTGATATTGATATTCATAGTTTTGCCCATATTGGGGTAAATACCCATTTATAGAGTTCAATGAGTAGCAGTACTCTTCTGCAAAACAATTCTCAACAGCACTGTTTATATAACAAACACAGTTTTTAAGGCATGTACATGTAATCATGTATATGAGATAATGAATACACTGAATTTTGCCAGTATGGCAAATCTAGACTTCACAATGTTCAACCATTCTCGAACAAGTGTATTTAATACGCATTTAATGCCTATTAAACGCTGCGGTATTGGGGCCCGTATTTTTTCTGCATTTAATATGCATTTAATGCGCTTCAAAATGCAGATAAAAAACACTTATTACAGAAAAAAGTGCATTTTTTCTGCATTTTTCCTGCATTAACACACTTAAGTGCATTTGAAGTGTATTTTTCTCCTTGAAAAATACACTATATCTTCCAAAAAATACACTTCAGTGTATTTTAAGTGCATTTTCTAGTGCATTAATACACTTTTTGAAAAAAAATGCTGAAAAAGTACAGCAAAAAAATACACTTAGTGTACTAAAAGTGTATTTAGTGCGCATTTAAAGCTGAAAAAATACGGTGCCAATACCGCATCGTTTAAAACGCATTAAATGCTTATTAAATACACTTGTTCGAGAAGGGATGATAAGAATGTACATTTTCTTAAGTGTAACCTTATAACACTAAGGACACTGGGAATGCTGTATTCATTTACAAACATACCTTTTCATCAGCTTAATGTCAAAGTCATCATTTTGTGGTTCAATCTATCTCCACTTTAAGGTAACCAGATTTGTATAATGTGATCCTACATTAAATTGGCACACACCTCTACTGTATACCTGAGCATGGTGAATGGATGATGTTGTAGTGTTCAAGTCATTGGGAAATGTTTGTTTTTGTGGAGATTGCATATAAGGCGCGTCGTGGGAAAACCGGACTTAATGCATGTGCGTAAAGTGTCATCCCGGATTAGCCTGTGCAGTCCGCATAGGCTAATCCAGGACGGCACTTTCCGCCTACAGTGGATTTATGTTTAGAAGAGACTTCCTTGAAACAGAAAATACCATAAAAGCAGAAAGTGTCGTCCCGAATTAGCCTGTATGGACTGCACAGGCTAATCCGGGACGGCACTTTACGCACATGCATAAAGTCCGGGTTTCCCACGACGCACCTCAAATATTTTTTATTCTGAAGAGATTTTCAGGTCTTCTTGTTAGTATCTTAACATATCACAGAAAAAAAGGGTTTATGTATACTAAACATATTTCACAAAATGAAGGTTTTATGCTAATTTCTTACATTACTGTTTTGTAAATTGTACAGGTTAATGTTAACGGTGCATTTGCCTGTAAAAATGTATGCCTTCATGTATCATAAAATCATAGAAATTACTTTGCCACCCACAAGCATTAATTGAACAATTTCCCCCACTAATTAAAATGCCTGTCCCTGCATATGGCAGGTGCATATGCAAGCCTTTGTCCAGTAATTAGTGAACAGGTACTTAATTAAATAGCTGGTACATAGTTGGCCCACAGCATGCAATTGGAAATGGCCGGACTGGTGTGGGTGGGGGTGGGGTTTATGCACATGCACACCTGATGTTGATGATGTAGCCTTGTCATTTCATACAGGCATTCATTGACATGCGTGGTCATTATTGTCTAAAGGTGTGCTTCCGTGCTAACTCCTGCATAGTCATGCTGGTTCAAAGGTTCAGATTTCTTTAATTGAAGGACATGCTTCTGTACATAATTATGTGGTTGTGGCTCTGCATTTTAAATGAAACATATGTATAGAATTAATGGTCATGGACCAAAATCTTGACTTGTCACTAACTGAGGTCTTTATTTAGCAGAAACAAGCATTTCCTAGAAATGTTCAAATACTGTAACTATTTCACAATAACCATTCATGTAAAGATTGTTTCCATTTCAAAGCAAAGACTTTACTATACAGGTATACAGACTAACATTTGTATTGAAAACTGCTTTAACAGTAAATCAGGTTATTATAAATGATCCCCATTGTGTTGAGGTTGGATTTAGTAATCCAGAAAATTGTAACTGGATTTAATGCAATTAATTTTATGTCTTTACTGGGCAATATTCATTTTTAAGTTCACAGTTATAGACCCTATTGACAAATGACAGGGTATAAAATTGCTAATAAACTGGCAGAAAACTACCATCAAATATAATTTATTGCTCAGGCATACCAAATTTTATTGGTGGATGTTTTACTGATTGAGGTGATTTTTCTCAGGGCGCCAAACCTACATAACCCATTATAGAAACGTTAATGTATCTTCAATTGAGGTGTAAAGCCCTGTTAAGTGTTATTGGACTTTTTTTTAATAAAATGAACTGGGGCAATTTGCTAGCAAATGGCTGATCAACAGAATTGTAACAATATCTTTAAGGTTGTCTGAATAAAAAAGAATAAACACATTCCATTAAAAAAAAAAATCTTGTTGCACTATCAAAACTAACCAGTCTTAACAGTAATTTTGGCCAGGCTTATAACAATGTTCAATAACTGGTAACAATAACTAGAATTATGCTTTCATGTTCAGACTTCCCGAAAACCGTCGGTCCAACGGACATGACCGGCAAATTTTGAGTGGGTCTGATATTTATTTCCTAAGATTCGGTCTGACCGTCCGAAAGCTTTTTCATGACTGATTCCTATATATAACTGGATAACAAAATACCAAATATCGGAGCAATTGAATACAGCTCCGCTATATCGCGATTTCCAATACATAGCAAATCGGCGGTGGATCACGAATTTTTGTTTTCATATTCTTTAATAATTTTCTTATTACACCTACTGCCGTAAATAAACGCCGTTTGGTATGGATTTTCGCGCCTTCGTCGCTACTTTTTTCAATTAAACTAGTGTTGTGCGACAAAGTATAACCCGACCTGCGCAACATCAAAGGGTAAGTTTGGCGTCACCTGCTCACATTGCGCGTGCTACCCATGACAATGTCTTTTCCGTTCAGTCACTTAATTAGCAGCCCAATTACAAACATGGGTACACGTACTAGTACGGGTGGTGAAAAACTTACAGCATCTGCGTCCACGTGGTGGGTGTTAAAAGTAACTGTAAGTCATAGACCTAACTGACAATATTCTCGATACCGCGTGCTTGCTTTCGCATTTTATAGGTATTATAATGGTCAACAAAAGATTGAGTAAAATATGCGGCATATATACATACACTTAATAATTGTGTTGTTTTGCGTTACGAAACTTTTATACAAAAGTAATGACTTCACAGTTCTTCGCGCTACAAACTTGTTTATATAACGGTCAATGCGTCCAAGCTTTCCATGCGGATGACATGACGTTGTGATTGTCAGCATAATTTTCGCGGGCTTTTAAGCAAACCACGGGTTTTACATAAAAGACAAGCACATACTTAATGTCAATAGAATTTGTGTCTTGTGAACAGTAAATCTGGACGGGTGTTTCAGATTTATGCGCGTTGTCACATCGTAATGTTATATTAATTTAAACAATAATGGCAACAGATGGTAAAGTATGTTTGCATTTTAGGTCGCGAAAATACGTTAGTGTATACATGTATACATACTTAGATGAATGTTTCGGTCCGGCAAATTTTATTTCGGTCCGGCAACTTTTGACAGGTTGTCATACCAAATGTCCAACACTTTTTTGAGCTTTCGGGAAGTCTGCATGTTATTATACAACAGTAATATACACGTTCTACCTAGGTTTTACCCTTGGTCTGAATGATTGTTGACAGATAATAGTTAATTCTTGCTGTTGCTTACATATCTTTGTGCTTAAACAATTGCATTCTCTGCACAATGTTTATTGCTGACATGTATTTGCTGATTTGACAATCTTCAGTGTTACCTCGAGTAATATCCTTGGTTGACCCTTTGGTGTAGGCTTTGAAAAACATACATTAACAGATGAATTTGACAGGAATGATACTGGTTTTATGTTAAAACACCCTCGGGGTACCTTGCTAATGATTTCTATGATTTATATCCCTGGCGAAAATTATTATCTTGCTTAGCGAGCTTGGTAAATATGACTCATCTGCTCAAGGTGTTAATTGGGAATTTTTATTAGGTTATCAATGTGGGAGAATTGTGATCAAGAGTGAGTTATCAGATACTTTTGTGGTGGTGACACTGGCTAAAGTGCTGCACTTAGTTATCCGCCAGTCTGAATTGTTAGGGGTGGGGGTAGGGGGTGGCCATGGATCTTGAAATTGTTGTCCAGTTTGAATAAATGGAATAAGGATGGGAATTATCACGTTGTAGGGATACAGGGGTGGGAATGGGAATGGCAATGTTGTAAGGATACAGGGGTGGGAATGACCATGTTGTAGGGATACAGGGATGGGAATGACCATGTTGTAGGGATACAGGGATGGGAATGACCATGTTGTAGAGAGTGATACAGGGTTGGGAATGACCATGTTGTAGAGAGTGATACAGGGTTGGGAATGACCATGTTGTAGAGAATGATACAGGGTAGGGAATGACTATGTTTTAGGGATACAGTGGTGGGAATGACTGTTTTAGGGATACAGGGGTGGGAATGACCATGTTTTAGGGATACAGGGGTGGGAATGACTATGTTGTAGGGATACAGGGGTGGGAATGACCATGTTTTACGGATACAGGGATGGGAATGACCATGTCGTACGGATACAGGGGTGGGAATGACAATGTTGTTGAGAATGATACAGGGTATGGAATGACTATGTTTTAGGGATACATGGTTAGGAATGACCATGTTGTAGAGAATGATACAGGGTAGATAATTACTATGTTTTAAGGATACAGGGGTGGGAATGACCATGTTTTAGGGATACAGGGGTGGGAATGACTATGTTGTAGGGACACAGGCATGGGAATGACCATGTTTTAGGGATACAGGGGTGGCAATGATTATGTTGTAGGGATACAGGGGTGGGAATGACCATGTTGGAGGGAGGGATACAGGGGTGGGAATGACCATGTTTTAGGGATACAGGGGTGGGAATGACCATGTCGTAGGGATACAGGGGTAGGAATGACCCTGTTTTAGTGATACATAGATGGGAATGACCATGTCGTACGGATACAGGGGTGGGAATGACCATGCTGTAGAGAATGATACAGGGTAGGGAATGACTATGTTTTAGGGATACAGGGGTGGGAATGACTGTTTTAAGGACACAGGGGTGGGAATGACCATGTTTTAGGGATACAGGGGTGGGAATGACTATGTTTTAGGGATACAGGGGTGGGAATGGCCATGTTTTACGGATACAGGGTTGGGAATGACCATGTCGTACGGATACAGGGGTGGGAATGACCATGTTGTAGAGAATGATACAGGGAATGGAATGACTATGTTTTAGGGATACATGGTTAGGAATGACCATGTTGTAGAGAATGATACAGGGTAGAGAATTACTACGTTTTAAGGATTCATGGGAGGGAATGACCATGTTGTAGAGATTGATACAGGGTAGGGAATGACTATGTTTTAGGGATATAGGGGTGGGAATGACTGTTTTAAGGATACAGGGGTGGGAATGACAATTGTTGAGGGATACAGGGGTGGGAATGACTATGTTTTAGAGATACATGGGTGGGAATGACCTTGTTTTATGGATACAGGGTTGGGAATGACCGTGTCGTACGGATACAGGGGTGGGAATGACCATGTTGTAGAGAATGATACAGGGTAGGGAATGACTCTATTTTAGGGATTCAGGGTTAGGAATGACCATGTTGTAGAGAATGATACAGGGTAGGGATTTACTATGTTTTAAGGATACAGGGGTGGGAATGACCATGTTTTAGGGATACAGGGGTGGGAATGACTAAGTTATAGGGATACAGGGATGGTAATGACCATGTTTTAGGGATACAGGGGTGGGAATGACTATGTTTTAAGGATACATGGATGGGAATGACTATGTTTTAATGATACAGGGACGGGAATGACTATGTTTTAAGGATACAGGGGTCGGAATGACCATTTTGTAAGGATACAGGGGTCGGAATGACCATTTGTTAAGGATACAGGGGTGGGAATGACCATGTTGTAGGGATACAGGGATGGAAATGACCATGTTGTAGAGAGTGTTACAGGGTTGGGAAAGACCATGTTGTAGAGAATGATACAGGGTAGGGAATGACCAAGTTGTAGAGAAGGATACAGGGGTGGGAATGTCCATGTTGTAGTGATTCAAGGATGGAAATGTCTATGTTGCAGAGAGAGATACGGGGACGGGAATGACCATGTTGCAGAGAGAGATATAGGGATGTGATCTACTATGTTGGAGAGAGTGATACAGGGTTGGGAATGACCTTATTGTAGAGAGTGATACAGGGTTGGCAATGACCATGTTGTAGAGAAGGATACAGGGATGGGAATCAACATGTTGTAGAGAGAGATACAGGGATGGGAATGACCATGTTGTAGAGAAGGATAGAGGGGTGGGATTGACTATATTGTAGGGATACAGGGGTGGAATAGACCATATTGTAGGGATACAGGTGTGGGAATGATTATGTTGTTGGGATACAGATGTGGCAATGACCATGTTGTAGAGAGGATACAGGGGTGGGAATGACCATGTTTTAGGGATACAAGGGTGGGAATGACCATGTCGTAGGGATACAGCGGTAGTAATGACCATGCTGTAGGGATACAGGGGTGGGAATGACAATGTCGTAGTGATTCAGGGGTAGGAATGACCCTGTTGTAGGGATACAGGGGTGGGAATGACCATGTCGTAGGGATACTGTGGCAGAAATAACCATGTTTTAGGGATACAGGGGTGGGAATGACCATGTTGTAGAGAGGGATACAGGGGTGGGAATGACCATGTTTTAGGGATTAAGGGGTGGGAATGACCATGTCGTAGGGATACAGGGGTGGGAATGACCATGTCGTAGGGATACAGGGGTGGGACTGACCATGTTGTAGGGATACAGGGGTAGGAATGACCATGTCGTAGCGATACAGGGGTAGGAATGACCATGTCGTAGGGATACAGGGGTAGGGATGTCCATGTTGTAGGGATACAGGGGTGGGAATGACCATGTCGTAGGGATACAGGGGTGGGAATGACCATGTCGTAGGGATACAGGGGTGGGAATGACCATCTCGTAGGGATACAGGGGTGGGACTGACCATGTTGTAGGGATACAGGGGTAGGAATGACCATGTCGTCGGGATACAGGGTTAGGAATGACCATGTCGTAGGCATACACGGGTAGAAATGACCATGTCGTAGGGATACAGGGGTAGGAATGACCCTGTTGTAGGGATACAGGGGTGGGAATGACCATGTCGTAGGGATACAGGGGTAGGAATGACCATGCCGTAGGGATACAGGGGTAGGAATGACCATGTCGTAGAGATTAAGGGGTAGGAATGTCCATGTTGTCGGGATACAGGGGTGGGAATGACCATGTCGTAGGTATACAGGGGTGGGAATGACCATCTCGTAGGGATACAGGGGTGGGACTGACCATGTTGTAGGGATACAGGGGTAGGAATGACCATGTCGTCGGGATACAGGGTTAGGAATGACCATGTCGTAGGCATACAGGGGTAGAAATGACCATGTCGTAGGGATACAGGGGTAGGAATGACCCTGTACGGATACAGGGGTGGGAATGACCATGTCGTAGGGATACAGGGGTAGGAATGACCATGTCGTAGGGATACAGGGGTAGGAATGACCCTGTTGTAGGGATACAGGGGTGGGTATGACCATGTCGTAGGGATTCAGCGGTGGGAATGACCATGTCGTACGGATACAGGGGTGGGAATGACGATGTCGTAGGGTAGGGGTGTAACGATATCTATGGTCCATATCGCGATATACCGCAATATTTTACAATATATCCCGATCATAAATCTGGCTTAATGATATGATTTCATGTGTCCATGTGAAGTGACCGGTTAGTCGTCCTGGTGTGCAAATACTCCTTCATCATTGTCCATTCCACAGCAATTCATACCCGACAGAATGGCCAACATTGACTTGAACGCTTTTAAAATGTCTGTTCAATTTAAATTGGTTCATTGATAGAAATTGATCCTGATTTTAAAGTTGCAGCAGATTCAACACTGTTGACGTCTTTATATGTAAGCATTGAATGTTTACATGTTGATCATAGCTGTTTGCAATATTTTGAAAACCAGAACAAAAATGTGACAGTTAATGTGGTCAAATAGAACATAACTGGGAATAAATTTGGTTTTGTCAGTGATCAAAATTTATTGCACAAGCCCATAAGCCTAAGTACACTAGTAAATTTTTAACTTTGCGTACTCAGATTCTCTGTTTTCATTGGACGGGCTTATAACATTTGCTTGCTCTCATAAGCAATACTAAATTATTTAAGAATTCGGACTTGGCATAACTGCTAATTTGAATGAATATTTGGCTGTTGTTGTTTTTGACATTTTGAACTGCAAAACACTTGGATTTCAACTGTTACTCAGTTAAATCATTATGCACACCAGAAGTGTCTGGATTGCCACAGGAATGAGAATCTAACGGTCTTGTAACATTTGAATTCTTGAGTGTCACATTGCGGTTAGTGATGGGCTTAATGTAGTTTGCAATATTGCCCCATTCCGTAGGTTGTAAACGTTATTAATTAGGGCTGACAGTCGACAGGACACCTTTCATTTGTTTTGTCGAATCCATTTGCATAGTGAAGTTTACCATCAAAATATTATGTTCATTTTGGCCTCTGAAATAGCACAACGCACTGACTGTACATTGATTTATACTAATACGACATTGTTTTTCTTTTAGCCAAATATCTCTATTATGTTGCTTTTAATACCATCAATATAATTGTATTCACATTGGCCTCTAAAATTTATTTTACAAAATATTGAGGTTGTATATTGCTTTGTACATGTGCAGTAATATGATAATATTTTCTATAAACCAACATGGCATTGTGCTTTGTGTATGTGTGTCTCAAAACATCTTGTATAGAAATAAACTAGCTTGTAAAAGCGAGACTCTGAACATAAAATGTATCTTTGCCACAAACTACCTAATAAATACAATGCCATGCTTGGTTAGGTTCACATGGTTTTCATGACAGCTTAAAACATTCCTTTACAATAAACATGTGAGATATGGATTTAATATGCGACCGTACTACTACCATATAAAATACCAAATGTATTTTGGCTTAACTTTGCTGATCCAGTGAAATTTCATACCTCGCTAGATCTAAGTGCGAGATGTTACGATTAATGAACTACCTTTACAAACCACGGGCTTGCAGTGTCCTGGCGCAGTTGTATGGTTTAATGATATTTGAGCTGATGTAACTAAATTTTTATGCGAAAGATTTTATGCATTTTGGTTGAATCTTAAATGTGTTGTGTGCAGTATTTATTTGACCTAAAAATAAAAAGTTACGATGTCAAAGAACAGCAGTCTCCCAGAGTTTGAGTTGTAGTGCCTTTTTGTGTGTTTTTGTTTTGGCAACCATGTTGGCAAAGATTTCAAAGTAATGATATATGATTGGCTAAGAGGAGCAGTGCATAAGCTATAGGGTGACACTTAAATCTGTTTGGAGTCCTTAAAAGGCTTAAAATTTAGCTCTTCAATACATGAAAAGCCTCTGATGTCATTCACCTTTCTGACCAAAACCTTACATTGAGACCTACGATATGTTATAGAAAGAAAGGAATAGAAAAATTGAAATTTTTATTTTAGAAAATAGGCCAAAGTTGTATTTCAATCTTCATTGGTTATGGATTATTGTAAATAACACATCAGAGTTTATTCTAGAAGTCTGTAAAGTGTCTGTCAGTCATTTGAAAAGTAACCATTAGCTAGCACACATTTTGATACTGCTACTAAGGGCTAATATACTAAACTTAAGTCGTTTGTTATAACCTACCTGCAACCAGGAAAATTTGGCTTGGTAAGCAACATATCAAATAAGTAAACAAGGAAAACAATCCCTCCAACAAATGTAACTACGTGTACCACATGGCCTGCCAGATTGATTTACATTGTGTTACATGTGACATGTATGCATTCTCATAATTTATATTTCCCCTCAGTCTGGCGTCCTTGCCCCCTGATATATGGCCACCTTTGGTTCGATTCAGAGAATAGCAGCTCCGTTAGTGACAAAAAATGGAATGATGTATGAAGTATAATAAGGAAAATGTGTATTTCACTTGATATTTGGCTTATGTTCTCACCATTATGAATTTAAACAAATAATGCAACATAAGCGTTTTGAAACATATTGAATGCAAGTGTTTTTGTTTTTTTTTTTTAAATTATTACACATAATTAAAGTGCATTGATTTTTATGGGCAAACGTAAATTAGCCATATATGATGCATCAATTTATTGTTAATCATGTCAGACATTTTCTTTGTCCCATATATTCTATGATGAATGAGTTGAAGACTGGCTGGTCTGTTCAGATATACACAGTTCATTGGGTCCCAAATATGCTTGTAATTCCATATGCTTTCAATTATGGTAATGCCGTATATGGTTCGCTTCGGTTATCGGATGCCATTCTCTGTTCTGGGAAATTCTCCAGTAGACTAGCAATATGTGAGGGTAATGAATATGCCAGAATGATCCAAAGGGAATACTGCTTGAAATAAAAATCCCTTGATAGGAATTGGTGAAAATGGGCACTCTTGTAGCTGGAGAGGGGTTTTGTTTAATCACGCTACTACAATCTCGTCTATAAGTCCTTATGGATTAATTGGCAGTAGGAAGTTACCGATAAGAGGGTGGAAGTTAGTGACGCCCACATACTAACATTATTATCAGTAACATGCCTAATGCATATTTTTAGAATGATGTTGTTTGATCTAGTCTTGTTGGAAAATAACAATCGCAAGTTTATACTGCTAAATAAAGTTCGGAACCATTATGAAAGTGTTTTACTTGTATTCCAGCATCCTACTCGCTCATTCATCCGTCGCGAAAATCACACCAGGGTCAACCATGGTCAGCATGGTATATGGCTGCCGACCATGGACCACCATGGTCAGCATAGTATATGGCTGCCGACCATGGTCAACCATGGTCGGCATGGTATTTGGCTGCCGACCATTGACAACCATGGTCAGCATGGCATAGGGCTGCCGACCATGGACAACCATGGTCAGCATGGCATTTGGCTGCCGACCATGGTCAACCATAGTCAGCATGGTATTTGGCTGCCAACCATGGTCAACCATGGTCAGCATGGTATATGGCTGCCAACCATGGTCAACCAGGGTCCACAAAGACTACCATGGTCAACCATGGTTAAGGCAACACACACTAGGGTCAACGTCTGATATTATGCCACCAAAGCTTATTGCCCCACATACCAATATGTATACTGCTTCCTGAAAATGAAGAACTAAACTAAGAAAGAATTCATGTACATTATTAACAAAATCATATCATACCTAAAATAAAGAACTATAACTCAAGACGGCCATTTGATTCACCGTTTTATTTGTGGTGACGTTTTGTTGTGTAAGCTTTTATTGTCACAATTCCAAAAAAAGATTTCCTGTTATTTGTTTTCCTTTTCCTGAGTAGATTAATATAAGATAATTGTTTTGATGGCACGCAGAAATCATATAAGAAATTAAAAGACCAAACACTATGTTTGTTTTCTTCCAACATGAGTTAAACCCCCAGATTCTCTTATGGAAACACTGGCAGGAATCAAATCTCCCATTTCTTGTATGCTATTGATGTTTGCCCAGGTTTAATAAAGAATTTATCTTAGTCCCTTTTGTATTATGTTGGATTAGTGCCTGACATTACAACTGGTGATTATGCAGCAAGCCTGCATCTAAATCTGGGTCCAGTCAGACAGGCATAATGCTATTGATCTGCTAAGGCCAAAAAAAAAAAGTTCCGTTTCTGGTCTCCTGCCCAAAACAATAAGGGTCGGTAGGCAGAGATTTTTTTTTTTTTTTTTTTTTTATGATGGGAGAATGGTTTGTGCTGTACACGGTAACAGTCTTTTTCAGTCTTTATTATTTTTGGACCAAAAATATGTAGGGTCGGCACTAAAAGTAAAGGGTCGGTCGGGAGACCAGAAACTGGACTATTTTTGGGGGGTCCTAATAGAGAGTTTATATGATTTCTCTGTCTTATATTGAATGGCGAAATCGCTGCTGGTGATTTATTCCATTGTTCAAGTTACAATTGTATTTTGCTTTGATATTTTCCTTTATTCAAGTTACAAGTTACAACTTTTGTTTGCTTCAATTTTATTTTTCATTCATACGTTGTTTTGTTTGATAAGCAACACTAGCTGCATTCCTGTTGTTCTACAAGATTAATTGCATTGGTCAAATATTTGTGTATTGATACCTTTGTCAGTGTTTCTGGGGGTTTGTATAAAAGAAATTACTCTATAAGAACAATATTTGAAGGCAGCTGTTGAGGTTTGTTATGGGGAGATTTATTTGTATGTGGCAATGGGAAAAGGCAAAATAAGGCCAAATAGGTTAAAAAGCCCAGAATGTACCAGTTTGTTCTCAGTATATCTTAGGAATTTGACTAAGTCTTCCTTTTTGGGCATTAGCCATACAATTTTACTTTCAAAAGACGACAGTTCTCGGTAACGCGTAACTCAGCGTTTTTTGACGCATGCTTTTAGGACGCCATAACAATCTGTGTCAGATTCTAGGGCGCAACCATTTCTGCTTGCATATGCATGTTTTTTTAAAGACAAAGAACGCCCACTGGCAATAACAAACTCGCCTTTATGCACCAAGTGTCCATTATCGATAAAATCTTAAAGCAGGAGGAGTCAGCTTTACAAGAGCCAAACAGTCAGCCAATGAGAACGCATAAAATTTCCAACTTGCAAATGAGCATCGTCGTCAGAAAGTTTATTACGCCCTCATTCTAATTTTCATTGGTAAAGGTGCAAGTCATTTGTAACACATTTGCTTTAGGTTTGTATTTTGATATAGATATGCGTGTTTTTAACAGCCGCGCTTGTAATAAATTACTGCAAATTAAAATAGTAAATAAATAAATAATTATAAGTAAATATCATAATTTTGGTGAAAGGAACCGTTTACTAAGAATATGAATTATGACGTCATGTAACTCGACAAAATAATTGCGTCAAACGTCTCATTTTGTTAAAAAAATAAAATTACTAAATCTAGTAATAATTAACGATAGTGTTATTCAGACTCATCAATGCACACGGATTAGAATTATGCAAAAGCTTTGATTTTATTACGTTTCATGGGAAAAATGTGATTAAGATCATAATTGGCATGGTTTCTACGATCTTTAAAGCGAAACCTGGTTTTTCGGGTAAAAAAAAATGAAAAAAAGTACGGAAACTCGCCTTTTGCATCTCACAGCAAATTGAATCATGTTATAAGCAAAATATTGTACGTTTTGTACATTATTGATGTCCATTGCATTAAAATACATCTAAATGAACGGGTAATTTGATTGGTTTATAAGATTTAGGTACGAATTTAAGCTCCCGCTCCCTATACAATCCAAGTACTGAAAACGCAAGCCAGATGGCTCATCATGTGTGATACTCAAATGCGTTTTTGAAGCATTTCTACTAAGCGGATCGATCTGAAATTGTGCATGTGTGGTACAGGTTAAAAATGATGTAGGCTAGTTTTTTTCCCGATAGCAAAAATTTGAGTTTTCTTTAAGGTTAGATACCAGTAAATCAATGTGTATCCCTCCGTGGTCCATTCGAAAGTAGTGCCATTTACTAAAGAGTTCCATTTCTATTCTGGTATAAAAGCCATTTGACGATCTCAGACATGCCTTTTGTGAGTGTTCCTAATATCCCATATGTGTGTCTGGAACATTTTGGTGTATTTCATTGGAGGCTAACTTGAAAGGTGAACTTTTGGGGTGTGTTTACTGTGGCACGGGGCTTTTGTCGAAATACGACTGCCGAAACCCAGTTTTCTACCGGTGTCTGCATTCAGGCGAGATGGATTTCCTTAAAGGTAGCATGACATATCTTTTTTATTGCATTTGTTGGAAGAGGAATGATTCATCTTTAAATTGATACCATGAATGCACAATCTCAAATAAAGGAAAGGGTAGAAAAATGCTTGTAACGTTTGCTGTTTTATAATGGTACCCTATGGGAACTGGAATTACTGGTATCTAACCTTGAACTGTTTCCCTCGACCTAGCGGCCTCGATACACCCATGTGATAACTGTATACTGAATAAGTCATGTTGTTTTCTTCCACAACACATCGATTTTACTTTTATTTCACTGTTTTCTGTTTGTTTTGAATCCCACAGTTAAACACTGTTCAATATGACAGTGTATCATTATGTTTTCTGGCGTACTTCAACGAAATAATATGCCGCATATAAATGTTGGATATGAAATGCTTATTGCTGTGTATAGATAATACGGTTCTAGATAATAAGGTGTGGTGGTGTCATGTACTAAACTATAACGCAATATAATTTTTCAAATAGCTGGGTTTGTACTTAGATAAATATATCGTTAATGTGTAACTGCTTTATGATTTTGTTTTCGCTACAGGACAGTGCAAATGTCATCACCAAACATAAACAACATGTTGCTTGTTGGCTGTGTCCTTTTGTTTTTGAGTGTATTTATAACGGCAGACGTAACGGGCAATTCGACAGTTTGTTCGGTAAGTAAATAAAGTGACTAAGTGACTAAATATCATACTAAATATAGTTTAATACTTAATATAGCCCTAGAGGTTTCGATTTCTGAGAAGATGCCTAAAGCTTTGCTTTGACGGTTCCAATAAGGTGACCCCAGTTTTTATTCATATTTGTTTTTTGTGTTTGTAACGTGTTTTCTATTGTGGTGTGTTGTTTTGGCAATAGGACGCTTGCCTTAAATAATCACTTTGTGCGGCTGATAAGAGTTATCTTCTGCTGCTGCAGCAGGCGTTTCACTTTGTTTATAGTTAAACACCATTCATATTACGGACATTTGCTACACGCGTATTGTTATTCATTATTGTATATACCCCTGTTATGTAAAGGTTCGCTTGGTTTGCTTCTGGCTCGGCTTCAGTACGACATTTGGTTCCATGTTTTCGAAGACCTGAAGAGTTTACAAAATCTTCACAAATAAGAAATTGCTCAAAATGGTATGTGTGTCATATTTTGTAATTATCCTGCAATCGCTTTTTTCCATTGCAACCAATATCCATAGCTTCAAACCACATGATAGGCTTTACTGTTGAAATAAATATATTTACTCAAAGTTAAATAATTTTTTGAGGATTGGCGCGCTTCAAGAGCGGTGCAATCCAAAGACTTAATTGTGTAAATCAGTCATGACAAGGCGATCCCTGCCAGGTCATTTGTTCAATTGGTATTATGTGTTATGTGCATGTTATCAAATTTGCCTCAAAGAAAACTGAATCTTATGGTTTTGAAGAACATGTTGTATTTAAGTATTGCATTCAGAATATATTATGCAGTAAATTTCGACCAAATAAATGCACAATCTGTGTTTACTGTTAGGTAACCGTGGTTTACAGCTTAAAATTCCCATTCTGCCTATATGCGTTGTTATATCTTTTTTTATAAAATTAATATTTACATTTGAACATGAATTGTACAATTATTGGGCACAATATATGTACTCCTAAATATTTAGGCCATTAAAGACGTTCATCTATTGATGATCATCGGTGTATTCGTTGCCATGGTGACACTGGTGCTGATAGTATGGGAAAGCTACTCTCCGCATCGTTTAGTTGAACTGAAGTCAGAGAATGTATGTTGTGTTTGTTTACATCTGCTTTATTAAGGAACACTTTCACAGATTATCATATTGATGAATTAAAAACAGTTGCACATATTTCACATATATGAAGAAACCAATATAATCTTTTAAGATGCGTCTGTAACGCGAAACGAATTGTTAAGTGGACTTTCTGGGTTTTGTGTATTGATTTCATGTGTATCATTTACGTAGCGGTAATAACACATTTAATTTCCTTAAGTCAAACTGGCTTAGCATAAGACTTTTGATCAGGAGGTCGTAGGTTCATACATGTCGGGTGCACTGCCTTGTTGTTTCTTTTTCTAACACAGGCGGCTAGTTTTCCAAAAACGAAAAAGGGAATCAATAATAGGTTATTATGCAACAAATAATGGACGGAGTCTAATGTTTTGATAATAGTTTCGTAAATTCGCACCAATTGTTCATTAAAATGCACGTTCTTAAACGCGCGATAGCAAAACCGTGACAAACAAATCATTTCTGCATTATGTAGCGCAATAAAACCACATATTTTATTAGATAGTTTATGATTACGTTGACATAAAACTGCAATTTTGTTAATATGCTTTAAGTTTGCTCTTTTTAACATTAATTTTCACTGCATTATCAATAAAGATGACGTCACATTGATTCTTTAATTTTTATCAATGAAGCTGACCTCATTCGTTCAATGTTTACCAATGAAGCTGACGTCATATTTTATTGTTATGATTTATTGACGTCACTGAAACGCGCGTGTGAATGTACTTTGCAGAAAATTTTGGCTGCGTATAGATACATATAGTTCTCATTCATGACTATTGTTGTATGATAATATGTAATGCGTGTTATCAAATCACTCGAGCTTCGCACTTAATTCCTACGCATCTATACTCCTTACCATGGGTTATTCGACAACAAACTAATATAGACAACTATTATTTCTTGGTTCTTTTTAAGAGTTTTTCCTTAACCTTTGCAGTTAACATGGTATACGCATTTAGAAAAATAGCGAAAAGCTGTGATTATGTCCCTCGTAAACATCTGTTTTTCAAGAAATTTAACATTAAGTGAATGAAAAAATCTAATAGTACAAACAACTAACATTTTTGTATAAATATTCAATTCAATATTCAATATTATTATTTATAAAACTTCTTTTTTTTTAACCTAGTTGACCACAGAAATGGTGACAAGGTGTTAATGTTTTCCCGAGTTTGTTTCTCGGACCACTCTTACTACTGCAACTGGACTTAATATCTTGGAAGGCGTTCTGATTGCTTTTGGCGCTTTCTTGGCGTGGGAAACCAAACGAGTAGGTCAACTTTGTCGCCATGTGTCATTAACTTTTATAAATGTGGTTTGGTTTATTAGGTTATTTTCATTTGCGCAACTTAACGTTGTATCATCCATTTATTATCCTAAATACAATTATATCGCTTATTATGATATTGTAAACACTGGTTCGATGTGCTGATATATGTTTATCTAACTATCATGTCATTACTCATTAAATTATTTCTAAACCCATCTTAAAATTTGCACCCACAATGTAAAGGGATGTTAATCTTAAAACACATGTACTAACTGTCTTTGTAAAACGGCTAAAACGATAGTCTGATATTTCCAGAGAGCTCTTTCATACAATTTGTATTCAATGTATTTTAAATATATTAATTAGGTGCCTATAGAAGCCCTAAACGACTCGAAGACGATCGGCATATTCTTGTACAACGTTGTCATTCTGAGCGCAGTGTGCCTGTTTTTCTCGCTGATGCTTGAGGACAAACCGGTAGAACTGTATGGGGTCACTTCCGTTTGCCTTATAATAGGCACACTCGTCACCGAGCTGTTGCTCTTCCTACCAAAGGTACAGGATTACTGATTTAGAGAAAGTACTAATGCATTCGTCTTCATTGTTATAATAGTGAACATAATTATACAATTAATTAAATAGATCTTGTAAACTTCAGGAAGTTTTTTTTTTATCAAACAGATGTTGGCTGTTTACCGCAACTCCATTACAAGCCGGCAGACTACACTGAATAGACCAAGACAATCTGATACATCGAAGGTTTCGACAAATCAAATCACATTAGTCACCCTTAATCCACGAGAACAGGCCGACGCATCTGAGAGTATCAATTAAACGATATACATGTTATTATATATGGTACTTTTGCTGTATATTTGGAACATATACTACCGAGGATTTCTAAATGTGCATATATTTGAGAGATCGAATTCATCATTTCATACATTTTTGATAACGAAAGAACGTCTATAGAGATGAATATATAAATATAGCTTAATGCATTGCAAATCGTGAATGGTCTTACTCAATGCCCAATCGTTTACGAGTTACCAGTCATTTAACTTATGTTTAATAGAATATATTTTGATCCTTTTTGAGAATTCAGATAGTGATAGCAAACACTTAATATCAATTATATTATCATTGGGCAATGAGCAATTTTTCGTTTAAAAATATTAGCAATTACTAATATGTTTTGCAATACCAATTATTGCATGCGTTGAAAATAAACTGTAGATCTAATAAAGGGATCAATACTCAGTTTTGATTGACCATTTCTACATTCATTTGCTAACGTAGATGTGCTATTAAATGTTGACTACACATTTATAAAAGTTAACCTGTACTTTTATTTTGTGTCAAACATGTATATGAATTTAATTTCTTTTTGCTACTATGTTATTATAATGCTCATATATATACATCAATTTCATTAACCTCATATTTTCTACTAGATTACTTATGAATGTATGAAGTTGAAATATTATTAAGAATTGTGTAATAGATAGACGGGGTGTAAGTACGGGTAACATATACTTTACAAGAGAAGTTAGTGAACATTTACTTTTGTACAGAGAACGAAAGTACGAAAAACATTTACAATGTACTGTAGTAGTTAGAACTGGGAACCATATAATTGTGTACTTGTGTTCTCTGTAAGTCTAGGACATTGACATCGTTCTGCATAGGAAAGACCTGTTTACGGGCAGCATGTGAAACAGAGAGCGCGGAGCATTCGAGGTTTTTTATACACGCGTTGACAGGTCTTTTCTACGCAGAAAGGCCGCCATTCGAGGTAAATATCTTGCTTACATACTGGAAGACGACATAAATGACTCGTTATTAAATTAAAATACGCAATATATCGATCAGATAGTCCTTCATCCAAGTTTGCAGGTACTTTTGCAGGTACTTTTGTCAATTTATTTCCTTGAGATAGATTTACGATTAATTGTGCATGGATAAAATCATATTCGCATTTATAAATATTATACATACAGACATTTATTTTTAAAATCACAAAAACGCTGAATTAGGTTTTGTATTTATTTTTAATTTTTATATAAGATCTAGAATTTATACGTACTCATGTGTATTGTATAGATAATTTGTATAAGTTTGAATAGACGCTTATTCAAAAGGTGTTAATTAACACAAACTGCATGGTCATAACGCGTGGAATATGTTTGCTATGATTTTAAAGAGATTGAATAGATATACTACGTACGAGTATTATTAAAAAGGGATATCCCTTAATGCGTTATTTTTATCAAATCGTATTCTATTTAAACAGCAGTGTCCCAATATTCATAAAACATCTACAAAAACTGATAAAAACTATCTTTTATAAGCCATTCTTTTTTCATTAAAATTGTCTCCCGTCTGCATTGCCAAATATTAATGATTTTTGTTAATAACCATATTTTATTTCAACGACTTAGAGCCATTAAATTAAAACATAAACGTCGTTTATAATTGTCATTATTAGTTCATTGAAATTGTTTCCTTCTGCATTGTCATATAAGGGTATTTATGTTTATTATAATAGTTGTGTATTTTATAAAAGGCATGGATATAACAGAAATATGCAAAAATGAACGTGTACATACACATGCACATAACTACATATTTAATGTTCACTTTATTGAACAGAACACTTCTCGTGGGCGGGTCTTTTCTAGGTACGTGAACGGGTCTTTCTAAAGTGATACCAGACCCGTCCACGAGAAACAAGATAGACCCGCGCACGAGGATTGTATTGTTCAAGCAGGTATTTCAAAAAAATATAGACCTAAGTAAAACAAACAAGAAGGTATGTCAACATAAGTAAATGTTTTCCAAATGCGCGTTCCCTTAACATAGGTACTTCCTTTCTTTCTACGTAACTATTATTAGTAAAATAAGTTGTGTAAGTAAAATAAAACATAATATATTTCATTTACTCATTAAATAACAAGCATTTCATTTCTTCTTATAGTACTGGTCCTTCCCTTTAAAGACAGTTAAGTAGTAAGTAGAGAATATCAACATCATATTTGGTATAAATGTCACAATGTTATAATAAAATACGGCCGATAAACAATGTTGTGTTTTCACTGTAAGATGCATTTTACATTTGCTAACATCCTAGTTGTTGCTACACTTATTTTACTGAGTATATTTATATTCCTCTTCTTGTCTTCTCTGTACAAAATTCTAAGGAAAAAAGTAAACGTGTCTCTATACAAATAACTGTATGTTTCCAATTCGTGTGTTTTCTCCACATTTACTTGTGTAGAGAGAACTAACGTTCGGGAAAAATTAAACATGGAGAGAACGGAAGTACTGGGAATGTCAAGAAAACCAAGTTAGGGTAACCTTTACTTTTGTAAAGAAAACGGAATTTCGAGGAACATACATTTATGTGGAGAATACACATGTATGGGAAACATACAGTCACCTACTTTACTATGTAAATGATAATTAAGCGTTTTTAACTGTTTACCACTTTGCTGAAACAAGCTCCTTCCAACATGCAACATTTTGTGATGTTTCATGGCTTTGTTAGACTGTTGGCGGAAGCCAACGGTCTTTTGCGAGGGTAATTTCTAAAACAGGTATCGCGGAAAACTAATTCTTTTCTTTGCAGGCTATTTGTCAGTAAATCGAAACCAAAAAGGGTCCTTCTTCACACCCGTTTTCTTACATTTTAATTATTTAAGATAATGTATGTAGTATGTGTTATAATGTGTATATCATGTGATTTATTACAATTAAAGTTTGTAAAAAGGTCAATTTATAAAAAATAACTTTAAGCTAATGACACTATTTTTGCTATTGACTTGTATGTAACCGAAATATTTACCGGAGTGTCCCGGAATAAGACCACTAATTTCGATGCGCTACATCGGCTATTTTTGACTTGTAGCGGAAGTGTTTTTTCTTGTTACCAATTCTCATTCTGAATATTTTGACAACAAATTACTGCAATGTATTAATTTTAAACTGTTCTATGGACAACCGAGAGCATGCATTGTGTGATCTGTTTTGACTCAGTAGGCTACGAACAAAGATCTATAAATAAACATGTTTTTTTTTTTTTTTTTTTTTTATAGATCTTTGGCTATGAAGTGCTAACAATCGGTGCGCCTAACTACTACGCGACATCGGTTATTCTGGCCCTTGCAGATTGACTTGTTAACTGGCATGTATATTCCTTTTGCATATGATAATTAGCTTGACAAAATATTTTTTCTTTACTATTGAATAAGAAGCCAAATTATAAAGTTTAAAGGTGGGAAATTGAACTTCATTCAAATAAATATTTCCTTTTAGCAAAATGCACTCATAATTCACATGCTATTAGTTTCTTTTGTCGCCAACAGTCTTCATACGATGTCAGCGTTTTGATTTTGTGATGTCGTCCTCATCATTATTCAAAGGGGAGCAACCTGCGCAGAACGTTGTGCAATGAAACTTTATAGTATCACTGACTGCTACTGACGGTTACAAGCAGCTTGGACACTAGATAATGATAGCTCTATTTTGTAGTTGGGAGTAACAACTATCATTATATTAGTTTTAATGGAAAATAAACCACTTCAATGTTGTTGTTTTTATTTATTATTAAAAGTAGGTAATAAAACAGATATTGCATTGTCATTTTGGAACAGTCAAATTACTTTCTTCAGTATCGGGGGCTGTTCCCAAATGCCAATGAAATATCTGTATAATGTAGAGAGAATGGAAGTACGAAAAATATTGAATTTTGTTGAGAGAACAAATGTACCGGAAATATATAAAATATATACTTATCTAGATAACGCAATTTCGTCAAGCATGTACGTATGTAGAGATAACGGATATACGGATCTATATTTTTGGTATAAAGACATGTTTGCTTTTTTAGAGAAACTCCAGTTTAGGTCATGATTGAAGGTATTAATATTTTCCCGATCTCAACCTTTGTATAATTTTCAGATATCTTATGGTCACGTTGCGAAATTGTGAAAGTTTTGCCAAAATTGGAAGGAACAATATAATGTCTATATACTCGGTGTTATACTTGATGTCGATGATATGAATGATTATATTGTGCAAATGTATATATTTGATTTTTTTTATTTATTAATAAGATTGTAATATATACAGCAAATCGTAAGGTCACACGTTTCCCATTCATTATTGTTCATAGATTGCTAATTGATATATGGCATGATTTGACATAGGTTTTTGAAATTGTTATTGGAATTACTTTTTACTATGCTCCGCTCAGAATAGGAATTTCTTTTGGCGTTGTTTATGGGTAGTTTAATAACGAAAAGTTTGTTCTTTGTCTATAGAAAAATTAGTGAATATCATGTTAGAATAATTGATATATGACGTTGAAATAGAACGCGAGGTTTGATTTGTAAGGAGGGTTTCTTTTAAGAGAAAGAATCTTTTTTTGGATGTACTAGATAATATGTATACGTGTTTTTATTAATATGACTGTGTTATCTATAGCAGTTACACTTGTTTCCACTATGTATAGAATATTAGTACCTGCATTTTGTAATTATTTCACACAATTTTCTACATATATCTTTTAATATAATACTGCTTTCGGATTAATAGTTGTCCTTTTCTTGTATACACCATCGCGTCACAGCTAAACTGTTACATATCTGTACATAATTATCAATAACCAATCAATCCTGATTCCGCCAGTTAAATTTCGCTGTGATTCAAAACGGCGAAGATGCGACTATGCGACATTTGAATTCTAATTTCAAGTCCTTCAGATCTCGCAGTTTGAAAATCTTGGACACAGCGATAATTATCGCCCAAATCTTGTATCGTCGCAACTACGCTTCGTCGCGGTCTAATACACGGCGGTAATTATCGCCTAAATCCCGCATCGTCGCATCTACGCGGTCTTATACACAGCGGTAATTATCGCCTAAATCTCGCATCGTCGCTTCATTGCGGTCTTATACACAGCGGTAATTATCGCCTTAATATCGCATCGTCGCATTGTCGCGGTCTTATACACAGCGGTAATTATCGCCTAAATCTCGCATCGCCGCATCGTCGCGGTCTTATACACAGCTTAAATTATCGCCTTAATCTCGCATCGTCGCATCGCCGCATCGTCGCGGTCTTATACACAGCGGTAATTATCGCCTAAATCTCGCATCGTCGCAGTCTTGTACACAGCGATAAGTATCGCCCAAAAGTCGCATCATCGCATCGTCGCACATTGAAATAGACCGGGAGGATGCGACGATGCAAGAATTGGGTGATTCTTATCGCTGTGTACAATTTCATAGACACCAACAATTTGGACGACATATATCGTCCAAATTTCGTGTGTCTATAAAAAAAATTCAATGCGAGACCTGCATAATATGTCACATCGTCGCATTATCGCGGTCAAAACAGCGAGAAATTTAACTGGCGGAATTAGGATTCCGTAATAACCACAAGATAATGCACAATACGTACTATCAAGACATTAGCTAAATATTGCATTTAATTGCGAAGTATCGACTTTTCTGATCGCTTCAAGCGGTTTAAGAACCTATGCTCACACATAAAAAGTGAGCTTATTTGTGCACAATTGGTATAAAATATAAGTTTGCATTGAAGATTTAATTTAAAGATTGGTCCAGATAAGATAAAAAATGAAGTGTCCATCTCACACATGGAAAAACTTGTCATGTGCTCACATGGAAATGTATAAAATACAACATAATTTTAATTAATGTTTAATATAAATGTTGTGTTGGATCACAATGTATGTAAAGGCTTGCTACAGATCACTATTAATTTATTTAAGATAGAAAACAATTATAAAAAGTTCCATTTTGTAAATACCCACTGATCTATAGATGCAATGTAACAAGGAAAATTGCTGTTCGAATTAAAGCATTGTCGGTATAGGATAGTTTAAAGGCGCCAAGAACTGCAGACTTGCGGGTATATTTGTTTGACATGTGAACAAAGTGCAGACTGTCCAGCAATGTTTATATTCCTATATTTTCCTATATTTTGGAAAGAACTCCTATATATTGAAAAACCTCCTATATTTCCTATATTTTCCTATATATTAAAGAAGTGTTTCCTATATTCTGGCAAAAGTTGGTAATTCACGCGTCTGAAATTGGTCTGTGAACAGTATATGAAGAACCTATGTGTTGATTTTTTTCTGGCTAGCTTCGCACGCATCAAACTTAAACACTCAGATTATTACAAGGTCATAGCATGCATGTCTCAGTTGCCTATTGATCAGCATGAACATATTAAGCAAATGTTTTGTTCATTAAAGCACAAGCTGTAAGACTTATCATGTTAGTATATGATCCCATGTTATCATTATAATAAAGTATGTTTACTCTAAAATTCCTATATTTTGTCCAAAAGATCCGACACAATTGGTGAAAATCTTCCTATATTGCTCCTACATTTTCTAGGAAACTTGGTTGACAGCCTGAAAGTTGAATTTGAATTCGACAGGAGGGACGGACGAAGCAATAAAACAGTAACAACAGCACGTATTTTATTATACCATTAAAGTTTAACCTTTGTTTAATGTTATGCCATTATTCACAGTGCGATGCGAATGTCACAGTCCTGCGAAAGATAATCTGGGTCTTAGTTGTACTGATAGAACACTGATGAATGGGTTCCCTTTGTTGTACAGTTCATCAAATCAAACTCCTCACAGTGTTAGTGGGCTCCCTTTGTTGTACAGATTATCAAATCAAACTCCTAACAGTGTTAGTGGGCTTCCTTTGTTGTACAGGTCATCAAATCGAACTCCTCACAGTGTTAGTGGGCTCCCTTTGTTGTACAGGTCATCAAATCGAACTCCTCACAGTGTTAGTGGGCTCCCTTTGCTGTACAGTTCATCAAATCGAAATCCTCACAGTGATGAGTGGGCTCCCTTTGCTCTACAGTTCATCAAATCGAACTCCTCACAGTGTTAGTGTGCTCCCTTTGTTGTACAGTTCATCAAATCAAACTCCTCACAGTGTTAGTGGGCTCCCTTTGCTGTACAGTTCATCAAATCGAACTCTTCACAGTGTAAGTGGGCTCCCTTTGTTGTACAGTTCATCAAATCAAACTCCTCACAGTGTTAGTGGGCTTCCTTTGTTGTACAGTTCATCGAATCAAACTCTTCACAGTGTAAGAGGGCTCCCTTTGCTGTACAGTTCATCAAATCGAACACCTCACAGTGTTAGTGGGCTCCTTTTGTTGTACAGTTCATCAAATCAAACTCCTCACAGTGAAGAGTGGGATCCCTTTGTTGTACAGTTCATCAAATCAAACTCCTCACAGTGTTAGTGGGCTCCCTTTGCTGTACAGTTCATCAAATCGAACTCTTCACAGTGAAAGTGGGCTCCCTTTGTTGTACAGTTCATCAAATCAAACGCCTCACAGTGTTAGTGGGCGTCCTTTGTTGTACAGTTCATCGAATCAAACTCCTCACAGTGTAAGAGGGCTCCCTTTGCTGTACAGTTCATCAAATCGAACACCTCACAGTGTTAGTGGGCTCCCTTTGTTGTACAGTTCATCAAATCAAACGCCTCACAGTGAAGAGTGGGATCCCTTTGTTGTACAGTTCATCAAATCGAATCCCTCACATTGTTTGTGGGCTCCCTTTATCGTACAGTTCATCAAATCAAACTCCACACAGTGTTTGTTGGCTCCCTTTGGTGTACAGTTCATCGAATCAAACTCTTCACAGTGTAAGTGGGCTCCCTTTGTTGTACAGTTCATCAAATCAAACTCCTCACAGTGTTATTGGGCTCCCCATGCTGTACAGTTCATCAAATCAAACTCGTCACAGTGTTAGTGGGTTTCCTTTGTTGTACAGTTCATCAAATCGAACTCCTCACAGTGATGAGTGGGCTCTCTTTGTTGTACATTTCATCAAATCGAACTCCTCACAGTGATGAGTGGGCTCCCTTTGTTGTACATTTCATCAGATCAAACTCCTCACAGTGATGAGTGGGCTCCCTTTGTTGTACATTTCATCAAATCAAACTCCTCCAGTGATGAGTGGGCTCTCTTTGTTGTACATTTCATCAAATCGAACTCCTCACAGTGATGAGTGGGCTCCCTTTGTTGTACATTTCATCAAATCAAACTCCTCACAGTGATGAGTGGGCTCCCTTTGCTGTACAGTTCATCAAATCAAGCTCCTCACAGCGCTGCTTTGACCACCCCCACCACAAGTTGCTCATCCAAATTGTGATGAAGATTTATGAATATTTAATTATCTTTAATGTTTTATTTAACACATGTGTTCATATGTATTCAATTAAAATTTAAAATTAAATATTAAGTGTTTGTAACAGTAGAATTGTGTCGCACTACAAACTTTAAAAAATTCACGTCTGCATTCAGACGAGAGAAAGTGAAAGTATCAAGCAGTAGTGAAAAATATTATGCTATTTCAAGTATAAAGTGTTCGTGTTCAAGCAAAAAACATTGATCTGTTTTCTTTATATATCTATTATCTGAAAATAATAAACGTTTAAAGCAATAAACATACTGTATTCTTCGCTTGTGGATAATATAGTGAGTTCTACTATCGGAAATAATAAACGGTTTAAAACCTAATAAACATATTATTATTCGCTTGTGGATATTAGTGATATCTATTTTTAAAATCCACTATGGTCACGTGATATATGTTCCGGCAGTGATATATCCCCAAAGAGAGGAGATCACTGTGCGGTGTTTGTTCGCACAAATAATATCAAATGTGTCGTACAATTGTTCATAGATCAGAAATGATAGTGAAACCGATAGATATAATATAGTAGACGCATAAAGGGACAGATTGACGGAATTGCTACGGAATATGTCAACTGCACTGGTATCAAAGTATGAGTAACAATAGTTTTGACAAGGCATGCTAAATGCAAACTATTTATACCTGATTTATCACCAAGGCATACTAAATTTTTATTGTTTATGCATGTACCAGATAATCATCAAGGTATACTAAATGCTAATTGTTTATTGTTTACACCAGATAATCACCAAGACATGCTAAATGCTAATGCTAATTGTTTATCCCGGATAATCTCCAAGGTATATTCAACGCTCATTGTTTTTACCAAATAAACAACAAGGCATACTAAATGCGTATTGTTTATACCAGATAAGCACTGAGGAATACTAAATGCAAATTGTTCCAACCAGATAAATCACCAAGGCAAACTAAATGCTAATTGTTCATACCAGATAAATCACCAAGGGGCATACTAAATGCAGACTATTTATATCAGATTATCACGAAGGCACACTTAATGCAAATTGTTCATACCATAAAATCACCCAAGCATACTAAATGCACATTATTGATACCAGATGATCACTGTTTTGATATCAAATGCAACGAGGGAAAATTGAATATACCAAAGACAAGTATCCAACAAATATCCAATCATGTGGTAGTTGACAGATCTGTACTGGTTTCTTCAAGGAGACCATAAGAAAAACTTGAGAATTGACCTGAATTCATATTTTTAGACAAAGTAAATATGTTCACTGAAATTCAGTGTTACTGCATTGCACATCAATTAAATATCAGTGAACTTGTATATTCATGTATACTCATATTACAACTAATATGTACTCAGCGCCTATATATGAAAGATTTTGTAATATATTACATTGTTTTTATCAATTGTTTAAAGTTACATTTCCGTTCAAAATTGCCATACAAATACAAAATACGATTGTAGTAAATAATTAGGTATTAGTTAAAACTATATAATTTATGAAGAATTTTCGAAATTATAGATTGGCATAACGTGCGCTTCCAAAGAGTTACTTCCCTTTAACATTAAAATCCATTTACAGGTTAGTCTGTCAAGCAGATAGCGTCGTTCCTAGAGGTGAATTGAGTTCAATTTTTTTTCATTAAACTTAATAAATACCTGAACATTTTAATAATTATGACTGAAGGCTCAAATGGGTAACTTACATTTAACAATGAGGTAAGCGATTTATACTGTAAATTAATGACAGCCGCGGCTACTACGATAATGGTCACATGACCACGGGGCTTTTACAAGTTCAGGCATACTTAGGTCGAGAGGGTCGGCTGTCCGGCTAGTGCAGTGGTTGTTACACTCGCTTCTCACCTAGGCGTCCTGGGTTCGCTTCCCAGTCCCGGCGCATGTGAGTTTGGTTGGTGGTCACCATACCGGAAAGGTGGGGTTTCCTCCGGGTACTCCGGTTTCCCTCCACAGCACAAGACAACACCAAAATTAAAATATCTTTCAGTACAAATAAATTGCTGGAAATTGCAGCTATGATTCGAAATTCGTCCCAACTTTCGTGAGTCTCTAGTACGTTAATTAGGTAGGAGTGCTGGGACACACTCCGGGTCCTCACATAATGCAGCCTCAGGCGCGGAAGGACCTCATAAACTTCAAAATACACACACACACGATCGAGAGGGTCGTCTTTCGCACTAGACGTTAAACCGAGGTGCAGTGTACTAGGTGCTTCACACCGGGCACTAAAAGACCTAGGCTTGTACTACACACACATCGAGAGAGTCTGTTGGCTGTCGGCACAGCGAAAACATCGTTCGGAAAGGAAAATTGAATTAATATGGACTTGCTACTATCGAAAATGAAAATTGAATTAGTATTGGCTTACTACTGTACCGGTGATCGGAAGGTAGTAAGCCGGGGTAAATAATAAAGTACTGAATTACTAGGCATTTGGTACATCTACTGAAAGTAGATACACTAGGTGGGCTACCGTGTGTACCACGCATTTCGGTGATCGGGAGGTAGTCTAATTAGCTTGGTCAGATATACTGTAGTGACTTTGGTGTACCGAAATATTCAACTTTTAGCAGCGGTAGATTTTATTTAGTCTTAATTACAAAACCTTTGCTATTTAGTTTACATTCATTTCCTGACTGTATTTTACATTTAATTGCTAATGTCCCTTCTTGTTTACTCCGTATTAAAAATGGCAGTTTTGGAAAATTAGGCCATTATTTATTTAGAATTATACATTGTTTAACGCATCCACTGCCCAGCATGTTTACGAATCTGTAAAATACAGTAAGATCTTGTTTCATGAATAAAGAACATTGGAGACTACAATGCTGATTTTTTTTGGCTCAATTTTCGGAACGAATTAAAACCAGTACGAACCAGATACAAGAAATCCAACACCACCACCAATGACGACACTTATCACTAGCAATCCACTTAACAGCCTCTTACTGCATAAATACTATTTTTCGGAAGGGGATTGAGCTTTAATTATGGCCATTTCGGCGGTCAATTACGAGAATGCCAATGCAAACATTCACATTAAATACTACGCAACTTTGGCGAAAATTCCGTCCATTAAGAATTTTGGAAAGTAATATATTTATTTAGAAGATGTTTAAACACGAGAATAGCCCCTGGTTTGACAGGATGTTTTACTTTAACTTACATGTAATTGAAACCGATGAAGTTCTTTAGTATTATGTACGATCTGTGCCAAGTTGTTACACTGGTTTGACAGGATGTTTTACTTTAACTTACATGTAATTGAAACCAATGAAGTTCTTTAGTATTATGTACGATCTGTGCCAAGTTGTTATTCCCCCTGAGATCGTTATATAGGATATACTTTTGAATATTTATAAATTTTGCAAACCAGAGATATACCTACAATTGTCTTTTGATATCGCCATTTCTTATCATATTAAAAGGACTTATTCACATATTTTCGTATTGTTAAGTGTCATAAAACGATGTTTTTCCAAAAAAGCAACCGGACTAACACAGTCAAGTATTCTCTCTTAGGAAAAGCATAAAAAGATAGAAACTATGCCTCCGCCAGAGCTCGAACCTACCACCTCCGGATGATCAAAAACCCATCACTCTAACCACTAGGCCAGAGGGACTTGCAATAATAGAAGTGCATGCTTTAACGCGATGCATGTATTTTCGATCGTTTATTTAAGAAATAATTTTCGATTTAGAGTTGTTTAACGGCTAATAAACAACGATTTGGAGTTCTGATGCGTAGGAATTAAACCCAGAGAGCGTTATCACAAGTGGTTTAATATACCGCATCATAACGAAAAATCTTTGTTTATTAGCCGATAAACAACGATAATGCGAAAAATATTTCGATTCTAACATGACCTGACATTTTCTGCCATTTCAAGTCGAACTATATTTTACAGCTTTGAAATTGTTTTTTTCGGGTTGTTATTGGTAGTTTAACAACGGTGAATTGTGTTTTATGTCTATAGAAAACTCTGAGCGTGTCATGTTAAAATTATACATATAAAAAGTAATTTTCGTTTTGGAATCAGTAACAAACGTTTTGGAAAATGTCAATTGACATAACTGTGAAATGGCCCTCTTTACCTCGGCGCCTTCGGTGACCCGGAGACTGTATATCGGTGTGGACGCGCCAAATAGTTGTAAAAGCGCCCAGTAACCTTCTGACGGTATAAAACACTACACGGACAACTTACCCGTCTTTTACACATGGTGTATCTACCACATGCTGGTTAAATCTAGGGTAGTAGCCCAGTAACCTTCCGACGGTATAAAACACTACACGGACTACTTTCCCGTCTTACCACATGCTGACTAACTCTAGCGTAACCGTCTTAGCTGTTTAAACAACTTTATATGCATGTATTTAGTTGTCATCTTGTCCAGTTTCTTTTTCTAAAATATAGCACAAGACCCTGGTTTAAATCACAAAAGCGGTTAAACAGCTTTATGTATTTGTACATGTACTTAGTCGCTGTCTAGCACAGTTTTGTCTCTTTTATCTAAACTATCGCACGTACACCCTGTTCGAAATCTTGAAAACAAAAAATAATGGAAGGAATAGCATAACATGAACATTACATTTGAAACGATGTTCTGTGATGCAAACGAAAGTTTTTGTTGTTCACGATAAATTTACATATTATAAAGCAACAAATTAGAGTTAAGACTAGATTAGACTTTAATTTTCTTTGCTTATAGTGTGCAGTCATAATATGAATCAACTGTATATAAATTATATTAAACATATATACATTTAGCCCGATCAACTCGCCGTATATTCATAATAAGCGCTGATGGGTTTACGACTAGTTTTCGGAGTATTTTGACAGGTTTGGCCAGGGACCTTCAGGGCTTCCGTCGACTACCGGGTAATTTTGGGGGCATCGACCCGGTACCGGGTTTATGTTTAGGCGGAGTTAAAAATCAATCTCGACCTTGGCGACATTTTTCCTTTGCTTCGAGATCGACTGACGTCTCACCGATGTCCCCTGGAAAGTTGCCTTTAATATCCTTACGGCGCCTGCTGAGACCTAACAGAAGTATGTCCGATCTCTTGGTGCCTGGCGAATAATCGGTCAGAAATCAGCATGTAAACCGAATGAGTGTCGCAAGTGAATCGTCAGGACATCGGACGAGTGCCGACCGGACGTCTAGTCAAAAGTTCTAAATTAAAGTGATTTTGTTTACGCAGGCCCACGCCTAAAAATATGGAACATCGGTCGAGCGTCAAGGCATAATGAACGGTCTGTCTTTGAAAGTCGCTTTGAAAGTCGCTACAGTGAAACTGATTTGAATGCCCATCTCAACTTCTCAGTTCATCTTTTAAGCTCACCTGAGCACCACGTGCTCATGGTAAGCTTTTGTGATCGCCTTTTGTGATCGCACTTACGCTAAGTGTTTAAACATATGTTTCTTAAATTCTTAATTAAACAAATAAAAGAAAAAAATACATTTACATATCCATCTTAATACAGTTAGATTGGACAGATATGCCTATATAAACTCATCCTCAAATGTCGCTCGTTGCACCAACCGTGAAAACGCTTATTTTAAAGGGACTATGTCAACGAAAATATGGTTTCCTATTGCACCGTATATGATATTAGATTACAGAAATGAGCTACACTAAGACAATTGCATTAAATAAAAATAAATAATATAATACATTATGAGATATTTGATAAAACAAATAAATCAAAACAGTTTGTAAAAATTAAAACCCCAAGCAGGTTTGGAACTCACGACGTAGGCCTTCCAGTCATTGGACTTGAACCAAGGTGTGTTGTTCGTACTGTGTGTAAAGGGGCAAACACTTGACATCACCTCATTGGTAAATACGTATTCTAACATGATACTCGCTCATTTTTCTTTAGACAAATAACAAAATTATTGTTGCTAAACTACCCAATAAACAACGCAAAAATAAGTCCCGAATCTGAACGGAGCATTGTAAAATATAGTTCTTATTGAATACAATGGCAACAATATTTGTCAAATCATGTTACAATCGAAAATTATTTCTTAAATAAACCACGAAATATAACGCTTGAAATTTCGACGTAATCACCTCTGCATGAAATACATCTCGCCAATATTTTGATCAACTAATAGCTAAGCATGTATTTTTTCTCTCGTGATTTTCGTGTTTCGGTTAACCGGCAACTGGATCGGACAAACTGGATCTAGCAACTTGACTTCGCATTACGGGTCACGTTCAGGTGCCCTTTTCAGGTGCTAATCAAACTGTTCATTCAAAATGTTGTGGTATAACTGCATACATAAACCACAAATACTATGCACGAAATTAATGTGAAAATTAACTATAAATGATTTATTCCCGAGAATCAGCTGGAAATGCATCACTTTTCAAATACCGTGGCCAAACTTTGCTGTACAAAAAGACGATTTAATTGGGCGCAGCAGGGCCGATATTATATTGTTCGGAAGATCATTTGAATGTGACCTGTTATACGATGTCTTCAGATCCTAACAATGTTAGGATTTGATTTTAATGAGATTGCTGTGGATGCGGCTGGAGTTTCACGTCTTTAAAGCCGCAGTCCATATAATATAATTCAATACATATTAAATTGAAATCAACGTTAATGACGTTTTTCGACTGAACACTTATTTACGAAAGGCATTTTATAAAGTCTATGTTCGGAAACGCTTGGTACGATCGGAATGTACACTAATGTACATTCTGATTTACTCCAGAGGCATCACCAGCTATCGCATACAAATAACTACGATAAAAAGTTACCAAAACGTTATTATTTTACCGATTTCAATGCGGTTTTATGTTTTTTTTTTATCGGTAAGATGTCCATTAGAAACGATTTCTGCAAAGTTTTATTTTATTAACATATTTTTGGACTGCTGCTTTAATATGTTTATACGGATTCGTTTAACATATTTTAGCGGGCTCCGGCTCAAAGCATCTTCAAACTATTTTGTGACGTTAAACACATTGAGACCAGGTTTCTTATATGGTGATAATTAAAACAAAAAGAAGATCTTTTCTGAAAGTAATGGATCAAAGTATTCAACAGAAATATTTCCTGAATGCCATTTTTTTTTAGTCATGTTGATTAATTTTTACACAATTATTTTCTTAATTCTACTTATATTATTTTAAGGGTAATTATGCCTATTACATTGTACATCAGCTTTATGTCGGTTATATAATATTTATAACGTTAAATGTGAAATCTTTATTGCATGCTCTGATATCTTCATTCCGTATCCAAAACGTTATTAATGCATTTTGACTAAATGATAGTAACGATAGTGGTGACAGAAAATAAAAAACCTCATTATTTCTGTATTTTCCATGAATGAAAGTAATTTTTGAATACAAACGTTGATTTATGTTTAGAAGAGACTACCTTAAAACAGAAAATACCATAAAAGCGGACAGTGTCGTCCTGGATTAGCCTGTGCTAATACGGGACGTCACTTCACGCACATTCATAAAGCCCGGGTTTCCCAGGACACGCCTTATTTATATCCACAAATACAAATAGAAGACATCTTATACGAGCACGCAACACATGCATATTTACTAGTAAGGTTTGGGATATCTTAAATACGGAGCAACCTTTATTTAAAAAAGAAAGAAGAAAACTTGTGTGGGTATCTAACTCACCACGTCGGATTCGTTAGAAAAAAATTACAGCTGACAGCTCCCTAACAATCTGCGTAATTCTTACTTGTTATAAATTATTTGCAAACCAGGCTTATATAATATCCTTATAATTCTAATTTTGTAATGTTAACAAGAAAACTATATACAACAATGACCTAAATTTTATAATGATTTTTTTTATCGAAATGCGTAAGCACTATTCCCATTGTATGTGCATTTTTTACCTTTATTTAATGTTATTTTAATAGCTAAATTCAAAACATGGTCCTTTGAATCCCGGACATAATCACACCCGGACAAAATCCCTCCTGCTAATTTGGCATAGCCGGACATTATCCCTCCCGATAATTTAACACCGCGGACAACCCCCACCCCCTATTAAAAACACATATGTTTTATTCTTCATTCGCATGTATATTTAAATTATCATAATGGCATTGCAAATGCTTACAATACCCATTTTAGTGAAAACTTAATTGCTTATCAAAGTGGAAATAAAGTGGACGTTTGACGGCTTGTGTCTGTTTTAACACAAATAATTATTATATTCTAACAACAAAATTTTAATTCAAGGAGCAATTTAATTAAATTATTACCGAATGCAAGACCACCGTTGAGTAAATAATTAAAATAAATTAGCGGACGTATATCTAAAATATTGTTCTTGATTGTGAACAATTATTTTGAATAGAATACAAACGTGGTTTTTAAATGTTGATGGGGGGATTATGTGTGAAAACAACGGGAGGGATTTTGTCCGAGTACGTAAAATGAAGAGAGGGGGATTATGTCCGTGGGGATCTTGTCCGGATACCAGTCCCTTTAATATCTGGATACTTGCAATTTGAATTTTCTTATGCCCTTAATTGTCAAGACAACGCAATATTACGAGCGCTTGTATATGGATAAAAATCACATATTCTAATACAAGTCCAATTGCAGACCCATTGGTGACATGGTATATTGCGATTGCTTATCTATGTAGCAAAATGGAAAAAAAATTTGTTTAGTAACATTGGTATTTGGTGCAAATTCTGTACTCTACTTATACACGATTGGCAGCTTTTGAAAATTAACAATAAGTATCTCTTAACAATTAAAATTGACATATTATATTATATAAATATACGTAAATCTACTAACGATCATTGTCTTAGTTAATTCATACAGTGTTATATACCTAAAAGTGATTAATATTCCGTGGTGGTAAAATGTATTAATCAGTCCACAGCATAGACTAAGGGTGGCAGCGCAAAATAAATAAACCGTTTCGTGAATCACATTATTATGGCTCTAAACATTTAATACAATAGAAAATTTAAAGCATTTAAATGTCCAGATACACATGGTAATTACGGTAGACAAAATTATACAAAATGCTCTTTAATGAAAACCAACAAAAGCAGAACTTTTTAATGTAAGAAGTATTGCACACAGATTGATGAATAAAACATCCGTAATGATACCAATATCAGGTCTTTATAATACAAATGAGCAAAATACGAAATATACTAAATGGAAACCTCCGTCATAAATGTATACAGTCCGAAATGCTTTGAACTCGTGTGGCAGGGTGCTCAAACATGGCTTTGTAACCATTGGCAACATCAGCATAGCTCGGCGGCTTTTCACACACCTCATCATAGGATGGAGGTCCTTCATTATCACTTGAACTTACTGCCCTGGCATCCTGAGTTCCGGAAGTTGTAGATATCCTGGCCCCACGCTGGTGTCCAGTTTGGTTCCCGAGGTCCCGAGCGCGTGCGTTACCAAATTCGCGAGCAAACATTTGTTGGAAATATCGTTGTGAAAAGCATGCGCAAACGCCAATACCCGAAAGGACAAACGCACCCATTATTACTGTGACATATAATGTATATTTTGTAGTTCCTGAATCCGACTCCGTGACTTTACTATCTTGGCATTGTGTGGTACCACACGCATCGACCGTTCTGCAGACCTTTGCTCCACCACAGTCGTGGTCCGTCATACATTCATAGCTGAACCTGCATGGAGCATCTGGGGATTTCGTGGTTGTGTTTACTGCTATTTCGCAATACGTTCCAATAAACTTTGGTGAACATTTGCATTCTGCATTGCAACCATCAGCCGTCCTTGCACACGTTCCATTATTCAAACAAGGTATGTATCTACACGGATCTTCGTAGAAAGGTTGTAGTGGGTCTAGACTGTATTCGCAATTCAAACCGTGGAAACCACAAGCGCAGAAGCACTTTTTTGCAAAGCCACCAATGTTGACGCATGTTCCGCCATTCAGACAAGGACGATTTTCTGAACATACCTCTTCTGTTGGTAGTGTGTTTTTTTCTGTTACAGTATATTGACAAAACTGTCCATAAAATTCTTTTAAGCATTGGCAATACGCCGTGTCTGTTTCTGGATGAATTTTACAGGATCCTTCACCATTACAAATCACGTAGTCGCAAGCTGGATCTGTGACGACAGAACTTGTCATTTCTGAGCAGGTAACCCCTCTAAACCCACAGGCACAAAGGCAACCGGTTAGATTTCCGTTGGCGTACAGGGTGCCTCCATTCTTGCAAACTGCACTGGGCGAAAGATTCGTTATGGTCTCTTTTTCACACATTTGCCCTCGCCAGCCTGGTGGACATTTTTGACACTTTGAGCCATTACAAAAGCCACCATTGCACCCATCGGAAGAGGTGCAGTTGTGCTCAAATATATAGTCCAGCTCGCATTCAGTTCCATGGTATGATGGCAAGCAGTCGCATGATGGTTTTTCCAGTCCTGCTTTAACAATGACAAAACCGTGGCCATGGCAAAAGGTATTGTCTTCGTCGAAGCTGATCGTGTCAGCTTTAATTGTACAGTTATCTGACCGTCGCAAGCTGCAAGTACCCAGATGACATTTCTGTAAGAACGCGTCCGAAACCTGCACTGAAATATATGAAAGAAACTATGAAACATACATAAAATAAATACACAAACGCAGATTATTTGAAAATGAAGAAAGAACGTTAAAATTTGCTGCGAGTAAGAATTTTATCGCAAAAAACATTATAAACATGTCAAAACACCGTAAATGAAACCAACTGATTAAATTAAAACACGAAGAACGATTGATTTATTTTAATTGACCACGAGAAAGTATTTGATAACAGAAATCACAAAAACGGATGCTGAATTAGGTGTACAAATAAGGTTTGCTGAATTAGGTGTACAAATAAGGTTAACATTTCACGGATCATTTTGAAAATAATAGTTTATTGTATGCTCCCCGGTGGTTTATAGGAAAATAACAGTGAAATAAAATTTGATAATTTTCACTGTTTCCATCTGGTTCCCGATTAAAAACAGTAACTAAAACGGACCGTCAACGATGCTGGACTCATTATTTTGACGTCATTACGTTATGATTTCCGCAATATTTTCAAATTAAACACATTACAATGTAACAAAAAGACATAAAAAGGCATAAAATAAAACGAAAATGTGTTGGTTTCGGTAGAATATCGATTTTTGATTCACTCGTGATCATAGAAAAAATATTTTTTTCACTCTTGGCTACGCCACTCGTGAAAATATAAATTTCTACGATCACTCGTGAATTAAAATCGATAAGCTACCGAAACCAACAAATATCCTGTGTGTCCGTTTTATACATACTTTATATTGTTCAATATAAAGTTAAGTTCGACAAACCTATCATAATTAATCCCAACGATATTGTTATGTATCCCATCACCTAATTGAACAATATATTATTTTAGCCCGTACAAAGTAACGATCGAAACGTGATGTGTAATATACACGTTACAGGTATTGTACAACCCCTAAGCAAATTACAGGTTCTAACTGGTGTCCAAGTCCGCTTTTGGCTGCCTTTTGTAACCGTCCATGATCATTAAACCGTTTAAAAAGAAAAAAAAATGTTATTCAAACATTGCCTTAACTGGTAAAGTAATTGGCGAGAGCGCTCAAGCGTTACACGGGTACATTTAAAATACATTCAAAAGCGTTTTACTATTTGTGACCGATGAATGTCAGTAATTTGAAGCATGCATGAAAAATGTAGGTATCGATAACATCATTGTTCCAACTGGGGCGTTGTTGCCAATTTCGCATTGAAATGAACACACTTCTGATGCTGCAGTTGAAACATTTAATAAAATCAACAGGTGTTTAAGCTACACCTTCTAAAGGTATTGACTTGAAAGTTAAAACATAGATTTACGTTTGCATTCACTTATAAGACGTAGAACACATCGATATGCACAACATCCGTACACTGGGGTGTTACATTTGTTAATTAACAGTGACTTATTGATCGTTTGAACAAAATATTAACATATATGTTGAAATATCGTATTAAATTGTATTCCTTAACTAATGTAGTGCAAACGAACCTGCAACCGCTATAAAACTCTTAATTGTGACAGACCAAACTGTTAAAGGCCTAGTTTAAGGAATGTCTGTCGTTTCAGGTTATCATTATATACACAGGGGTACAATACCCCAGATTTTGTTTATTGTTTTTTTAATTTTTTTATTTTTTTGGGAGGGGGGGCAAATAAAGAAGACAGAAGAGAGGTCGCGGTGGCGTAGTGGATATGGTGTCCGCCTAGCGATCAGGAGGTCCCGGGTTCGATCCCCACTCTGGAAGCGTTCTCAAGATCTCCCCCAAAGACACCAAGTACTGGTTCTACCCAGGAAACGGACTCGAGAGTGTCTCAATAAGCCTTAGGCTTTCGATGCAATCGAGATAAAATAAATAGGTTTTAACTAATAAAGAAGGACTAAACAAGGCCTTTAAGAAGAAGGTTTGCTGAACAAAGCATATAATTGTAATTAATATTATCATTAATAAAATAGGCATATTAGTCGAAATATATAGAAACAGAACTAAGAGATACTTGACACACATGCGTTAGGGTATTGGTGGTGTTAGCCTTGCGACTAAATGGCATAATATAAGTTTTTAAATAAAATAGAAGTGTGCCATAGTTTACTTTGTCCCAGTTGACCGTTAGATACTTGTCAATCAAGAAATGTGCTGACCAATTATGGGTTTATATTTCAGCAGTAAATAATAGCACACGGTTGCATAATCCAATCGATATACTACAAATCCTTGGACAAACAACCTTGTACAAACAGAATGTTTGTGTTTAGTTTGACGAATCCAGGCTTCGCTGCAGTACACGGATATGTGTACCGTGCAATGACCTTTGGCGGAAATACTGACTTATACATTACTGGTGTAGGATAGTTTTCCTATTGCCATGACCTTTTGTACATCATTATTTCATACATTCATGATTAAAGGGACCTGTTCACAGATTGACGAATTGACAATTTTTCAACTGTTTGTCACAGATTCCAAAACTAAAATAATAATGTAATATAAAGGAGCGAAATAATACTACGGACATAGAAATAAACTGTAAATACCATTTCGTTAATGAGTAATCATCATTTGAAATTGATAAATTATAAAGCGTTTGTAATGCTTTAGACGATGGAGTAATTTAGAGTGCTTCTGTTGTTTTCGTTTAAACTGTTGACAACACATGAATCACTTACATAAAGTAAAAATACGATACTGACTATAGCAAACAGAATTGTCGAGTCGTTAAGGCGTTAGCTTTTGAACCCGGAGGTCTGAGGTTCGAGGGAACAACTTTTTATTTTATGATCATTTACTTGTTATCATACTTGAGCTCTTTAGTTCCGATGCTTAAATCTATCAAGTTAAAACATTTAAAGGTATGAAATCGTAAACCCACTAATTACTTAGTTGTGTAAATTTTCGAGAATTAAATATAACCCATTTCTCAACGTTTTGCTTGTATTTTCACTTCACGCCGTTCATTTACTATGTTGGTGCAACCTTGGAGAGGGCATAGAAGTCACTTTCTGTCAGGTATTCACAAAGCTCCTAAGGGAAATCTTAACTTAACTTTTACCTAAGTTAGGCATATCTTTAAACCGGTATCTCCGAATGCTTTGCACTGACCGTTCCAAGGCGGTGACCCCAGTTGTAATCATTTTTGTTTTTGTGTTGTGTTTTGCGTATTGTCCTGTATTGTATAGAATTATGTAATTGTATGGATTTACGACATTTACTAAGTTTTCCCTTAGGAGCTTTATGAATACGGACACTGGACACTTTGAATCCGTTTCTTGTGCAGAACGCCGGAACGCTGTAGGGATCGAACAATCAATATCCAGATCGTAAGACGGACATATCTCTACCGCTATGATTATTAGTGCTGTATTTATACGAATAAAAAGTTGACGTATCTGTATTGATCATTAAAAGTCCCACTCATTAGTCCATTCACCTGTTAAAATAATCGTTAAAAATACATCAGCCTCGACAGTTTACGCCATTTATGTTTACCTTTACCAGCTGCAACATTATAATTTCATGTAATCATATCCCGGGGCATATTGCTTTGTTGTTTCTAAACTTAAACACACTGACACAATTTTCTCCTTAATATCTCTTAATTTACATACTGGCCAAAATGTGATCAGTCGACAGGCAGGTAAAATGGTGAAGACTTCTTCATGTGGCAAACAAATTGTAATACTTAGCGTTATTCTAATTGTAACAATGATATCATTTATATACATAATCGTTCTGTTCTGTTCTGTTCTGTTCTGTTCTGTTCTGTTCTGTTCTGTTCTGTTCTCTTCTCTTCTCTTCTCTTCTCTTCTCTTCTGCATACTCGTGTATAAGCAGATCGTGTATATGCATTTTGAATTACGAGATAAATATTTCTTAAACCGAACTAAATCACGTAATACCATATGGCTCGTGTTTATTTTACCCTAAGGCTGACTTAAGTTGTAGTCCTTTAGACTGAAGTCGGTTTAAAAGGTCTTGCGAGCTTATGTTGTTTTGTTATTTGTCTTGCCGACTTAAAATAAATCTTATCTTATCTAATTGTACACTTTTTAATCAAAGAGGGACTGTACGACTTTATACGAAAATATAACGTCAAATCAAGTCGGTATATTATTTAAATAAAATAATAATAAATGTGAGAAAAATTATTTTCAGAAATGCGTTTTTTTATACTATTTAAACTATTTTTTTCTACTGCGTAGTAAAAATAGCACATACATGTGAACATCGTTATCTCGCAGTCGGCGGGAGTTTACCAATGACTTCGAGATAGTAGTGTCTAAAAATATATTTATTTATTTGAGCCTCATCCACAAACAAACATTTACATTATGTTGAATGTGGCCATTCTTATATAGAATTATAAGAGACTATAGCATATATTTACATTTCAATCACAATAAAACAGATACAACAGAATAAAAGATCATTGCTAGCAAATAAAATACATTTTTTTGTAATTAAACATATAGTCATATACTTGTAGTATTTGTGGTAATACAAAACCATGAATATTTAACAATAAATAAAATTAAGATCCTGTATACGTAATTCCGGACTGTACACAAGTGGTCAAATATTGAATAAAAGTATACACAATGCCCGTTTCATAATGAGCAAAAGAGGTGTTAAGATGTTTGCAATATGTGACAAACATGGAAGTGGCTCTAAAGGGCATCAAAACCGCGAGATAAACTGATATGAATAAGTGTGAACATAACATTTTCACCTGCCACTCAATATGCACACTTTTAGAACTAAACAGAACAGAACAGAACTTTATTTACACCTTATGCATACAAGTATGCAGTAAGAGGGACAATATACATTTGGTTATACAATAGTTAGTGAAACAAGTGCTTCGCGGTTAACAAACATGTTTTACAAGAGCTGCAGCAGTGAAGGAAATAAATATTCAGTCCTATTTCCGTATTTTGTTCCGGATTGCTTCTCAATACACTTGGGATGTTTATGTGTGTATTTTTAAGCCAGTGTTCTATCTAGAACATAACATCATTTCAATTAAACTGTAATATAAACATAATAAATATCTGTTCAATGTTCTATTTTAAATATAATTAAATACAATATGATATATGTACTATAGAATGCCAAAATATCAGTCACTGGTTCTAATTCATCGATTTAACTCGAAAAAGTACGGAAACTGATATACGCATTGTAACGCTTTTTAATCTATTCATGAATAAAGGTCAATGTCACATTTCAGAAAGAAGCCTTAATACTTGGTGTAAAAGGCCAGATAACATAGAAAAGGCGTATATATACACTTTAACACGCGAATATTGTCCTTTAAATCGCCAATCTCCCCCGTAGAGGCCTAGTCGTTTGGTGTAAATTCCATACCATAAGTTACACCATTTAAGCATCAATATACTCGCTCGACCTACATCCGATTCATTGCCGGTTATATATGTTTACAATACTAGTAATTATAAAAAATCATCATCATCATCATCATCATCATCATCATCACCCTAATCATCATAATCAACATCACACTCATCATCCTTATCATCCTCATCATCACTACCACCACCACCATCATCATCATGATCTTCATCATCATCATCATCATTATCAGTATCATCATCGGAAACAACATCATCATCATCATCATGACCATCACACTAATCACACTCATCACACTAATCATCTTTGTTTACAAGTACATTTTAACACTTGAACCCTATCACGTTTGACATTGAAAAATATTTACCCTTGTCTGAAAAAACATCCACACTTTTAACTAAATATCATATATCCGACAGCGCACAACTGCCCTAAATAATAATCGTGTATATATATGCCTCTAGAAGAAATGGAAGTAGCGATATTGTCATGTGATCATATCTGGTACTTTCTTTAACACACATCTGATGTATGTATCATCTGAAATTCGTGTGCCGATTAAATACACATATGTAATAAAACCTAGTCAGATTTCTGTCAAATTAATGATTTGTCTTTAGTAATAAATATGGTGACATATATTTTAACAAACAAACATAATAATAGTGATTTTCTATATTCAAAAAGTCTATTTTTTCGTATTTGTCTTTGTTTTAGTATATTTCCAATAGTTTTTTTTCTTCAGAGGTGATTTATATAACAACAAACATATAGAACTACTTCTAGATGTCTTTCTTTTTTGAACATAAAGAGCTCGTTGTGTTCCAAAGCATTCTCTACTAATGTGATGATATACATATACTTTGCTTATCCATCAACCTCATCTCATATCCACATTGCTTGTCCATCTGCCTCATCTCATATAAATATTGCTTGTCAATCTGCCTCATCTCAGATCAACATTGCTTGTCCATCTGCCTCATCTCATATCAACATTGCTTGTCAATCTGCCTAATCTCACATCAACATTGCTTGTCCATCTACCTCATCTCATATCAACATGGCTTGTCCATCTGAACTATCTCATATTAACATTGCTTGTCCATCTGCTTCATATCATATCAACATTGCTTGTCCATCTGTACTATCTGATAACAACATTGCTTGTCCATCTGCGTCATCTCACATCAAACTTGCTTGTCCATCTACCTCATCTCTCATCAACATTGCTTGTCCATCTGCAAAATCTCATATCAACATTGCTTGTCCATCTGCCTCATCGCACATTAACATTTCCTGTCGATCTACCTCATCTCTCATCAACATTGCTTGTCAATATTACTCGTCTCCTATCAACATTGCTCGTCAATCACACTTATCTCATATCAACATTGCTTGTCCATCTGCCTAATCTCACATCAACATTACTTGTCCATCTGCTCTATCTCTTATCAATATAGCTTGTCCATCTGTACTATCTCAAAACCACATTGCTTTTCCATCTGCCTCATCTCTCATCAACATTGCTTGTCCATCTGTACTATCTGATATCAACATTGCTTGTCCATCTATCTCATCTCATATCAACATTGCTCGTCAGTCTCACTCATCTCATATCAGCATTGCTGGTCCATCTGCCTCATCCCACATCAACATTGCTGGTCAATCTGCTTCATCTTATATCTACATTGCTTGTCCATCTACCTCGTCCCATATCAACATTGTTTGTCAATCTGGCTCATATCAGATCAACATTGCTTGTCCATCTGCCTCGTCTCATATCAAAATTGCTTGTCCATCTGCCTCGGCTCAGATCAACATTGCTTGTCCATCTGCCTCGTCTCTTATAAACATTGCTTGTCCATCTGCCTCATCTCACATCAACATTGCTTGTCAATCTGCACTATCTCATATCAATATTGCTTGTCCGTCTGTACGAACTTTCATCAACATTGCGTGTCCATCTGTACTATCTTATATCAACATTGCTGGTCATATGACTCATCTCTCATAAACATTGCTTCTCTATATTACTCGTCTCACATCAACCTTGCTGGTCATCTGCCTTACCTCATTTCAAAATTCCTTCTCCATATTACTCGTTTCATATCAACATTGCTCGTCAATCTTACTTATCTTATATCATTAATGCTTGTCCATCTGCCAAATCTCGCACCAACATTGCTTGTCAATCTGCCTCATATCATATCAACATTGCTTGTCCATCTGTACTATCTCATAACAACAGTGATGTCCATCCGCCTCATCTCACTCAACATTGATTCTCCATCTGCCTCATCTCTCATCAACATTGCTTCTCCATCTGCCTGATCTCTCATCACATTGCTTGTCCATCTGCCTCATCTCTTATCAACATTGCTTGTCCATCTGCCTCATCTCCATCAACATTGATTGTCCATCTGCCTCATCTCTCATCAACATTGCTTGTCCATCTGCCTCATATCTCATCAACATAGCTCATCATCATTGCTTGTCCATCTGCCTCATCTCTCATCAACATTGCTTATCCATCTTTTTTATCTCACATCAACATTGCATTTCCATCTGCCTCATCTCTCATCAACATTGCATGTCCATCTGCCTTATCTCACATCAACATTGCTTGTCCATCTGCCTCATCTCACATCAACATTGCTTGTCCATCTGCCTCATCTCTGATCAACATTGCTTGTCCATCTGCCTTATCTCACATCAACATTGCTTGTCCATCTGCCTCATCTCTCATCAACATTGCTTGTCCATATGTACTAACTCATATCAACATTGCTTGGCCATCTGCACTATCTCACATCAACAGTGCATGTCCATATGTACTATCTCATATCAACATTGCTTTTCCATCTGTCTCATCTCTCATCAAAATTGCTTAATCATCTGTACTATCTCACATCAAAATTGCTTGTCCATCTGCCTCATCTCATATCAATATTATTTGTCAATATTACTCGTCTCATATCAACATTGCTGCTCGACAAACTTACCCATCTAATATCAACATTGCTAGTCCATCCGCCTGATCTCTCATCAGCATTTCTTGTCAATCTTTCTCATCTCATATCAACATTGGTTGTCCATTTGACTGGTCTCATATCAACATTGCTTGTCAATTTTCCTAGCCTCACTTCAACATTGCTTGTCCATCTGCCTAATCTCACACGAACATTGTTTGCCCATCTGCATTGTCTCAAATCAACATTGCTTGTCAATCTGCCTCTTCTCACATCTACATTGCTTGTCCATATGCCTCATCTCACATCAACATTGCTTGTCCATCTGCTCTATCTCATATCAGTATTGCTTGTCCATCTGTACTATCTCATAAGAACATTGCTTGCCCATCTGCCTCATCTCACATCAACATTGCTTTTCCATCTGCCTCGTTTCTCATCATCATTGCTTGTCCATCTGTACTATCTCATATCAACATTGCTTGTCCATCTGCCTGATCTCATATCAACATTGCTTGTCCATCTGCCTGATCTCATAACAACATTGCTTGTCAATCTGCCTCATCTCTCATCTACATTGCTTGTCCATATGCCTCACCGCACCTCAACATTGCTTGTCCATCTGCTCTATCTGATATCAGTATTGCTTGTCCATCTGTACTATCTCATAAGAACATTGCTTGTCCATCTGCCTCATCTCACATCAACATTGCTTTTCCATCTGCCTCGCTTCTCATCATCATTGCTTGTCCATCTGTACTATCTCATATCAACATTGCTTGTCCATCTGTCTGATCTCATATCAACATTGCTTGTCCATCTGCCTGATTTCATATCAACATTGCTTGTCAATATTACTCGTCTCATATCAACATATCTCGTAAATCTCACTCACCTCATATCAACATTGCTTGTCCATCTACCAATTCCCACATCAACATTGTTTGTCAATCTGCTTCATCTTATATCAAAATTGCTTCTCCATCTGCCTCGTCTCATATCAACATTGCTTGTCCATCTGCCTCGTCTAATATAAACATTGCTTGTCCATCTGCCTCGTCTCATATCAAAATTGCTTCTCCATCTGCCTCGTCCCATATCAACATTGCTTGTCCATCTGCCTCGTCTCATATCAACATTGCTTGTCCATCTATCAATTCCCACATCAACATTGCTTGTCCATCTGCCTCATCTCAAATCAACATTGTTTGTCAATCTGCTTCATCTCATATCAACATTGATTGTCCATCTGCCTCGCCTCATATAAACATTGCTTGACCATCTGCCTCGTCTAATATAAACATTGATTGTCCATCAGCATAGTCTCATATCACAATTGCATGTCTATCTGCCTCGTCTCATATAAACATTGATTGTCCATCTGCCTAATCTCACAACAACATTGCTTGTCAATCTGCACTATCTCCTATCAATATTGCTTGTCCATCTGTAGTATCTCACATCAACATTTTTTGTCCATCTGCACTATCTCATGTGAACTTTGCTTGTCCATCTGCCTCATCTCAAATCAACATTGCTTGTCCATCTGCCTCATCTAATATCGACATTGCTTGTCCATCAGACTCATTTCACATCAAAATTGCTTGTCCATCTGCCTCGTCACATGTCAACATTGCATATCCATCTGCCTCAGCTCATATCAACATTGCTTGTCCATCTGCCTCATCTCATATAAACATTGCCTGTCCATGTGCTTTGTCTCATATCAACATTGCTTGTCAGTCTGCCTCATCTCTCATCAACATTGCTTGTCCATCTGCATCACCTCATATCAACAAAGCTTGTTTATCTATACTGTTTCATATCAACATTGCTTGTTTATCTGCCTCAACTTTCAACAACGTTGCTTGTCAATCTGGTTTCATATCAACATTGATTGTCAATCTGACTCGTCTCATATCAAAAGTGTTAATCCATCAACCTTTTCGGAAATCAACATTGCTTGTCCATCTGTATCTTCTAAAATCACCATTGCTTGTCAATCTGACTCATCTCATATGAACATTGCTTGTACATCAACCTCATATGAAATCAACATTGCTTGTCCATCAGCCTCATCTTATATCAACATTGCATGTCCCTCGGCCTCATCTCATACCAACATTGCTTGTCCATCTGCCTCATCTCATATCAACATTGCTTGTCCATCTGCCTCATCTCACATACAAATTGCTTGCAAATCTGCCTCATCTCATATCAACATTGCTTGTCCATCTGTATCACCTTTCATCAACATTGCGTGTCCATCTGCCTCATATAACATTAACATTGCTTGTCCATTTGCATCGTATCACATCAACATTGCTAGTTGATCTGCCTCATCTCACTTCAACATTTCTTGTCCATCTGCCTCATCTCATATCAACATTGCTTGTCCATCTGCCATATTTCATTTTAATATCGCTTTCCATCTGCCTCATCTCGTATCAACATTGCTTGTCCATCTGCCTCATCTCTCTTCAACATTGCTTGTCCATCTGCCTCATCTCACATCGACATTGCTTGTCCATCTGGCACGTCTCATATCAAGATGGATTGTCCATCTGCCTTGTTTCACATCAACATTGGTTGTCCATCTACCTCATTTCATATCAGCATTGCTTTTCCATCTGTATTATCTGATATAAACATTGCTTGTCCATCTGCCTCGTCTCATCTCAACATTGCTTCTCCGTCTGTACTATCTCATATCAAGATTGCTTGTCCATCTGCCTCATCTCATATCAACATTGCTTGTCCATCTGCCTCATTTCACATCAACATTTGTTGTCCATCTGCCTTATCTCTCATCAATGTTGCTTGTTTATCTGTACTATCTCACATCAACATTGCTTGTCCATCTGCCTCATCTCATATCTACATTGTTTGTCCGTCTGCATCATCTCTCATCAACGTTGCTTGTTCATCTGTACTGTCTCAAATCAGCATTTCTTGTCCATCTGCCTCATCTCATATTAACATTGCTTGTCGATCTGCCTCATCTCATGTCAATATTGCTTGTTCATCTGTCTCATGTCATGCCAACATTGCTTGTCCATCTGCCACATCTCACATCAACATTGCTTGTCCATCTGCTTCATCTTATATCAACATTGCTTGTCCATCTGAGCTATTACATATCAACATAGCGAGTCCATCTGCCTCATCTCATATCAACATTGCTTGTCCATCTGCATCATCTCACATCAACATTGCTTGTCCATCTGCTTCATCTCATATCAACATTGCTTGTCAATCTGCCTCGTCTCACATCAACATTGCTTGTCCTTCTGCCTTATCTCAAATCAACATTACTTGTCAATCCGCCTCATCTCTCATCAATATTGCTTGTCCATCTGCCTCGTCTCTCATCAACATTGCTTGTCCCTCTACCTTATCGCAAATCAACATTACTTGTCAATCTGCCTCATCTCTCATCAATATTGCTTGTCCATCTGCATCATCTCTCATCAACATTGCTTGTCCATCTGCCTCACCTGATATCGACATTGTTTGTCCATCTGACTCATCTCACATCAACTTTACTTGTCTATCTGCCACGTGTCATATCAACATTGCATATCCATCTGCCTCATCTCATATCAACATTGCTTGTCTCTCTGCCTCGTCTCATTTCAACATTGCTTGTCAATCTGCCTCATTTTATATCAACATTGCTTGTCCATCTGCCTCGTCTCATTTCAAAATTGCTTGTCAATCTGCCTCATCTCACATCAACATTGCTTGTCCATCTGGCTCATCTTATATCAACATTCCTTGTTTATCTATACTATCTCATATCAACATTGCTTGTTTATCTGCCTCATCTCACATTAACATTGCTTGTCAATCCTACTTACCTCATATCAACATTGCTTGTCAATCTGACTAATCTCATATCAACATTGCTGGTCCATCAATCTAATCGGAAATCAAAATTGCTTGTCCATCTGCATCATCTCACATTATCATTGCTTGACAATGTGACTCAATATTGCTTGTACATCTACCTCATCTGATATCAACATGGCTTGTCCATCAGCCTCATCTTATATCAACATTGCTTGTCTATCTGCCTCATCTCATACCAACATTGCTTGTCCATCTGCATCATCTCATATCAACATTGCTTGTCCATCTGTACTTTCTCATAGCAACATTGTTTGTCCATCTGCACTATCTCATATCAACATTGCTTGTCCATCTGCCTCATCTCACATCAACATTGCTAGTCCATCTGTTTCATCTCACATCAACATTGCTTGTCCACCTGCACTATCTCATATCAACATTGCTTGTCCATCTGCCTCATCTCATCTCACATCAACATTGCTAGTCCATCTGCTTCATCTCACATCAACATTGCTTGTCCATCTGCTTCATCTCACATCAACATTGCTTGTCCATCTGCTTCATCTCACATCAACATTGCTTGTCCATCTGCTTCATCTCACATCAACGTTGCTTGTCCATCTGCTTCATCTCACATGAACATTGCTTGTCCATCTGCTTCATCTCAAATCAACATTGCTTGTCCATCTGCTTCATCTCACATTAACATTGCTTGTACATCTGTACTATCTCGTAGCAACATTGCTTGTCCATCTGCACTATCTCATATCAACAGTGCTTGTCCATCTGCCTCATCTCATCTCACATCAACATTGCTAGTCCATCTGCTTCATCTCACATCAACATTGCTTGTCCATCTGCTTCATCTCACATCAACATTGCTTGTCCATCTGTCATATTAACATTTGAAAATACTAGGTTGTGCCCAGTATTACGCAATGGGAGCATTCTCAGTGCTTTCAGCAATTTGATTGTATTTAAGTACTAGTATTTAACATTGTTGTAACTCTCTATCATGTCATTATCATGTCAAGCTTTCACCTGCTTTTTTAACTAAATTTCCGATAATTGACCCATATTCCATCAACATATATTTTTTATTTGTTATCTATTTTAGTTTATTTTCTATATTTTTTGTATAGAAATGTTATCATTGAGGTAGACCATATTCATATCAAATTTTGTAAGCAAATTTTTGGCGTGCGTACTAAAACATCTACAGTTGCTATCCTTGGCGAAATAGGTAGATTGCTATAACTACTCAGGGAAAAAACCTTAAAATATTGGTGTAAAATTATAACAAAAAATCCGGAATCACTGCCAGGTAAAATATTTCTAGAAAATGTATTAGATACCAGTTTTAATTCTTGCAATTTCACAAATAGACGGGGAAAGGCTATTAATAATACATTAGATAAGCTTGTACATGGCTACTTATGGTCAATGTTTGATATTAACTATTGCTATATACAAATGTTTAAGCAAAGGCCGCGTGACCATTATATACAATATGTGCAATATGTCTGACACGGTGAATTCTTGAAACAAATTAAATTATGAAACAATTAAATCTGTTTTAGGTATGAAACATATTTAGATGCTATTGACCATTATAAATATGGTGTTGCATTGACTAGGCAACGATAAGGTTCTCATTGTCTGGAGATTGAAACAGGACGATACAATATTGTTGATGGAATTAAATAAATTATGTAAACTATACAATTACAAACAATCTTGTTGAGTCAGAATTGTACTCTGTACTCTGTATCATGACTTAAGACAAGTTATAAGATTTAAAATGCTTTTGGTGCTATTAATACATTTGTTAACCTCAGGTCATCTCAAACAAATTGTTGTGTTAAGACGCCTTTTAAAATGTGTGTACTTTGCTCTGTTATGACGTTAACAAGGCATAGAGAATGTCCCATTTTAACCTATTTATGATATACGTTAATCAATTCACTTTATAATTAGATATGTATAGTATAATACATAATATAAAATCTGCTTTATATATATTAGGAACATGTATTCTGAACGTGTAACGTTGCTTATGGTAATCTTTCATAATGTGTTGTGTAATGGCCAAAGGCAATGCTAATGGCGATTTGTCTAATAAACCAGTTTGATTGAAAATAACATACATATTGTTGATACTTCTAGATATGTTTATGGACAAAATTAAGCAGCCGTTTTTATCCAATGCAATTCCAGCAGATGTGCTAATATTCATTAACTATTCATTAACTATTTATTATTATTATTATTATTATTATTATTATTATTATTATTATACATGATACTGCGACGAATTGTCCATTTTTACACCTACCTTTTGATGAATGCTAGGTGAATACTCAGATGTTGAAAGGAACTATCATGGTATCAATATCTTGTGTTATTCTGCCCTTTGATGACAAGGAGGTATGGTATGGAGATTTCTTGGAACTATCATGGTATCAGTATCTTGTGTTATTCTGCCCTTTGATGACAAGGAGGTATGGTATGGAGATTTCTTGGAACTATCATGGTATCAGTATCTTGTGTTATTCTGCCCTTTGATGACAAGTAGGTATGGTATGGAGATTTCTTGGAACTATCATGGTATCAGTATCTTGTGTTATTCTGCCCTTTGATGACAAGTAGGTATGGTATGGAGATTTCTTGGAACTATTTAGGTATCAGCATCTTGTGTTATTCTGCCCTTTGATGACAAGTAGGTATGGTATGGAGATTTCTTGCAGCTGTCAGTTTCCCCAGGGTTTAGCTGCATAATTTTTTAAAGAACATGCTGTTAAATAAATGCTCAGTGTGAATTGTTTAAACGTGTCGTTCCTACGCCTGAAAGGTCATAGTTTTAAAACTTATATTAACGATATATATAAAAACGTGCGTTTAAAAATAAATACATTTAAAACATTGGCAAAACGTGTTTACAGATGGCCATGAAAAAAGTATTAAAAAACAGCAGTATCAAGGTGCTCCTTCTTTTACTCATCTGAAACCAGTGTGTAATGTAAAGTATATTGATCATTTAGAAAAATATCAATAACAGATGAAGTGATAATATAGAATTGAGGTTGTTTTTGTTGCCGTTTGTCAGTTTCCTTGTTTCCTTTAGTTACCAATTAGCGCAAAATGATATCGACGGATTTGCACGAAATTCTGGCAAGGTTTAAAATGTGCCAAAGAACAAATTATTTCATTTTGATGATGATCCAAATTTTTTAAAACTGTCTTTTTTATAACTTCGGATTTGTAAGATTACATAATTAGGGGACTTCCTGGGCGGAATAACAATATTGTAAGCATGACTTTCCAAGATTGTACTTTGTTCTACTTTTAACAGTGTTTATTCAGAAATCGGCTTAAGTCATTGCCAGTAGGAATGGTAAAAAAAAACTAGTTTGAAGATTTGTTAAGTAAAATATTGAACAAAAAAATACAGACAGTCCGACTTTAATGCAATGAAATCATTGGTCTGTAGGTCTTTGATCACAAATATTATTGTCATCATACGCGCACTTATGATTTCTTTCGCTCGCGCTTCCGGTGTTCTAAGCCTCGCGAGATAAACTTCTCTATGTTCAACACTTACCTAGTAGTCTCTATTTAAATCACTTGAAATCGGTCTGGTTATTTTGAGCAAGTCTAGTATAAGAATACTATAGCCTGTAAAACAAAGTTGACATCCGAAGTATATTATTGCATTCTAAAACTAAATAATACCTTTAAACAAATGAAAATTTTCAGTTAATATATTTACAAAGTTTTTTTCTATTTTTCAAAAACGTTGTTAGGCAGTAATGATTTTATTCTGCAACAATATGATACTAATATGTCTATAACAATGATGCAGTATAAAATAGTAACAGGAGAGTGACGTGAAAGAAGATTGTTGATCTCGGAGCATTCAGCCACCTCGCCAGAAGTCTTTTCCACCCACGCTAGTAGCCTACAATTCTCAATGTATATTATTTACAATGCCATCATAAAGCATGTTTTGTTAATTTATAATTAAATGTATACACGGATATTTTTTTGAATTTTATGCATTTCGTATTGTGTATGTTTGCATCGTGTATAATTCACGGTACATCGTCTCAAAAGTTTGAATTCGGCTTATATGCAGGCTTGTTTGAGTGCGGTCACAGCTAGATTTGTCTACCTGACATGCAAGTAACACCTTTCAAACTTATTTCTTACAGTAGATTATCCTCAACATTGAAGATCAGCTTTATAACCGTTCCCAAAACACCTTTGAAATAATTGTTTTATTACCTACATACCTAGGTATAGTTTTCTTTTAAAGTTCGTATCGTACAATGAATCCATCAAAACTATTGTTCACTTCTAACGTTATGTTTTTAAGTGAATGACTAACAAACATAATAAATCTGAACAACAATAATAACAGTCGAAAACATTTCACTCCTCGATTAACACATGTATAAATTACAACCGAAAAGTCTATGTTGTGTCCATGTTGAATTACATTTGCATGTACAGCATTTACTGCGTTTACCTTCGATTATTCGACATGATGCTCTGATCGTCGTGGTTAAATAGACGCGCTTATACGGTATATTGCTTTACTTCATTTGAGCAATTTTCAGTGACTCTGGCATTATTTACTGTCCTGTACTTCTCAAAGCGGATTCGCGTCCTCACGAACATATATAGATATTATATAAGGTAGAGGACTAGGGTTAAATGACGGTGGGCCTAATTCCGTAATGAAATTGAGGCGTTGCGGCGGTCATAATGGACAGTAAACTGCAATGACTTCATGCCCCCATTGCAAGCGCGTAATTGTAATTCAAGGATTGAGTTGACCAATTATGGGTTTATAGTTCAGTGGTAAATAATGCCACATGGTTGCATAATCCAATACATTTACTTCAAATCCTTGGACAAACAACCTAGGACAAACAGATCTATGTTCGTCTACTGGTTAATCAATATCAAAGAATGCATTGCCACGACATCGGCATAGAATATAATGCATTGCCACGACGCACAGGCGAGCACTATGTAAAGTACTGAAAACGCATTCAAGACCCCGACGTGTTTATTACGTATGTTTTGGCTCTTCATTCATGGGTGTTTGTTTTTCAGTTATTATGTCGGGACGTGTACTTCGCAAGAAAATGTCATTTCTACGATTCGCGTCTTCGTAAACAAATATAGACGTTACCAATATACTTGAAAACCAAAACCTGTTATGTGTACATTATATCAAGTAGGGAATAGTGTTAATTTTACACATGATGACGGACACTCGGTAGAGAAATTGAGGCGCTGAGACGGACATTATGGTCAGTAACTGAAGTGGGTCAATGGCACCATCGCCATCGCGCTGTTAATATTGCATTGCATTGCCACGCCGCACAGGCGACCACTTGTAAAGTTCTTAAAACGGCTTCATGACTCCGACGAGCTTACTCCGTATGTTTGCTTCTTCCTTTGTGCGTTTTTCGGAGCCTCGTATGACCAGGTTAACTGTCTCTAGTCTGCTCGTTTTATTCTCAAGAAAATTTTTATGGCAGAAAACGACCATTCGCGTCCTCGTGAACAAATACGGACATTTACAATATACATGAAAACAAAAACACACGTGTGTATATTATATCAGGTAGTAGAATAACGGTTAATTTACAATTTACAAATCGTAAAGAAATAGACGCGATGAGACGGACATAGTCAGTAGTTGAAATGAGGTGATGACGCCAATGCAATCGCATTGTTCATATATGTAGGGGAATAGAATGCATTGCCAATTCGATAACGACATAAATATTCAGTAGAGAAATGGAAAGTGTTCATGACTCCGAAGTGGCCATAGTAAGAGGTCTCGTCTTAAGCCCGCTGGTCAAAGTTGTTCCTGCAACTTTTGTGGAACTAGGACCTGGCTTTGTGTCGCCTTGGTTGACGTCTATTTTATTATGCACGGCATGAATCTGAAACATACCGAAAACTGTGTATTGCATAGTGTTATTATAGAAATAGTAAGAATGGCAACGAATATTCGAATTATGAAAACTAGAATCGTCACAAGAGTGACGGATATACCCCCACAATATGGCCTTGTCACAAAACTATGGCATCCATTCGAAAGAAATGGACAAAGAGAGAAAGCTTTAATTTGTGAATGGTCAACAGTGTATTTGGAAAAATTTAATTTCAATAGGAGCCATAACTCTGTCAACATTTAGTGGTTTGTAACCAAAGTTGAACTTCATCTGTATTTCATGATGTTACACCTATGTACCAAAAATAATTTACATATGTGAAGCCTTTCATGAGTTATTGTCCATGTTTTGGGGGAATTTAAGTCAAAGGGGGCCATAACTGTGTCAGCATGTAATGGTTTGTTACCAAAGTCGAACCTGACCTTTATTCCATGATGCTACACATGTGTACCAATAATTATTTAAATATGTCAAGCCATTGTTGAGTTATCGTCAAGAAAACCATGTTTTTAGGAAATTTAAGCCAAATAAAGGGTCATAACTCTGTCCAAATCTAGTGTTTTGTAACAAAAGTCGAACTTGACCCGTATTTTATGATGATATACATATATACCAAGAATTATTGAATATGTCAAGCCATTCTTTAGTTAAGGTCCGGAAATAATGTTTTTAGAAACGTTAAAGTCGAAAAGGGGCAATAACTTTGTCAAAATTTAGTGGTTTGTAACCAACATCGAACTTGACCTGTATTCTATGATGTTACACATGTGTACCAAATATTATTTGAATATGTAAAGGGTGTTGGAGGTGTTAATTGGTGTTATTGCGTTAATGTGCACATGTGCTCTGAACAACATGTCACCTTCCTAGTTATGTCTTGGAAACTGACTGCGAAGTTGTTTGCATGTGCAAAATAAATGGTTTAAAGTCTTTTCCTTTAAATTAATTTGCAAAATCGCAACATAGTTCTAATCGGTATGTTAAAGTCCGTTTATTTGCTGCATTGTTCTCATCGTGCGTTGGTGGTGGCTATACACCACACAATTATGTCATTTTAGTTATACGTTTCTATCAGTTTACCAGTGGTACATCCGATGACCGAATATTCGAATACTTCATCAATCGAATATTCGAATATCATTTTTTGTATTTGTTGCCATCCCTAATGAATAGAAATACAACGTATCAATTATTGTCTTCTAGTGCAAGCAAACACTGTCATTATCGTAACAAGCAATTAAGTATAACGATGTTTGTCTTTTGTAAATTAAATTAAAATACTTATATTCATTCAAAAGCTATTGCTATAACTTTTATAACATCAAATGCAAATTAATTCACACGTGTGAGCATGATTATAAGTTATCGTGCAATTAAAGAGATAATAATGGACCATCATTCACCTTTGGAATGAAGATAATCAACTCTGTGACGAACGTTCCCAGAATGAGGCAACCGGATGTGACGCCAGACAGGAGGATAACATGCTCTTCAAGCAGCAGGGAGAGTGTTAGCCCCACCCCGCTCAGAATCACTACGTTGTACAGGCACAGGCCGATCTGCTGTGAGTCGTTCAATGCCTCAATCTTCACCTTAATGATATAACATATATTATTATGTATTATACCCAAATATTATAGAGCAGCACTATATGACTATCTAGCAGCAGGGAGAGTTTAAGCCCATCCCCGCTCGAATGACCACATTATACAGGCAAGGCCTATCTGCTGCGAGTCGTTCATGGCTTCAATCTTTATCTTAATACAATGATAGAAATAATCACAATACAATAATAGAAATAATCACAATACAATGATAGAAATAATCACAATACAATGGTAGAAATAATCACAATACAATGATAGAAATAATCAAAATACAATGATAGAAATAATCACATGTTTGCACCTTATGATAGCGGTTTTTGGTGGTTTTACAAAGTGTGCAATAAATGGCAGCTAACCGTTAAATCACTCAGAAAATGCGTTTTAATGCTGAAGGTCAACTAATTTGTCCTATTGAATTAAGCATCCTTGTTAGATTATTTTGCACATAAGCATCATTTATTTCTTGTGATAAATTTACGCTGTACGAGTATATTATACTATCTTTCCTTCTTACATTAAGGTATTCATTGCGATATCGTGTTAAGTTACTATTAAATATCAATAATGAAAATATCTGAAACACAATGCAAAGAATCTTATCCATATAATAACCGTCCTAAAGTTGGGATTTCATCGGACCAGATAAAGTTAACAGTTAGCATCTGCTCCATTTTCAGTAAGTGACACAAGCCACACGAAACAAACAAAAACCAATGACATTCAGATATACATAAAACCTAACCTCATAGAAATGCGAATCAAATTATTTTTAACTTGAAAGCATTCGAAGAGCGCACATATCTACCAAGATTCAATTTGCCCAATCTTCTAATAATAATCTTATCATTTGTTCACTGGCCACTTCCTAGACTCTGAAGAAAATTCATTCATATGTTTGCGTAAAGTTACTAACAAACAGAAAACCAAACAAACGGTAATTAAAACATAACATTCTTGGCCGAGATAAAACTATTAATGAACCCTTACGTGTCTTGTCTCCCAAGCCAGAAAAGCTCCAAAGGAAAGGAGGGCTCCTTCGATGATGTAAAGGGCCCAAGTGAAGTAGGAGGAGTTCTTTGAATAGCAAATGCGGACGAATGGGTGGACGACTTCATCATTGCCGATTGTATAAGACTGGAAATAGAATTGCCACTTGAACTGTCAACCACGTCATTTCAAATAAAGTGTGTTGTTGTTGTTGATGTTTTTATTTCACCTTTCGAATTACTTTTATCTTGTCTGTCTAGACATTGTTTAACTTTCTGATTATATAGAGGAAATATAATCATAATAAATGTTCCAAAGACAAATTGTTTTAAATTGTGTAAGCAATTCACTATTTAGAAAAATCTATTTGCACATAGTGATACACGTTTTCACAAATGTCAATCACATCTAAATTAATCTGCTATTTCATCCAATCATATAAATCGGATATCACGTGTTTTACAGTTAACATATTTTACACAAAAGTGCACCAAGTAAAGCTTTTTGTGATATTCGATGAATGGGAATTTAGTCGTTAACAGTAGGTTTGGAGGAGTTTAAACTGTTTGTGGCTTAGAAAGATCTATCGCTAAACATTATTTAATCGATATCAACGAAATACTCGACAACTAATCTGATACTATTTGCGTCAATACATACATGAATGTACAGAATGTTGCTAAATACATGACCTACTTTGTCGAGGTGCTTGATGACCATTTGATGAGGTGTGTAGATCTCCCAGACGATGAGGACAAGCAGAACAACAGCAACAACAATGCCAATTATCATCAGCAACTGGTAGTCTTTGATGGTCTAAGAAACCATAAACAGTATAAACGTGAATTGTCGAAAAGTTTTTAGATATTCCAACTGACAAAGCGTCCTATGTACATTATCGTATTGACAATGCTGACATCAATATACAGTATTGTGAAGGTAACTCCTTCAAACGTCAACGCTATATTGTTAATATATATTTATAATCCCATGTAACGTATTTGTACTTTTCATTATATAAATTTCTTTATATATATATATATTACATTAACTTGCAGCCATGAGACGTGCTCATACTTTTCGAAACAACATACCATTCTTAGCAGTTTCTTGTTTGTGAAAATCCTGTATACTCTCCAGGTCTTGGAGAACAGAGAACCAAAGGTCAAGGTAAATCCCAGGCAGAAACAAAAAGTGCGTGCCTGTAAATGAATATTTGGTACGGGTTTTAAAATACTCTCACAATAAGTGTATTTAAGGAAATAACTTATTATTTGTAATTATTTTCCAACTGTTGACATGTTTGGTGTATATGTAACAGAAATATTAATTAATGTTTATTCCGTTCGAGTAACAGGTGTTCTATCATCGACAATGCTGGCTTATACGCGCCATTGAGGTGTGCGATTGTGTAGTTGTGAGTTCGAATCCTACATGAACCAAGTATTCCCAACAATTGTTTTTGTCGTATTTTTTTTATTAACGATATCAATACATTGTTGCTACTCGAAAATATATTTCCGAAACAAAAATGAAATAATCCTGTTTAATATATGTCTATATTTATGTGAAATACCGACGTCGATATGGCCAATTAAAACTGTGAACACGCTTGATTTATAAGTCTACCTTACCTCACAGAGAGAGGCGTTGTCCGTCTCTGTGGTCTTAATAAACACAGTGACGTAGCAAAGGAAGCATCCCAGCAACAAGACATTGTTAATGTTCGGAGAAGACAACTTAACCGTCCTACAAGAGCAGCAAGAGTGAATACATGGCGTGTTAGGAATAAGACTTAAACATAGGAAGAGCACATATTTTTGAAGCACAAAATGATGTAAATCTACTTCATCTAGTGGATGAAAAACCAAGTTAACGCAGCCATACATTTGCAATATTTTGAAAGGTACATGTATGCACAGATGAAATTAGTGGCAAACAATCATAAATAAACATGCAAGGCGTTCTTGCTTTACTTGAGTGAGAATGTACAAAATAAGGTTTCAATAACATATGTTCTTTAAAAGTTAAGGATATAACACCAGGGTAAAGGTAAACCTTACTTTTCATCAGTTTATAATTATGTCTAAAAGCATTCAAAATAAAATCAGCATTATTTGAAATGTCAAATACTAAAGCATATCAAACTCAGTGTTACACTTATTAGTACACGTGGTCAATATTTGATAAAGGACTTAGTAATGCAAGCTGTGCTCATTATAAGAGGACTTAGTAATGCAAGCTGTGCTCATTATAAGAGGAATGTTTGATGAAAACTATTTTAAAATTTGCATAATACTTATTAAACAATACAAATGAGGGTACCAGTAAGCATTGCAATTTTTGAAAGAATTCGTGATCAATTGTGATGAAATACATATTGAATTTGAAAATGAATTTCTATATACATGCATTGATGAAAATAATTATTATATTTATAAATCATTAATTGAATAGCTATTGATTATTCATTATTGATACGTTTTTAAATCTTTAAAGCAGACATTTTTACCATCGCTAGTTTTGCATGTTAGGGAGTAAATATGCCTTCAGTTGTTTAATTCAGGACGTACTTGTTCCCATTAACTAAAATCTTATCTAGAACAGCGACAAGAAAGGCTCTGAGGTACCTATTATGTATGGAAAGGATGTTGAAGGCGAAGGAGACAGGGAGTAAATGTTCCCTATGTCCCTATCTAGAGCATTGACTATCTGATGTACCTGTGATTTCTGAAGACGATGTTGAAGATGAAGAAGGAGACAGTGGTGACCATGCCCAGGCCTGCCATAGTGCACATGGAGATGTAGAGAGGCCAGGGAATTATCAGCTCCTCGTGAACGTAATGCGTCGAGTCACGAGGTATCGAATTATCTGAATGTATGAAAAATTAATTCGTTAAAATCATCAGTTTTACTAGTATTCAAATTTAGGCGAATTTGAACTATTATTAATTGTTAGACTGTTTTTGTGCAAAATTGTTGGATAGGTGATGGATACAATAAAAATATCATCTCACATCTTACAAGAAGTGTCAATCAATTTTTCTGCACACAAACAACAATGAATAATTGAACATGAAGTAAAATTATAAATCTGCATATATTATTTTCATTAAAAGTAAAAATATTGCGTCGTTTTTACCTACACAGTATGTGCTAAAATATATTATTGATTTGGAACAACCATACAGTCTCCGCAGCTTTTTCAAAACACCAATACAACGTAAAACTGCACTTAGAAACAACGGCTAAGCAATTAAATGACAAGTCGATTGCGTTTTGATTCATTAGTTGCCACATTCTTTTCCTGAAACATACGTCATTTGATATTTTGAACGCAATACATCTGATTCAGTAAGGCCGCTTTTAACTGTTTTCGTATAGATAAGGTTACTGGCTACAAGAATATGGCACGAACTGCATTGCAATACATTAAGCCATTGCAGTCATATTTCAATGTAATGAAATATATTGCATTAGGTTGCAATACATAAATGCACAGTTTTTAAACGAACGTCGCATTAAGGGTCAGTAGAAAAATAATTTTACATACTACAATGTTATTTCAGGAGTTTATTTTAGACAAAGCAGCATGTCTACTTTGTACAAGGTCATGATTTCCAATTTTTATAGTACAATTACCTAAATATTTCATATATTAAACCTGTATTTTATTAATTTATAATGAATGATTTCGGTTCAAAAGATGTTGTATTGCAATACAATAGTTTTATTTATATTATATTATTGTTAGGCATTACAATATTTTTTTGCATTATATTATTGTTGGGCAACTGTATATCCTCGGGTTGACAAAATGCACTGTGGCCCTTAAAGAATGCAATATGCATTTCATTGTGCCGAAACAAAGGTCGTCTGGATAAACGATGCGCTTTTGTAACACGGAGTTATTTACTGCATTATAAGCGCCTATTAAATCCAATCAATGTGTACATCGCCACAACGTCGTAGCAAGTCATACTACACTATGATAATTCCAATCGTGGACTGCTTCGTGTTTATATTAACAAAGAAGGAAAACAGAAGGGTAAGGTATCTTGGTGGAGCTGCAGCACTAATTAGTATGTGTACCTTTCCAGACGATAGCTCCCGTTTTCCACTCAAAGAAAGCATTTGGTGCCAGATATTGTCTATAAAAGGCAACCAGAACTCGTCGACTGCCTGCAACGAAAGGCTATATCTTGTACATATTGATAATGTACGTATAATTCATAGATATTGATGATCAAAAATACATGCATTTTATATGCTGCTTAGTGAAATATACAATTTTATTGGCTAAGCCAATCGTGAAAATACTTATGTTTTTCTATAACCACGCGTGAAAAAATTGTATAACTCACCGTATCAACAAATATACTCTGACCTTCAAGCAACATAGATAAGTAGCAATGATATCAAATTTCCGTACATTTTCCAAGCAATCCTTGCGTTGCTTAGCAAAGTGATCTTGAGAAAGCAACTTCAATGACCATCATATTTTACAATACTTATGACATAAAATATAAATACAACACTCAGCAGTGTCTGACATTTTCGTAAGAATAAAACATTAACCTTTCAGTTTCCACGATTTTAGTTTCTATTAATCTAAGGACATTCAACAATAACCATCATCCCGGAATAAGTAGATCAGCTTAACTGCAAACATGTACATTCCATTAGAAACTTATCGGAAACAAATATGCTGAGCTAATGAACAGTTATTGGCGTGATAGCATTTTATCTTTCCAGCGACGATACATTCGCAAATGGCGTAATGTGGCAATGCGATTGATACACTAAATTAATATCACTTGCAATTTAATGCCGCAGTGCCCTTCTACATGACATGTTTCATAACTGGTCTAATTATTAATTTACTGCTGGTACAGGTAACAGAACGCATAGGAATGTCTCCCATAAATTAACAATTAAGTCAGTAACAATGTCAAACGAAACTGTACTAAAATAGGTAATAATATATATTAGTGATTAGATATCGTTAAAACATCTAAATTAGCCTGTAATCAGCTTAACATACCGGTCCCAAGAACTGAAAATGTTTATTAACGGTAATTTCACATAGTATAAATCATCATTTGAGTCAAGACTCAGTAGCTAAATATGTGGCAATTTGAAAGAAATAACATTAGGTTAATAACTGTCATCACTATGGATATGTAACTTATATTACTAATATAGCTATAAAGGATTATCTAATAACATACGAATGGGGCTATATAGTATAAAAGAAATAATTTACGTCAATTTATACTGTTATATTTAAATAGCAGAGCATAAATACTTGTTAAGGGTCCAATACACTTTCAATAAAATGGTCAAAAATATTAACAATGCATGGCATTGACAATTATTTTGAAGTTTGCTGGTTATATTAAAGATCAGATATCACGAGAGTATGTCAATAATATGACAAAGTGGTTTTATATATCAATAATATGATGCAATATTTACTTTTGGGAATAAAACAACTTCGAATGCCGCTATACAATGATGCTCCTGTGTACTTTTCTATTGCATTTAAAGTGCCATAATCTGCACTTGTTTTGAACTTGCCCTAATTCCTGAAAACAAGTTGTTAAAGGCACTTGAATTTTGCATACACGGTTTTGAGCATATTGAATAAAATGTTAGCATTATTTACCTTATTTTAACGTCCTAAACTTCGCCCAGTAGTTCTATTTATTGCTAATACATTCACAGCCAAGCACATAAACATTCAACTACAACAGGATAAATTGCCAGACCCGTGTTCAAATCACAAAATAGCAAAATATTGAGAAAAGGAATTGTACAGTTTGTGGCATAAAAATGAATGTTTATTTTATTGAAACACAAAATTGACCATAAAAAATATTTTAAGTGTAGAGACCGCTTTATTTAATTAATGCATTAAACACCTAGTATTTGTTGACAGGTTTTATGTTAATGATACTGATATTTTCAGGACCCTGAATACGTTCCACGCGAATGATTTTGTTGGGGTCTGATCCCTCGCGGAAGGATATTCTTCCGGATGTGCCAACCATTGACGTCTTTCCGGTGCAGTTAAATATAATCTCTCCAATGTCACCATCGGCATAGGTAAACTGGTCCAGTGTTTTTGGATGACCTGCAAATATTCAGATTCCACGTTCAAGCACACATAGCTTTGCATTGACCTGACGGATATGGTATAAACTGCTTATTACTAAAAGATGATATCAATAGCCAAATGTTTTAAAATTCAAAGACATTGTTATGCAAACTAATCCAGACGATACCACGGACGATACCATATGTAAGAAAGTATGTTTTAGTTAACATGTTGAATTCTTAATTCTTCCTTAGGTATATTGCAATGCCTTGTTATGATGCAATGCTATTTGTTGTACATATACTATGATACTTTGTCATATATTTATGACTGGTGTTTTCACAAACACACTTGCAAACTTAAGCGATCTTGAGATCGTTAGTTCGATCCCTCTTCGGGGAGAGATCGAATTATCTTTCTCAAAGACATCAAGTATTCGTTATACGTAGGAAACGCACACATACGTCCTCTCTCATGTTTTCGACACAATCGATTAAAAAAAATGTTTTAACTAAATATAAGCATATATTATATTATTGCGATTCCAAACAAATGTATGTACAGAATATAAGTTTGCGTACACTACGAGTATTTTGATGCTTTAAGTATAATGTTTACCCAATGAGCATTACAAAATGTCGTAGTTAACATAGCTGATATAAATTTTACATGTATAAATGTGTATGTTCAGTAGGTCAATATATAGTATTTACTGTTTCTGCAAACGTGGAATCGATATTAATTGAGAATATATAAACCAGGGATGGCAAAACTATTCGAATATGCGAATATTTGATTGAATGAAAGCTATTCGAATAGTTAAAACGGCATTCGCATATTCGCTAATTTGTATTGCTCTGAAAAACCTGGTCCCGTGTCAAGTGTCAGACGAAGATATATTGAACACACATGTATACGAGCAGGTGTCAGCGATCACTCGTCTAGTTACCATTAAGACGCACCTTCGTCAGACAAAGTGAAACCACAATGGTTATTTGGAAATTGAACCTTAAAACTTTAACGCAATTTTATTACAGAAGTGTAATCACTAGTTTAGCAGTCATTATAGTTGATAAATATTGCTTAAATTTACCGATAAAAGTATGCTTATTGACAGGCACGTATCCAAGTAGATTATAAATATGTAGTTTAGGGATTATTGATCATTTCTTTAACAAAATAACCATTACAACCAGGACGATTATTTATTTTATTTATTTCTTAATAGCGCGTAATTAATGTATGCAAATGTTTTTGCAATATGTTAATGTCGATGTTACTAATCGGCGCTAAAACCTGAATCAAAATAGTAACACTATGTTTCTAGATCACCAAGCTCACAATAATTGATATGAGAATCTTTGCGAATATTCGAATATTCGAATGAATGCAAATGCGATTATTCGAATACCGATTTTGGTATTCGATGTCATCCCTAATATAAACATAAGAATATATATAACACATATGAAAGGAAAATGACATATACAGTAGAAACTTGAAAGCATTATTAGCACATGCTATTTTAAATTCAGTTTATAACCACACATAGTGAAGAAAATTCTACAAAGTCGTTTTGATATATGTATTGTGAGAGCTTCCATAATTATCACCTTTCAGTCAAGTTATATTTCATATGCGAATGTAATATCTACTGCTGAAATTTATTTATTTCGAAACGAAAATGTTGAAACCAGGAACATTATTGCGAAGTAAAATGTTTTGAATTAATACGTGTATAGGGTGGCACTTACCAATTTGCGCCAGTGTTTCTATCGTGCAGTTCAATGCCAGGTCACACAACCATATATGGTCGTAGCACTGGGCAGCGATGAAATCATATTCCGTGGAGGTATGGTTGTAGTTGGGGTGACTGAGAAAACGTGCCATGAACTCCAAGTCTGTCAAAGTATAGTTATCATGCAAATATTTTCTCTTGAATCAATTTATTTCCCATGTCAGATGGCTCACTAATGTGCTGACATCATTATTTATCCAAAATTCGTAACGAACAACAAACCAGTGTAGCACCTACTGGTGAGGTTGACAATAATTGTGTGTTCATTATAAACCAAAAATTCGTGACAAATGGAAGTGTCAACCATCAATATCATCCCAATGTTGCACCTACTGATGATATTTGCGATGCACCTCTCCTCTTTGGGATAACTAAAGATGGCCCGGGTCAGGAATGCTTTGTTGTCAATATGTCATCAATATCAGCCTTATGTGACACCTACTGGTGAGGTTATTATTTTTATCAACCAAAAAATTCGTGATCAATTAATGTGTCAGTTATCAATATCATCCCAATGCTAACCCTTCTGGTATAGTTGGCGATGCGCCTATTTTCTTTGGTGTCATTCAAGATGGGACGGGTTAGAAATGTATTGTCATCATGTTAAACAAAAAATGCGAATATTAACTCTTGACGGTTTGCGATGCCCCTTTCCTCTATGGGCTTACTGAAGATGAGGTAGGGCATGGAGGGACTTTGTTGTCGTCATTATGAACCCAAAATCAAAACGAATATCTATCAAACCAATGTCACACGTACTGGTGTCCCTCTACTATTGAAGATGAGGTAGATCAGGCATGTTTTGTCATCATTATCGACCTACAACTTGTGACCAATAAATGTTTCTGCGATCTATTGATTTACGAATATTTCATAAACCAATGTCAACCCAATAATTGCACTTACTGGTAAGATTTGCTAAATCCCTCTTTTATATGGGTTAAATGAAAATAGAAAGGGTCAAGACTGTTTTTGTCATGAATATGGCAGGTAAGGAATGTTGTTCTTTATTAGCGCAATATTCATGGAACACGAATGTTTGTGCCATCAATATCAACCCGATTTTACACCTACTGGTGAAGTTTGCAACGCCCCTCTCCTCTATGGGGTTATTGTAGATGGGGCGGGTCAGGAAGGCTCCCTCGATGGCCAGGTTCATCTGTTCCACGGTGCAGTCTACGTCCGCGTTGTTTGCCTGCCAAAAGTTATCCGAGAACCAGCCCTGTAGCAACCAGACGATCTTCGGACTGTACAGCCCGATCTTGTAGGCCTTCAAAACATTCGAATTATTTGATTAAATAAAGCCATGGAATATCCAGACTATCCATACAACCCGATCTTGTAGGCCTTCAAAACATTCGAATTTTATGATTAAATAAAGCTATGGGATATCCAGACTATCTATACAAGCCGATCTTGTAGGCCTTCAAAACATACGAATTATTTGATTAAATAAAGCTATGGGATATCCAGACTATCTATACAAGCCAAACTTGTAGGCCTTCAAAACATACGAATTATTTGATTAAATAAAGCTATGGGATATCCAGACTATCTATACAAGCCAAACTTGTAGGCCTTCAAAACATTCGAATTATTTGATTAAATAAAGCCATGGGATATCCACACTATCCATACAACCCGATCTTGTAGGCTCTCAAAACATGCGAATTATTTGATTAAATAAAGCTATGGGATATCCAGACTATCCATACAACCCGATCTTGTAGGCCTTCAAAACATTCGAATTATTTGATTAAATAAAGCTATGGAATATCCAGACTATCCATACAAGCCGATCTTGTAGGCCTTCAAAACATTCGAATTATTTGATTAAATAAAGCCACGGGATATCCAGACTATCCATACAAGCCGATCTTTTAGGCCCTCATAATATTCGAATTATTTGATTAAATAAAGCTATGGAATATCCAGACTATCCATACAAGCCGATATTGTAGGCCTTCAAAACATACGAATTATTTGATTAAATAAAGCAATGGAATATTCAGACTATCCTTAAAACCCGATCTTGTAGGCCTTAAAAACATACGAATTATTTGATTAAATAAAGCTATGGGATATCCAGAATATCTATACAAGCCGATCTTGTAGGCCCTCAAAACATACGAATTATTTGATCAAATAAAGCTATGGAATATCCAGACTATCCATACAAGCCGATCTTGTAGGCCCTCAAAACATACGAATTATTTGATTAAATAAAGCCATGGAATATCCAGATTATCCATACAACCCGATCTTGTAGGCCTTCAAAATATTCGAATTATTTGATTAAATAAAGCTATGGAATATCCAGACTATCCATACAACCCGATCTTGTAGGCCCTCAAAACATACGAATTATTTGATTAAACAAAGCCATGGAATATCCAGACTATCCATACAACCCGATCTTGTAGGCCCTCAAAACATACGAATTATTTGATTAAATAAAGCCATGGAATATCCAGACTATCCATACAACCCGATCTTGTAGGCCCTCAAAACATACGAATTATTTGATTAAATAAAGCCATGGAATATCCAGACTATCCATACAAGCCGATCTTGTAGGCCTTCAAAACATACGAATTATTTGATTAAATAATGCTATGGGATATCCAGACTATCTATACAAGCCGATCTTGTAGGCCCTCAAAACATACGAATTATTTGATTAAATAAAGCCATGGAATATCCAGACTATCTATACAACCCGATCTTGTAAGCCTTCAAAACATTCGAATTATTTGATTAAATAAAGCCATGGAATATCCAGACTATCTATACAACCCGATATTGAAGGCCTTCAAAACATACGAATTATTTGATTAAATAAAGCTATGGGATATCCAGACTATCTATACAAGCCGATCTTGTAGGCCCTCAAAACATACGAATTATTTGATTAAATAAAGCCATGGAATATCCAGACTATCTATACAACCCGATCTTGTAAGCCTTCAAAACATTCGAATTATTTGATTAAATAAAGCCATGGAATATCCAGACTATCTATACAACCCGATCTTGTAGGCCTTCAAAACATACGAGTCCACTTTGAGGCAATACAATAATAACGGTCAATCTAAAAAAATATGAATCCTAATTCACGCGATCATGACACACTGGTTAAGCTTAATTATGAGGTATAATGAATTATTTGATGAAATAAAGCCATGGAATATCAAGACTATCTATACAACCCGATCTTGTAAGCCTTCAAAACATTCGAATTATTTGATTAAATAAAGCCATGGAATATCCAGACTATCTATACAACCCGATATTGTAGGCCTTCAAAACATACGAATTATTTGATTAAATAAAGCTATGGGATATCCAGACTATCTATACAAGCCGATCTTGTAGGCCCTCAAAACATACGAATTATTTGATTAAATAAAGCCATGGAATATCCAGACTATCTATACAACCCGATCTTGTAAGCCTTCAAAACATTCGAATTATTTGATTAAATAAAGCCATGGAATATCCAGACTATCTATACAACCCGATCTTGTAGGCCTTCAAAACATACGAGTCCACTTTGAGGCAATACAATAATAACGGTCAATCTAAAAAAATATGAATCCTAATTCACGCGATCATGACACACTGGTTAAGCTTAATTATGAGGTATAATGAAATAATCTGAAATGTTCATGCACTGAAACCATACAGACCAATCTTGTAATCATTAAAAATATTAGTCATAATTGAGGTGACAAACGCCGAACGGTTAACTTCTATTAGGTTTTATTTATATTTATAATATATTATACAATTTATATTATTAAACAACCCTTTTTGCGTGGTATAATGCGACATTTGTTCTATTGTTTGAAACGGTACAATTTAAACGGTCAACTTCAACAATACAAGTCCAGTTGATACACTTATAACAGTCAATTTGCAAGTTCAGGATACAGACAGATATACTCTGGAATACAATACTACCTTTGGACCGTAAGCGTTTTGATTCTGTAAACATTGAAATTATTATTCATATTTAACGCGATCAAGACACAATGGAAAAAAATATTATTTAGACTGCTTTATTTTTACTCCTATTTGATATTTTCACTGATAGTGTCGATACTTTCTTCAGGTTCAATATCAATCTCTTGCACACCGGCAACATTCCATTCACATCTGTAGTTGGCTCGGAAAGTAGTCCCGACTCACTTGAGTTTAGTCACATAATCATACCATTCAAAATGGCGACAAAGATAATACCATCCACTCTGTTTTGTTACATATGCGAACTGATTCCATCTGCGTAAATGGGCATTAAAACAGTTCCAATAAAATGAATCATATTATTAAATTCTCTCCCGCCCCCCATTTATGATATTTTTAAAACCATTTATTCTTTATTTCTATGCTTGTGGTCCATACAATTAACTTTAATGTGCGTTCAATACATTTTTTCCCTTTTGACAAGATTCGTGTCATTGAGCCCGTTGCAGTGGTGTATGGTGAGAGTAAGGTAAAATTTGTAAGGGATTCATATTTTCAGTATACTGGCCAGTTTACCTAATATAATATCAAAAGTATTTCAGTCTATAAACGATTGTTTTAGCAATCCTGCTTCATATAATACTTAGCTAAATAACACGTATTATTATGTTTTAAATCTGATTTTATGGAATGGAATATTACAAGACTTCAAATTCTACTAGAGCAATAACTATAAAATGAAAAATATTCCAGCTTTATTGGCTGTTATAGTGAACATATAACAAGTAAAAGATGTTCATCATCAATGCTATAAACATTGCACATTATCTAAAATAAACAACCTCTATCAATATTGAAATAACATCCGTGTATGATAATGATGCAATCAATGTGTATTAGGAATAACAGATAATAACTGCAAATGTATTGAGGAAACAAATAACCGAAATAAATAAAATACGAAAATAAAGTACTTGTAACACGCGTTATTAATAACAGGTTAAAGGGTAAATGCAACGCCGAAATGTATGCCTGCACTTGATCGCATTTAAAGCCACCGCATCCGCTTCGAACCGAAACATAATATTATCGAAACAAATAAAATGCTGCTCATGTTCAGAATTGAAGTATATTTACACTCAAAATCGTTGTATTTGAGCTTTAACTTTTCTGAAAATGTACTACATGTATTTGTTGACATTGTGCATAACCTTGACATTGAAACCTTTCTTTAGTGGGGCAATGGTTGGATATGGTGGTTGTGTCACAACAGTGTGCGTTACTTGGTGACGTATTCAACCTAATAAGCTATGAACCACAACAAGTAATACTCGTGTTTTATTAACTGGTCAATTGACCATGTTTTACGCCATTCAAATTTGTAAATACACTCGAATTTTGATAAATATTTTACATGGTTGACAATATTTTCAGAAAACGTTGTAAAAGCTTTCGTAGTCAGTAATAGTTTAATATTAAGTAACGATGTTTTTTTTACATTTTACAATTGGTAAAACATATGTTGTAGATAGGCAGACGGAATAGCTTAGTAACGTCTCACTTGCGTACATAAAACACAGTCTAATACAATATAAAAACAGGATATATATGTACAAATCCCCTTAGAATAAAATTATTAGGAACGAACATTCTAAAATACCTTTAAATACAAGACTGTTAAAAACTTATAAATGAATGCTAATAAGTGATGTATGCTCAAATCGGATTCGGTGCCTTTACGGTCAATACTTACGTCACAGAGTATGGCTCTTGCGCGGTCCTCGTATGTACTAACTACAATGATGCGTGCATCGTGAGCCTGCAAAGTTATTAGTGTTATTAGTATAATGTAGTACCTACTGTTGTAGTGGTGATTTCTGTTGTAATGGTTGCAGTGTGACAGTGCTGTTGGTAATGGTGATTGCCGCCCAAACTGTATTAATATCATATGTGAGCATCAACATGATATGTGAGCATCAACATGATATGTAAGCATCAACATGACATGTGAGCATCAATATGATATGTGAGCATCAATTCTTTCTTAAGACCAATTGTATCGTTTGTTCTTTTTAAATTACTTATTGTATGTTTTTTAAATGACGACTGCGCTATAGTAAAAAAACAATCAATAGTGCATGCGTTTTTTCAAAAACGACGACGCTTTGACCAGGCATATACCTTCAGAAACGATCAAAATCATGATAAAGAGTTTAGAAATATAGAAAATAATGCATAAGACTTCATTATTGTTTAAACCACTGGCTCATCCACTGCAATTAATAAACAGATGGGTCTCTTTCGACCGTCAGCGCATCAATGTTGGAAATGTCCACTAAATCTAGCAAAAAAATTTATTTAAGTGTTGCACTCGTTCAACATTCGTAGTTATGCTAATCGAACTAACTGCGACCAAGTTTGTATTGTGTCTGTTTACGTACACTAGGTACAGGTATTTATGTAGGAATGAGTACAGTAAATGTACTTATCTCAAATGATATCAACATGGTTGACATTTGTGAAAATGCCCATTGGGAATCAGCTAACAACCATTAAGTTGACATTGACTTGAATACTGGTAAACTTGTCAAATGACTTTGACTTCAAAAAATTTTTTTTTACTTAACCAACATCCTATTCGATTATGAACACTGGCAAACGAAATGTGAAACAAAGTCGGTGGACATTGAATACGAAATATAAGTAAATGGTTTGGCGATCTAAAAACCGTTAAATCCGGGGCAATTAATTACGGCGATGAGTCAAGCTACGTAATTTGAACGTTTACGAAAATTAAACGTGTTCATTTTCCATCAATTTATTAATCTTTGTATAAATGTGATTTAGCTTGTAACTCGCTAAGATAAGTCTCTTTTACAATGCTTCTTTAAAAAAACACATGCATGTACGGTACTTCTGTGTACAGATACCATATCTAGGAATGTTGTCAGGACGACAAGTGATACAAATTATTTAATGGCATGCAGTGAGAGTGGAAAATACCAGTGAATATTATAGATTATATTTTTTGATTTCGGTGAATGATCGAACTTCATTGCACGAGCGGTTAAAGGAACAAATATATACACGACTGACGTAGCTTTTGGACAATAAATTTTAAAAAAATGCGCGAGGTACGCTTAAACGTCACAAGTTCGTGCATTCTTACGTCAGGAATGAAGTCACAAATGATTCCAAAAAAGCCACTCAGTCGTATGGTGGGACTAAAGTGTCAAATATTGTGCATCGTTGACGCTTAATTATATTTTTGCTGAATGTTATACTGTGTTTTCTGTAAACACATGTATTCAAATACTGTACATGTATATAAATTTGCAAAGGGAGGTAAAACACTTCTGGTAGATCTATTTTATTTATAGAAAAATGATCCGTTTTATGTTATATTTTCACTGCAGTGCAAATATCAAATTTTATTTCACCAATACAATTCTATATTTCACTGAAAAGCATATAATAAACATCAATTATTCCACTGTCTGTTGATTAAAAATAGAACGTTTGTTCGTTTCACTCCGGGGTAGATTATAACGTTTCAGTTAAGTTCGCGTTTATTGAGTCTCATTAACACAGAATGAAAATGATTTTTTTTTCTTGGTAGATCTAACAATATATGAAATAACAAGGCTTGTCACAAGATGTAACAAATGTCCCCCAAAGCATATGCTTGTCAGAGGAAGGCAACACCATGTCAGAGTACAATATTATGCCCAAAGTTATTACATTCCTTAAAAATGATGCTTCCTACAAAAAGTTCATTCTAATATTTAACCTTTAATTTTAACTTTAGACCCACAGATCGTGATTGGGGAGTATGTAAGTGGTATACGACACATCGTCTGGTCATTGGAAAATACAATTTGAAGAAATATTAAAATTATTCGAAGTTGTGGAGCAGAAACTAAATTTCTTGACCTTTGCCCTTGAATTGTGACCTTGCCCTTTGATCGAGAACCATAGGAGTTGTATACGACAAATCGCCTAGTCATGGGAAATAATATTCTTAAGTAATATAAAAATCTTTCCATACGTTTAGACGTTCTGGTGGAGAAACAGAAATCCATGACCCTTGACTTTGAATTGTGACCATGACCTTTGACGTACACATATGGGAGTTGTATGCGACATGTCTGGCCATGGAGAAAACTAATCTGAAGTAATATTTATATCCCTCCAGATGTTTAAAAGCTACGTAGCGGAACCGAAAAATCCTTGACCTATGACCTTGAATTGGAACCTTAACCGTGACCCTACTAGTATGGGAGTTATACGCGACACATCGTCTGGTCATGGGTAATAATAATCTGACATTATAATAAAAATTTTACAGGCGTTCAGAAGATATGGGCTGACACGGAAGTTCATGACCTTTGGCCTTTATTTGTTACCTTGACCTTTGACCGACGAGCATGGGGGTTGTACTGGACACATCGTCTGGTCATGGGGAATAATAATCTTAAGTTATATCAAATCATTAAAGGCGTTTGGAAGTCATGAACTTTAACCTTGAATTGTTGCCTTGACCTTTGACCGACGAGCATGGGAGTTGTACGCGACACATCGTCGGGTTATGGGGAATAATAATCTGAAGTATCTATCCAGGCATTAAAAAGTTGCAGAGGGGAAACGAAATCCAGAAGGACAGACCCAACCACACACCCACCCACCCACGGACGGACGGTGCGACTGACTACAATATACCCTCCTTCGGGGGCATAAAAAGAGAATCTGTTGGTTTGAATGTAAGATCGTATTCTTGAGGTTGGAAAGCGGGGGGGGGGGGGGCATTAGATCGGGAATGACAAACCTTAAGGTTAGCAAGGTGGGACATGGGATCAGGAATTACAAACCTTGAGGTTAACAAGACGGAACATGGGATCAGGAATGAAAAATCTTGCGGTTAGCAAGACGGAAGATGGGCTCTGAATGACAAACATTGACGTTAATACGGCCAGACATGCGCTCCCAATGGAAAATCTTCAGGTAAGCAAGGTGTGGTATGGGCTGAAGAATGCCAAACATTGACACACCTTGAAGTTAGCAAAGCGAGACATGGGCTTCTGAATGACACATCTTGAAGTTAGCAAAGCGGGACATGGGCTTAGGACAGAACAACCTTGAGGTTAGCAAGACGGGCCATGGTCTCCCGAACGACAAACCTTGAGCTTAGCAAGGCGAGACATGGTCTCCCGAATGACAAACCTTGAGGTTAGCAAGGCGGGACATGGTCTCCCGAATGACAAATCTTGAGGTTAGCAAGTCGGGACAGGACATGGTCTCCCGAATGACAAACCTTGAGGTTAGCAAGGCAGGACATGGTCTCCCGAATGACAAACCTTGAGGTTAGCAAGGCGGGACATGGTCTCCCAAATGACAAACCATGAGGTTAGCAAGGCGGGACATGGTCTGCCGAATGACAAAACTTGAGGTTTGCAAAGCGGGACATGGGCTTAGGACTGAACAACCTTTAGGTTAGCAGGACGGGCCATGGTCTCCGGAATGACAAACCTTGAGGTTAGCAAGGCGGGACATGGGCTCCCGAATGAACAACTCTTGAGATATGACTTCAATATTGGCTTCCTTCAGGGCCGCCACTAGCTGATCCATGGTCTGAAAATATGCCATACCGTTTGGGTCCAAAGTCAATATACACACATGTATGAATCGATGTTACTACAGGTAAAAACGTGTACGTACAGGCTTTCTTTTGTACCTGCATGTCTACATTTATACCGTTTCTTACCCAAACTCAACATATGCACACATTCTTATTTTTTAATGTAAAATACTTCAATACAGGGACAATTTTGTACCTGCTGGTATATCTATTTTTACTTTTAACCGAAACGGTACGTTGGTTACATGAAAGCGTGTAAACGATGTTTCGTGGTAATTACCGTACTTTCTAAACCTTTATCTTTAATGACTTAATAAAACATAAAACATTGATTGCTGGTAAGATAAATTTCATGTGACAACTTTTTCCAGACGTGCAATAGAATCTTGAAATATTGAAATAATCGAAACAATTATTTGTTCAAGTATTGTGTCGAATGCATTTACAACGTATTCCAATGATTACGTATTATTAAACAAATACTTCTTTTACCAAAGAAAAGAATTCCCCCACTTCATATATATTGGCCACGTCAAACAATATTTCTACTACCACATGAAATAATTTCTCCTCTTCGTGTATAATGGCTACGTAAACAAATGCTAGTAATTCCTAAACCTTAGAAAAATATCCTCAGCTTCATGTATAACGGCAACGTAAACAAACTGTTCCCTTACCACGGAAAGGAATTCCTCCGCTTTATGTATAATGGCCACGTAAACAAATAGTTCCCTTACCACAGAAAAGAATTCCATCGCTACGTGTATAATGGCAACGCGGCGCCAGTTGAAGGTTTGAAACAATTTCAAGCGCGTGGGATTCATCGTCTGGTCCGGGCCTGCCAGTCTAAAGAACTTCCGGAACCGCTTCCGATCTGAGAGGATGGGAGAGGAGGCGGCTTGGGCAAGTTGGAAACATCCGGGATGGATACTGTAAAATCATTTTTATTCGCGGTGGTCTAATGTTTGCGCATATCGCGGTCTGAACACAGACACCGCATACATTTTCTTTTTGCGCGTGTATTTGAAGAAAAAAAGATCAAAATAAAATATGCGCGAATTTCAAGAATGTGCGAAATATAGACACCGCGTAATAAATGATTCAACAGTTATACAAATCAGGCGTGTCGTAGGAAAACCGGGCTTAATGCATGCGCGTAAAGTGTCTTCCCTGATTAGCCTGTGCAGTCCACACAGGCTAATCCAGGACGGCACTTTCCGCCTACAGTGGATTTATGTTTAGAAGAAGCTTCCTTGAAACAAATATTGTTTTCACCTCCACATTTTATTCCTCAACATGTAAATGGCACTGCATAATAACTATATTGAAAGATGTATGCAGCACCTGAGGACCATTATAGCATATGCCATCAACAGTTTGACAGAAGAAATGTGGGATATAATGAGCAAAAGCTCAATGTGACAAACCATATTTGCACTAGATACCAGCCCCAAAAGATACAACATGCAGTAATGTTTGAATGTGTTATATTTCTTATTTGCCTTATCAGTAAGTATACAAAGACAGTACATGAGAAAGAACATAGTTCACAAAAGGTCTAAACAATAGAAGAATTCGTTGCATGAGTGATTACATATTTTGCACAGGACGAAAGTCAACAGTTAATTATTTTTAAACATACTGCAGTATGTTAATAGTGTGATATTTTCAAACGAATATCATGCCTGCGGTTAGTTGAAAATTGTGCCTTAATGCAAACTCAAATCGTTGTGAGGTCGAAACGATAAGGACAAATTTCAATTGAACATTCTTTTTTTCAAGAGATAAATTTTGAAATATTGTATTGTTATTTTGCTGTCTTGAATTTCACAGCTCGAGTTAAGCACGAGTTAGAAGCGAAAACATTTTATTTTAAAATAACGGATTTAATGTTGAATAACATATGAGAAGTATTGATGTCTTGGGAAGATCTATATTTCATTCCAGTTATCTTATGAAAGGCAATTCTATACTATTCCTATATTTAAAGCCGCAGTCCATAAAATATAATTCAGTACATCTTAAATTGCCATTCTTTCAAATGAACGTTAATGAAGTTTATTTGATTGGACACTGTTACTTATTTACGAAAGGCATTTTATAATGTCTATGTTCGGAAACGCTTGGTACGAACGGAATATTCACTAATGTACATTCTGATTTACTCCAAAGGCATCACCAGCTATCGCATTCAGATAGCTATACTATACCAAGTTACCAAAACGTTATTATTCTACCGATTTCAATGCGTTCTTTTTTTTTTTTCGGTAAGATGTCCATTAGAAACAATATCTGCAAAGTTTTATTTTTATTAACATATTTTCTGGACTGCTGCTTTAACGGTACCTTGGAGTAATGGTTTTAATGTTGTGTTTGCTGAAGTATCATATTGTGTCTTAACGAGCGAAGATGGATATGGACACAATAGGACATTCTGCCACTTCATATCAAACACCTCCGTGTGAAGTGTGATACAGTAGTGAGCGACACGATGAATTATCCAAAGGCAGTTAAAACGATTCTGTGACTTAAGACTTAAGAATAAAGAATATTCATGAAATTGTTCTGTTCTAAAAAGGCTGTTAATTTGGACTTGTCTTTGTATTAACTTATTTAGCATTCTTTTTTAGAATGATTAATTAATGACATGAGCAACATGGGCAACATTGGGACCAGGAATATTTGCGATATTCTAAGTATTATTTCTTGAATCTAAGTCTATTCTTTATTCTCAGTCTAAGACTGGATTGGTGAATACGGGCCCACTATAAGTTAGAGAATTTACTGGGATTCAAAATCGTTTGTTTAAGAACTAATTTTGGCTTTAGAATTGTTTATCAGGAAAGACATATCGTTGTTTAATAGCTGATAAACACCGACAGTGCTTTATTTTCACGTTCAATCCAAATAACATGTAAAGATATATGCACAATTTACGTAAACGATGCTATTTTCAGTTGAAAATATCTAATAATTTTACGTTTATAATATGATATGATTTCTCAATTTATAATAACATGTAGTAAATTTGTATGAAAATAAATTAAACATTTATGTCTATCGTTTAAAATTAGAATCCTATGAAGGCGTGTTCTTATTCATTTAATAATGATACAGTAAGTAAAAATGATCATTCTTATAGCACTGTATTCTTTAGGCATATCATGTTTTGGACTGCGACTTATGAAGTATTTCAGCGCAAAATCTTTAAACTCGTAGATAGATGGTTTATTCGGGTTAAAACACACAAATTTAAAACACATAACATGTTCGAATTTAAGATCTAGAACAAACAATGGTATAGATAACATGTAGTTCATAAAACTAGCAAAACACTCCACAATTTACTCAAATACGATTGAATATGCGTATGTGAGGTTAAGTCAAATAGACGAAAGTATAAGTGAATGTGTGTGTGAGTAACCTAGGATGATCGATGAAAGCCCGAAAGCTCATTTGAAGTTACTTTCTACGGGGCGAGTGTGAGTAAAAACCTAAACAAGACACCCTAAAATCTAATACATGTACTGTTTTATTTGATAGTTGATAGTTGGCATTAAATCGTTCAGCATTGTTAGGAAACTTCATTATCAACATCCAAACGTGTGAAAGTGAAGAGCGAAAGATAGCTTTTGATATTAGACAAGGATCGCATTGTCTACATATCGAACACCACAAATGCATGGATACAAAGCATCGAATGGCGCCGTTGATTATCTATAAAACATGAATTTAAGAACTTTAGATTTATACTCAAATCGACCAGAGTAACAATGAAAAACTCATAAAGGGTTAGAAACCACTTCATTTTATTTCTGGACTTGACGCTCAAGCGTCAGTAGAGGTGCTGTAAATAGTCACACTGAACATTTAAAATGCAGTTCGAGCCCACTCAAAATACATTGAGCAGCAATTATACATGTATGTATGCATTTTCGTTTTTAATGCATATTAAGAATAATTGATTTGTTAAAAAATATCTTAACGAAAAATATAAAGACAATACTTCTCATTTTGAGTTAGCAGGTTTTGGTAAAAATAACCTTCCATATTCTAGGCATGTAGCCAAAAGATACGCGAGATGCATATGTGAGGACTACAATGTGTACGAAATGAAATGCATTTGACAAACGTACATGATATTCTAAACAGCACTTCTTTATTTCGTTTAGGGTGATATGGATGTTGGTGGTGTGTGACCTAGGAAGTCCAAATTTTGTAAACAAATTAGTTTGTTGGGTTTTTTCTTCAATATTTTAATGTGGTACCTGTCAGAAGCGATTAACAAGTCATTTTACAATGAAAGTGGGCACTGTAACTATTGAATATGTTTTTATCTAAAACTTGACTCTAAAGTGTCAATATATCCGGACCAGCTCAATTTCGGACGTGTGTCATCCAACACCCAGATTCATAGTTCCCTGCATGATAGTTTCACATTTGGCGAACATTCTTTCTGTGACCACTTTGTTACTTCGTTTCATATAGTTGCCCAAGAAGTCCAGAAGCAGTTCAATCATCTACTTAGGTGAAACATGGAACAACACCGTTGACCAAACACGAAAGAGTTTTCAAGACAGCTCCTTCTATCAACTAAGTCCTAGCTTTCTGAATGGCTTAACACATTCTCAATAAAATCTCGTCGCAAGGTCAATGGTTGAATAAAGACTAAATAAATCAGTTGTGGTACATTTAGTTAGTTTCCGAACAACTAAACATACATGTCATTTTCTCACCTGGGTGATGTTGTAGTAGTGGGAGGCTTCCGCCGTCGATTCCGTTGACGTGGTACACACATCCCCTAACAACATGACGTAGCTAGGGTACTCGTTGAGGGCCTTGAAGGTCCGGAATACACTTATACCCCGATTGCACTGTGAAACAAAGTCAGATTATTCGTATGAGAGGTCTAAAATCAAACTTTCTAAATTATTGAATTTGATTTTGGTTGGCATATAGCTAGTATGGTTTACACAACAAGTAAACAATTAAAAAGCTTTCGAAACAAAGTCAGATTATTAAAAGATGTGAGAAGTCGAATGAATCGTGTCATGTGATTTACTTTAAAATGCCAGTTGGTTAATGGCGAATGTGTTTAACACAAAAATAGACGCTTATTACCCGCTAGTAGTGCGAAACAAAGGTTATAAAGCTGTGAGTACTCAAACAAAACTGTGGGTACTCAAAATTAAAATGTTGTTTAATGTTATATCAGTGGGCAGATTACAAGTATGTTTTTTTACCGCGATTATAATGTAAAACAAAGACATATGATTATAAATAGCATGTGACGACTCAACAGAAACTTGTCAAGTTATCGAATTTCAATGGCGGCTTTAGAGGGTGGGGGGGGGGAACGGCGTACGCCCCCACCCCCCGTGTAAAATTGTCTAAACTTCGATTTTTGAATAACTTAGATCTCTCTCAGAGCAGTATGATACAAGTTTATAACATTTTTTTATTATGTTATGTTGCATGTTTTGTAAGTAAAAGTCTAGAATATCTGCAAAAAGCGCAATTTAACTGGCATTGAATTGCAAAATATATATTTTATACTTGCATATTGTGTTAGGTTTTTATTTTTCCCGCCCCCTGTAACTTGAAGCCCAGTATCAACGCCTGAATTTTATATCAGCTGGCAAATTGCTAGTGTGTTTAACACCACAAAGTGACACTGCTAATCATGCGGCACTCTTTCTGTGAGCATTATTATGCATTTTTTAGTTGTTGGCCATGTTGCAGAGTTGGCGACGCTTGAGCCTTAATGAACAACACACACATAATATGTTTTTGTTTTTGTTTTTGGATTTTTCGCCGTATTCAACAGTATTTCAGTCATATAACGGCGGTCAGTTAACCTACTCACACTTTTCCTGGGTAAGCTGGTTTAACAGTACTGACATACTTATGCCAGTAACTGACAACTGCCCTACTTGAATCAGAGGTAGGGGGAGAATGGCCGTAGAAATAATTTCATGACCAATCCCCAGACTAGTTATGTGGCCGGGCTGGGAATCGAACCCGCGATCCTCGGATTTGTAGTCCAGCGCTCTGCCAACTGAGCTAGCCGGCCCGGCACACATAATATGTCAATAGCATAAATAATCTTATAATACATTTCTACATCGGACATAATTTTATAATAACATTACATGTGTTAATATTAAATTTATCGATGTATATATCGAAGAAATATAATATATGCACATACCCATAAAATAAGACCACATAACTTGTGTGGGGATTGGTCATGAAATTATTTCTATGGCCATCCTCCCCCTACCTCTGATTCAAGTAGGGCAGTTGTCAGTTACTGGCATAGGTATGTGCACTTAGTACTGGTAAACCGCTTAGATCGGCTAAGCATGCCCAGTAAAAGTGTGAGTAGGTTAGCTGACCGCCGTGATATGACTGAAATATTATTAAAAACGGCGAAAGATACAAACAAAAAAAACAAACAAACCATAAAATAAGGAACATTGAGTATGGATATTTTGACGCACAAGTATAATTATGTTATAATATGTACAAGTCTTCCTTTTCCAAGTTTATTTGTAAATGTTTTAGTAAATTAAATGCATGATTTGACTAAAACATTATTATCATGAATTTCAAAAATAACATACCAGTACAATTACAGTAGAATTGGACTTTGTACCCGGAACACTGCATCGGATTTACACCACCAATATCGCAGTATGGCGAACACTCAACTCTGCACAGCTTTATGTCTTCCACCAAGGACTCATTATCGAATACTTCTGAGAAATGCACAGATTTTATTTGTCCTTGTGGACAGATAAAATTTATATCTTGGTCGTTTGCAAATGCTCTGTCTATGAACGTTCGGTCTGTGGTCGTGGAGCTTTTTTTGATCCAGTCAGAACATCTTGAATCACACTATAAAATCCACATGAAATGTCTTGACACTGAACGTACAATAAAAATTGCTGACAGATGTATTTTGTATATATCGCTTTACCACTACAAAATGTCGACCTGTTTAAATCCAAATAAAGTTAAAACGATTCTATGAATGTCTGTATTTGATACAATAGCATTTCTATAAAAGAAACGTTGTGTCTTAGCTGTTTAAGGTCTATCAGTGTTACAAAAATGTAAGGATAAACCCGTGTCAGCTAATTCCGAAGATGATAATATATAAACATTCCGTCTATTTAACATCTACGCTGTACACAAACATACATACATACTATGATGGATTTATTATTACTATCAAATTAAATTAATATTTAATTGTTTAAACCTAATGAAATATTAGCTACGGCCAACGGGTAATGTTGTTTTCATATTACAATTTTTTGCAACTATTACTCAACATGGAACGGATGCATTAATGCATTATCAAGTATTCTTTTTTGTTTCTGCAAGTACACACTAGTAATAATAGAACCACCCGTTCGCGCATCAGCTGACATGGTGAAGGAGATTCCAATGGTTTCTGGATTGGCTACTGGCAAGCAGCCTAAGACATCAAACCTCATAGCAGTCAGTCGGGATTATTCTTCACGTCTAAACAAGTTCAGTTTTAATGTATAGGTTTTTCATTGCAATTGTGTTTCTTTTTACAAATAACATCATTCAAATTCAGGTACACACAGCAAACTCGCAAAGTTTGTTAACGAATAGTCTGCAGCGCAGGTGCAGAAAGCATCAATCATAGAGTATTTGTAAGTGAATAGGTTGATTTTAGTAACCAGAGTACGATCGAGCATTAAACTTTACCATCATTGGGAGGCAATTAGTGGTGTGAAGTAATAAAAAACAATCAAACACTACCCTTGGCCATCACTCTGTATCCATTGAAAAGTAGTGTGTGACTATTACGCGCAAATCGTAACGTGAAATAATAAGAAACAATTGAACACTAGTCTTGGCCATCGAGTAGTGGTCATCAGGAAGTACCATAATACTAACAAACACTATCAATTACTTTTAGGCCATACCAATTTGAATCTTTGTTAAGCGTCGTCCGACTAGTATGTTTTCGGATGCCGGAACAAAATAAACAACAATTTTGATAATTGAAAAATCGAGTTGGAAAGCTTATACAAACATAGTTGTAGGTGTTTTTTAACAGTATTTGTCTATAAGTGTGCATTTAGTCAATTTACACATTTTTGAAAATACTATGTTTACGTAGGTTCCCAATATGAAGGTGGTATATGTTAGCTCAAAAGGTAAACATTTGCTTTAGCGTGTACTACTGCTATGAATAAGTGGTCAAAGAAAAAAAAAATCGACCTTTTGTATGTTTTTTTGTCTGCCTGGTTAGCAGGTTTAGAAACATCATATGGTCGCTAAACATAGAATCAAATTTGCATGGCCTTATGAGGAAACAATAAGCATTGTAATGCAATGGACAACAATCAAGCACTACTTAGCCATCCCCCCTGTGGTCATTGGGAATAAGTGATCGACTAGAGTCCATTGGTCAGTATTTGCCTGGAACACAGTTGTGTTTGCGGAAACGGGAAAAGTGAGATAATGGACATTGTCCGTGCTGTACTGGACCTATATGATGGTCCGCCCAGTCCTGGGTCACAATGCCACTGACGTTGTAGGCCACTCGAAAATCAACTTTGATGTACTTGGCATCGTCTGAATTCCCATACAGAATAACACAGCACGTTACATGATGTGCACATTTAACGACATAAAACATCAAGTGGAAAATTCAATACTATGAAAAGCAAAACACATCCAGTGGAACAATCGATATAATCAAATTCACTCACGACAAATGAAACCCTATATACAATGAACAGCAATCAATATTAAGTGGAACAATCTATATAATGAATAAAATAACACATCAAACAATTAGCTTCATGAAAGGAACAACACATGAAGTAAAACAATCTGTCAAAAGCATAACACGGTAAGTTGAACACATTGTACAATGCAAATCAGTTCTTAATATAAGTCAAACAATCCGTTTACATGAACGTTGGCAGTGTGGTGTACTAAAATCACATATTAAATTTAAGTTTTGGGGCTTGTCATTTATGTGTAAAAGATGTATGTTTCCGTGCCGACTATCTACTTCAATCACTACAATATCATAACAGTTTAAAAAGAGAATTTTAACTGGTGTTCTTAAATAGAAAAGGGAAATTTAACAACTTGCATAGAGGCGTTACGCAACATTCCTGCCATTTAAAGTGAAAATAGTAATAATCTGTTTGCTAATGCCATAATTATTGCGATGGTAAATTACTAGAGACATCGTCATTAACGTGGGTATATACGACCTTAAAACAGACATCGTCAATAACGTGAGCATATGCGACCTTAAAACAGACATCGTCATTAACGTGAGCATATGCGACCTTAAAACAGACATCGTCATTAACGTGAGCATATGCGACCTTAAAACAGACATAGCCATTAACGTGAGTATATACGACCTTAAAACAGACATCGTCATTAACGTGAGCATATGCGACCTTAATACAGACATCGTCATTAACGTGAGCATATACGACCTTAAAACAGACATCGCCATTAACGTGAGTATATACGACCTTAAAACAGACATCGTCATTAACGTGAGCATATGCGACCTTAAAACAGACATCGTCATTAACGTGAGTATATACGACCTTAAAACAGACATCGTCATTAACGTGAGCATATGCGACCTTAAAACAGACATCGCCATTAACGTGAGCATATGCGACCTTAAAACAGACATCGTCATTAACGTGAGCATATGCGACCTGAAAACAGACATCGTCATTAACGTGAGCATATCGACCTTAAAACAGACATCGCCATTAACGTGAGCATATGCGACCTTAAAACAGACATCGCCATTAACGTGAGCATAGGCGACCTTAAAACAGACATCGTCATTAACGTGAGCATATGCGACCTTAAAACAGACATCGCCATTAACGTGAGTATATACGACCTTAAAACAGACATCGCCATTAACGTGAGCATATGCGACCTTAAAACAGACATCGCCATTAACGTGAGCATATGCGACCTTAAAACAGACATCGTCATTAACGTCAGCATATGCGACCTTAAAACAGACATCGCCATTAACGTGAGCATATGCGACCTTAAAACAGACATCGTCATTAACGTCAGCATATGCGACCTTAAAACAGACATCGCCATTAACGTGAGCATATGCGACCTTAAAACAGACATCGTCATTAACGTGAGCATATACGACCTTAAAACAGACATCGCCATTAACGTGAGCATATGCGACCTTAAAACAGACATCGCCATTAACGTGAGCATATGCGACCTTAAAACAGACATAGTCATTAACGTGAGCATATGCGACCTTAAAACAGACATCGCCATTAACGTGAGCATATGCGACCTTAAAACAGACATCGTCATTAACGTGAGCATATGCGACCTTAAAAAAACAGACATCGCCATTAAAGCCGCAGTCCATAGAATATAAAGCAATACATGTTAAATTGGCATTAGTTCTAATGAACGTTAATGACGTTTATTCGACTGAAAACTGTGTTTTTATTTACGAAAGGCATTTTACAATGTATATTTTTGAAACCGCTTTGTACGAAGGGAATATACACTGATGTACATGGTGATTTACTCCAGAGGCATCATCATCTATCGCATACAGATAACAATACGATAACAAGTTACCAAAACGTTAATGTTTTAATGATTTCAATGCTGGTTTTTTAGTAATTTGATACGTAAGATGTCTATTAGAAACGATTGCTGCAAAGTTTTATTTGTATTTACGTACTTATGGACTGCGGCTCTAACGTGACTGTATACGACCTTAAACATAACTTGTTGCATAAATAAAAACACTAAAGTAATTTGCCATGTGTTTAGATTTCAAATGGCAGAAACGTAAAAAAGAACCTGGTGATAAAATTGGCCAGTTTTTGAAACACAAAATGGTTTTCGACTGTACTTCCAAAACCTTCAATACATGTATATATATATAAATTGACTGGTCTGTTGTTGTAGTCACACAGCATTCATAAACAATGCAAAAGTCGACAAGCCAGTTTGCTTATTTATTCGCTATATTATTGTTTCATTAGTGATTTCCATTCGTTTCTACCAGATTTCAAGTCATTGTGTAACTTTAATGAAAATAATTGATATGACAAAGCGTATATATGCAATTATTTTGCGTCAATGTGCGAAACACGCCCCAGAAAAAGAACAGTGAGGAATTATATGCGTCATTATGTTGAAAAATACCAAACATGGTACACATCACTAACTAAACGCTTTTAGAAATGAGCAATCGTATAGGCTGATTAACATGTATGAACATTCTAAGGTTTGCAGAAGTAATTCAACGCGCCGGCATCAGACCAGATCGTCTTTGAAGCAACCCGTGCACTTTAGTATGATTGCTTTGAAATTTGTCAAAGAAAGAAGATTAATATATGTAGCTCTTATATAATGAACCTATTTTGTGTTTCGCCGACCAGATTCTTTCTTACTCGATGGTGCGTGGAATTAATTTATTCAATAATTATATATGTGTAAATAGTTGACTTAATCGACAACATCAGGTTTAATAAGAACGGGGTTCATCCGATAAAACGCAAACGGAAAACATGTACTATCTAAACTAAAGGATTAGACTCCATAATAAGAGGAAAATCGCACGAAATATCATAATCCAGGATAATGTTGGGATTGAATGATTTTAGTAAAGACATGGATGGAATATCCGACTCCGTAGTGGTTGTTAACCCTATGCTTGCTGTTGCCGTTTTTACTAACCGCAGCATTAATCCTTCTCATATCTTGCAGTGTAACATTCTATTCATTTTTCTACAATGCAAAAGCTTTACGCACAAAGTTGTTAATACAAGTACCGAAAAATCCTACCAATCGACGTTGTTACGCGTTCCTGTTTTAACAGTTTGGCATTTGTTTACAAACAAATTAACTGATTGCATTGATCCTTGATAACCGAGCCAGTTTTGTTTTCTTCAACTCACTTGATTGAGTTTATTATAGTAGAATAACACAATGACATTATGTGAGGGATACACGTGTTTTCAAAATTTGAATTGAAAACAATATGTAGTCGTCATACTTAATCGTGTCGCGTTACACATGGTTTATGTTTGGATGTTTTCAACTGATGATAATTATTGAACATCACGTTATTTCAATTATAGTTCTTTGTCATGAGTGTTAATTCGATTCTGTAGGCCTACTTTTCTTTCTGGATTTTGAGACACAAGGGTGTTAATCGCCAATCTGTGAATAAGGCCATTTGAATGGGATCGTCTGCAAATGTCATTACAGTTACATGATTTTTGTGAAGAGGTTACCTTTTGTTTAATGCCAAGTAGTGAAATATAGAACAATATCAGTGAGATATATCCCTATATCACTCACAGTGAGATACTACTTTTTGGGGTCCCGATTTATTACAGTAAATGAAACGGACCGTCCTCGATGCCGGGCTCAAAACTGTGTAATGACGTCATTATTTTGACGTCAAGACGTTTTGATTCCCGCGATATTTTCCAATAAAATTTAAAACAAAGGTTAATAAAGCATAACATAAAAAGAAAATGTCTTTGTTTTCGGTGTGATAACATCACCGGACACCTAGAAAATTTACATAATTTCAATCGCGCAAGCGCTCGTAAAAATATTAACTGTTTCCCTTTCCGGTGATAATATCACGCGTTATCAGACCGAAAACAAACAAATATTCTCTATTTATTCCATCATCGTATGTGCATTAAGTATGTTTTTTTCTATTCTTTACAAAAAAAAGACAGAAAATGATTGGATAAATAGAATACTAGGTAAGTATTGAATAAATATAAGTTTATTTGCTCGGCACAACAACATGAACCACTCGCCAAGGATCTTGGTTCAGGTTTTCTAAGCCTCGCTAAATAAACTTATCTTTATTCATCACTAACCTAATATTATCTATATATTTAACTTGCTCACACGTTTTACGAAGCTCTCAATGATAAAAGTATAACATAATTGCTTTGCGACTGTTGACTGTAATAGCATGCACTTTATTAAGTCTCATGATATAACAATACTTTTTCAGAATGCGAAAATCCTTTTCCTATCATACTGTTGTAGTGTTAATTTTTTATATATCTATATTACTATCTTAATTTCAGGGTTATATTTAATATATTTCCCCTGAAGTTGAGGCCTTTTCCGTAGCCATTGTCCCTGTATGCACTCAATAGCCGCACGACATACACCACATGACGGGTTTTAATTGTTGTTTTCATAGCCATACTAATTCTGCCTCCATATTACAGCAAACCCGGTTTAACTGGTTATTATTATAAATAGAAGAACGTTCGAAATCCATTAACGTTATCTTGCAAATGAATACGCTTCTATTAAATCGTGCAATCAAGTGATGTATTTCAGGAAAACATTCATGAAAATTACACGTTTCTCTAATGAGTCTCAATTTCTTCTTTTATGTAAATTACATGTTTCTCTGATGAGTCTCAATTTCTTCTCTTATGTTCTCTTAATGAGACATCTGCGTACCAGAAGATGGAATAAATGTGAATATAGTGTTGGTTCATTGGTTTAAACCCCCGCGGCTTTGTGTTGGTTAAAACCCCCACGGCATTGCATTAACCTTTTAAATGCGGTGAACCCAACTTTAATTATTTTATTAGCTTTTTGCCTCTTTAGTGTTTGTCGTGATACTGTGTTGTTTATCTAAACGGTCACTTGCCTAACATAAAGGACATTCAGTTGGTTCTCCGCTGTTGATGAAGCTGGATATACATTGTTGTAAATACACTGGGGGCTGAAGCGTGTAACGAAAAGTGTTTCTCAAAGACAGCACGTGTATGTTTCTTAACGAAAATTAAGACATACACTGAGGTTCATTTCCTGAATTTGAACATGATTTCGTTGATAAACACACACATAAAATGCGACTTCGTTGGAAAACAATCACACTCTCCGTGCTACACGCACACACAATGAACTGCGAAAAATCCTTCATATGTATGTTTTTACTATAATAAATAGAGAAAACACCCGTATTATTTCTAAATCACTCTATTCAAGAAATCACTAGTATTAACCATTATTGTCTTTGTACAGTTAGTTTGTAGATGAAATTATACAAAAAAACACACAACGCATATTTATATGACATTAATTGCACTAAAACGTATATAATATCAACGAAAGGCGATTGTATTATACAAAATACCATTTATCATCGTGTGACTGCTTTTTATCTCCATGGCAATTACACATATCTAAGAAATACACAACTCAGAGGTCGTTTTCCAGAAACATCTTAAGTGTATCTTAAAATATATGCACTTAAGTTCAAAATGTTATATTTAGAAAAAAAAACTACATATAAATCTGTTAATCTGTTAATGTTTATATGAACAAACATTAATACTTAAGGTGACAATTAATAAACGCTTAGCACAATCTATTGAACAAACGAAATAGAAAATTTAATAAAATTTTGATTTTAATGTTAATGATAATATATTACATAAGATATTTCTGGGATACGGTCCAAGATAGAGAGTATTTCTAACGGACACTTAGAAGCTCGGTAGGAAGATATTTCTGCAATTTTGCAATAACTACTAGTATTTCCAACAAACACGAATTAAACGAAGATTCTGCTTGAACTATTGAACTATCGAATACTCTCCAATTCTGCAATAGTTATTTGCCTTCTTCTTATATAGTATTTTAAAGACAATGATACTTGTTCATATGCTTCTTGCATTTTTCATGCTTTAATATGTCAAAATACCTTAGTTTTAATTTAAGTGCTTCATCAGCACTCATTCTTTCTCAGCACGAAACCGGTTGAAACTCCCAATTCTTTACATTAATCGTTCCAGGTCGGTGACCTCAGTTTTATTCATATGTGTGTTTTGAGTTTGTTTATTTGTTTTTGTATTGTGATGTATTGTTTTGGCAACTGGTCACTTGCCTTAAATAAAGGACATTTGTGATGCTAATGTGAATTATTTCCTGCTGTTTCAGCTTGAGATTGACTTTGTTTATATTGTAATATTTCTTGTGGCACTTATGGTACCAATGGTGCTTCATAATGGATGGAATCTACTTGTCTCCAATGCGATATCATTTTTTGACTTCGCTATTACAATGCCAAAATAGTCACTCTGGGATTTTAACAAATAAAAACGCTAGTATGCTACTCGGAATAAGCACCCGCTAACTTTCCACAAAACAATTATTTGATATATGTCCATCCCCAAAATCCTTATGTTTCATTTGAACATCCTTGAAAAAGCTAGAACGCATCTTGAAATATACTTTTTCACAAATGTAAATCATATGCAAATCAAGAATTTTATCTGATCATTGTACTCGAGTATCTACGGTGCCTTAAAGTGACAAGACCTGCTTGTTTTTAATTCGTATTTAAGAAATTTATTTCGTAGAAATGCAATAATATTTCGTAAAAACGTAATACTATTTCGTAATTACGAAATTTGATCACGTATTTAGGTAATAATATTTCGTTTAAACGAAATAATATTTCGTTTAAACGTAATAATATTTCGTTTCAACGTACAATTATTGTGCTATTACGATATGTATTTCGTAAAAACGAAATATGTATTCGTGATTACGAAATGATATTACGTTTTTACGAAATAAGATAAGTTCTATATGTGTATTGTGTTTTAACGAAATACAATTCCTTATTACGAAAAAGTATTACGTTTTTACCTAATATATTTCGTATCAACGAAATAACATTACGTTTTAACGAAATAATATAACGTTCTTTACGAAATAATATTATGTTTAAACGAAACGATATTACGTTGTTACGAAATGGTATTATGTTTTTACGAAATACATTTCGTGTTTACGAAATAATACGACGTTTTTTCTAAATAAACAATTATAATGTTTCAAAATAAAAGTGTATAATGTAACTTTAGGAGCACAGTAAGTATCACGTGTTGAACGGTTTACTTATTTAACACAAACGAGCATGTGGTAATGTTTGTGATGTGTCTGTGATTATCGATGAATGGCTACTAATCCCTAACCAATAGCTGGGGAGGGGTTTAATTGTTAATGGCAAAAGAAACTAAAAGGTTATTATCAAGTTAGTTTTCATTGGAATACCACGCAATAAAATGGGAATTAACACGAAAAGCTGTTTTCCAACACCGTAGCTTTCTTAGTGGTAGTCATCCCCCTTTTTTTATGTTAGAAAAAAAAACGTTTTATAAAACTAAACCCAACTGAATGTCATTTTTAACACTGTCAGTATCAACACATAATTAATGGTTAAAAAAAAAACTTAAGAACAAATAACAACGCATTAACTACGACGAAACCGCAGTATTTCTTCAAAAGAGTGAGTTGTTGGAAAAAAACGGCCCTACTTTTGAAAGTTTGTTTACATGATACGTATGATTATAAATATGTTTACTATGTCTGTATATTTTCGAATTTATATGCTCACAAATGATAGTTTCAACACATTTTCATTAATATTAGAAAACATTTATTTCAATTTTAGTATACATTTAAAGGGTAATGTACTTATAACCTCCATAAAGAGAATCAACATAAATAGGCGAAAACTAAATTTAAAAAACTGTAATGACATGGACGTAGCAACGTCCACGTGATCTTTTTCAAATATACAGTTCATTGGACTTATGACAAGATTTTATATATAATTAGGCTGCATTAATACGGATGAATGGCTTAATTGGGAGGACAAACGAAGACAATTTGTGTACACCTATCATCATCGACTTATTATAGCACATGATTTAACAGCGAGAACCATATCTTGATTGCAAGCAAACGTCATTTGACATCATTAAAATGCGAAAGGACTGCAACCCTTCACGTAACGCCATATCAGGTAAATGGCCTTCAAAGAACAAAGAACAACGAACAAAGAACAAAAAGTTTATTTTGTAAATAAAGGCCACCGGCCCAAAATACAACATACAATCAAACTTATAAAATGAAAGGCTGTGTCTCACAATATTGCACAATAAACATGTAAATCGATGTCTATGTTTTCATTAACTGAAAAATATATGTCATTATTTTCTGTAGTACAACTTCATTTGTCGATTGCATAAGATTTATAAAAGAAGCAACATCACTTTGGCCGTTAAACCATGAATACAAATATAAATTGCGTCTTTGTATATATTTTAAACACTCAAAAAATACATAAAATTCTGTTTCTACTATTCTTATTTGCAATTGTTCTACACAAAAAGTACAATAACGTTCTTCTCTTAAAATACCTGCATGTCTTCCGATGTCTATGGCAAATTTATGGTTAGAACATATAAATTTAGCAAAGCTTTTACCATAACAAAAAGGAATATTAACAGATAAATATTTTTCTGGGTTTAGCAATGACTTAAATTGCCTATATGTACCACAACGAGTTGAATTTAAACTGTCATGCCAATTTTGATATTTAATATCACGTATTTGTTGTTTAAAAGTTTCTAGAAAAACATTAACATTACCAATTTCTTGAGATATGCAAACGTTACCAAAACCATGTCTGAAAAGCAAATTTTTAACACCAGTAGTCCAGTTAACTCTACCTAAATCATCATGTTGTTGAAGCATTAAATAACAGTTCCGTGGGTACCTATGATTCGGCATGTGCAATATTTTACACCAATATTGTATACAAATTGTGAAATAGTCAACACAAAGCGGAAATCGCCCACACTCTCCCAGCGCCATACAATCATTAACAGAAATGTTAACACATAGAAAATTTTTGCAACATTGTATTTGAACACGTTCGATTATTTCTGAAAATTCAAAACCCCTGAGTTGAGCTCCGTACGTGAGTATAGGCTTCACCATTGAGTCAAATAGTTTGAAAAATTCTTCTCTATGGAAGCTACCGAATGACATCTGAAACATTTTTATTGCATTAATTGACTTTTTAGCCTGTGCAGCTAGTTTTTGTTTTGCTTTTGTCCATGAGAGAGTGGGAGTGAAGAGTAAACCCATATATTTATACATGGATGTAACATTTACAGCCTCGCCATTGTATAACCAGCGTTCATAAGAACGAAGAGGACCACCATTTCTGAAAACAATGATTTCCGTTTTCTTTTGATTTATAGTCATCCCTGTATTTGCACAGAATTCAGAGATGCTGTTAAGCTGCGACTGTAGTTCTACTGCTGTATCAGCACAATTCGCTACATCGTCTGCATACAAAATACATATGATATCAGAAATATCTTGCGTTATGAAAATACCCCTATGACCCTTTTACCTCAAAAAGAGGAGACAACTCGTTTATAAATAAATTAAAAATTATCGTGCTGCTTACGTCCCTTTGTTTGGTTCCAATATTACATTTAAAAGGTTTGCTCGCTGTATTTTGAGATATACGCACACGGGCGAATAAGTCTGTGTACATAGCTACAATTACATTGTAAAATTTACACTGTATACCTATTTTATACAGAATTTCAAACAATTTATGGTGCATAAGCCCATCGAAGGCCCGTTTGAAGTCTATATATAGAACATAAAATCTACCACCAGACTTTGAGATATATTTTTGAATCATACGTTGTAACGTGAACATATTATCTACTGTAGAATACCCAGGCCGAAAACCGGCCTGCGATTCTTCGATTTTATTTAATGTCTCTGCCCATAAGCATAACATAGAATAAATGATATTTAAAAACGATTAATACATACTGTTTATCAGAGAAATTCCTCTATAGTTGGAAGGCTCCGCATTTGAACCGGGTTTATGTACCGTGACAATAACGCTTTCGCGCCAGCTATCGGGAAAGACGCCAGTATTTAGAATAGCGTTAAAAATATCACATAATATTGGTAAAATAATCGTACATGTATTTTTGTAAAATAGCAGAATTAAATATATTATCACCTTGTTGTTCGGTATTTGATTGTTCCATAGAATTATCAAGTAAAGGCGATGGCAAATTTGGCCTATGTAGTAAATCTTTGAAGTATTCTACCCACTTATCAGGAGAAATATGTGATGAATTTTCTGACTTATTAAACTGCTTACGTAGCTTAATAGACTGGGAACTATTATTACTTGAGAATAATTATTATTTCTTCGTAGCAAATATATATTTAAATATCCACAAACGAAATGATATTATGAAATTATTAGCATGATATTTCCGTTTCAGTGACGAAAAGTCAACAAAGTTACTTTAAATTCAAATCAAACCTTTCACGCCAAGTAATGCTCAGCCTGGTAAATGGCGTCATTGCAATTTACATATATTATTAATATGTCTTACGGGCTGGGTGTGGTTTGGCGTTCCATTAAACCGGTTTAAACTCCCAATGCTATGCATTAATCGCCCCAAGGCGGCGACCCAGGTTTTACCCATATTTGTGTTTCGTTTGCGTTTCTAATGGTGTGTTGTGTTTTATAGACATTTGGTCACTTGCCTAGAAAGACGGACCATAATATATTAACAAGGCTATTTTTACAGATGATGCAGCAGGATTTTCATATCTTTTATATAATTAAAATCATGCTTTGTATATATAAAATCAAATAATTCAAATGTTTAAACAGGTAAATAATTATTTACAATGAGTCTTTATGTTTCTAATTTAATGGGCAAATGCATTGGAAGTTTGTGTTTATGTCTGCTTCTTCATGCAGTATACGGCGATGTATAGATAATAGAGTTTTTGTCCATTAAAAATGTTTATATAAAAACAATGGAAATACCATAAGAGTTATCAAAAACGCATTGACCGCTTGCCCTAAATAAGCTTGGCATTGGCATAACCAGGCGATTTAAGATTATCATGGTCCCTAACTATAGAAGATCTATGCCTAAATTGTTCAAAAAGTATTTATTGGCCATACATAATGAAAACATAAGTATTGAGTTAATGGAAATCAAGATGAATTGTGCGTGTTGACAAAATAAGTTTTTGCGTTTAATAGTAATTTAGTGTTTTCAATAATATATTGTTCATGCATCTCCATTATTTGTACATATCGTTTCTTTTAAAAGCAATTCTTTGTATAATATACATTAGTCTTTAAATGTTTTTTGGCACCTTCACATGCTGCAAACGATTTACCGCAACATGGACATTGTTATAGCGTTATACGTTAAACCGCATTTGTGAATTGCAGAAATATCGAAGATAGTTGTTTCGTTTCAAAGCGTACGTCGGAAGTCGCTCCACAATGTATCCCTTGTTACAGGGATGGAAACTAACTTTTATTGGTTGGTTGCCCAGACGGGCAACCATCTCCTAATATTTTGTTGCCAAGTTAGAAAATTACGAGCCCAGAGCCCAATTCATATTTTTATCTGTATTATATAGTTTTACATGAAATATTTTGGCAATTATATTTTAACTAGTTAACGAACAATCTAACATGCTTGTGAATTGTATTTAGGTCTACTTTTTGCAAGCTCTATACATGCAGCACGCTTGTGACCATCAGACTGTTTATGTTTCTTATTTTCCACGAAGAGCAATCCGTTACAAATGATTTTCCATGCCCTGTGTATTGCAGTATTTATACTGCATGCCATTAGCGCTATTTGTTAACCATGACAGTTTTCCTAACCAAACTAGTTGAAATTCGCGTTTTTGTTTCAATTGTTCGTATTCTCAATTGTACTTTCTTTTATTATCGGCTGTGATTTACCCATCCGGGCGTGAGACGCCTGGAATAAATTGCCACATTATTATTAACAATTGTGTTACATGGGCGCAGCCATTTTGGAAAGAAACAATATAACGATCGATTTCATTGGATGTTGTTTTGTAAGACGCCATTTTATTGGCTGGGACCAATTTATGCCAGAGGGGTGAACGAAATTATAAAAACCGCACAATTATGGAGTGCAGCTTTGTGAAAAAGCTAGTCGCCCGGGCGGAATACCGGCTTTTGAAATTCAATCGCCCAGCGTGAAACCTACTCGCCTCGGGCGAACGGGCAACCGTTAATTTCCATCTCTGATTCTTATAACAAATTTATTTGAGGTAACTCCTTTTTCGGTCACTCCACGATGTATCCAGTGGTATAACAAGTATATCTGAGGTAACTTTTTGGGGTCACACCACAATGTATCCCGTGTTATAATAAGTATATTTGAGGTAACTCCTTTTTCGGTCACTCCACAAAGTATCCCGTGTTATAACAAGTATATTATTTTACTCCTTTCTAGGTCGCTCAACAATGTTTCCTGATGAATAACAAGTATATTTGAGGTAACATTTTTTTGGTAACACCACAATGTATCCCGTGTTGTAACAAGTATACTTGATCTCCCTTTTCGGTCACTCTTAAAACTAACATAACTTGCATATAAATTGTGGCACTCGATCCTCGTCTTCAATGTTATAATGCAATAAAATTACGTGATTGTTTAGTCCTTAGTCTTAACACCTTAGTCTTATATTATAATGTTTAATAAAATGTACTAACAATTCACTTGAGGGGTTTGGTCATGACATTATTTCATCGACCCATTCTCCCCCTATCTCTGAATTAAGTAGGGCAGTCAGTTACTGGCATTAGTATAAGCACTTAGTACTGGTAACCCGCTTAGACCGGCTAAGCTTGCCCAGGAAAAGTATGAGTAGGTTTACTGACTGGCGTGATATGACTGAAATGCTGTTAAAACGGCGAAACATCCAAATAAAAAGGAACAAAACAAACAACACATGATAAAGCGTTGTATTTAATTATAATCTGTACTAATCATGTTTGTGGAATCGTCAGAATTCAACTTTATTTTCCGTATAAAAAAAGTGTAACATATATTATATTATTAACAAGATTTTATACAGAAAATTGAGAACATAGTGAGTTTTAAATACGAAAATCCTATCTCAATAATAGTCTAGATACATGTTTTATTGAACTATGTATTTGTAAAAAAAAACAACGTCCGGTAGTTGCCTTGTTTATGCAAACAGGTTCACATACGGTTAGGTTAGAATCTGAAAGTTATATTAAATACGATTGTGTTTCATCGTTTACTCATACTGTTCTTAAAAAACAAAGGCCTAAACCTGAAAGATTGTAACACGCGGGTCGATGCTCTACCTTTCCAGTGCTGGTACTCTCCGAATATGCTGTTGATATTGTCAAAATCGTCAAATTTTATTTTCTCATCAACTTTCGTTGCTGCGAACACCGAACCATTAAAAAGAAAACTTACTATGGTATTGAAGGAGTTAATCAGGTCCTGGGGTCGCATTCAAGAAACATCTTAAGTGAAATATTATCCTTAGCCGTTATTTTTCGTAAGCATTTTATTTCATGTATACATGAAATTCTGCCAAATGTATACTAATTATTAACTTATAATTAACTACTATTTACTTAACTGTAATTGGATTCATTAATTTACATTTAGTTTTAAACATATTACCTTACACAAATTGGAACTCAAGTGAAAATAGTTTAAGATTAACTTTATATGTTTCTGGAATACGGGCCCTGATTAAGTTTGGTGACATCATCCATCAGCCTGAGTCATCTTGGCACATTTCTTCATCATATTCGACTTAACGTTGTTTTATTTAATTCTGGAAGGATCGCCCTCATGGTCAGTTTCTTTGTAGAGATTCTGTGGATTGCTACTATTTACTCTGCTCTAAGTGTTATTTCAGCTGTTGTCTTCAGTATCGGAATTACTGTTTAAGTTAGAATTGCTTATTAATGTATAGTTTTACTGTTATATTTATGATTTTAATAGTGTTCTATATGCCCCATTTTGTTATGTTTGCCATTTTAATTGCGTCTCTCATTTTGTCATGTCATTGGTGTATTTTTGTCTGTAGAAAAGGTCTTCTATTTCATTTTTAATATGGTTTTGAGATCCTCAATCAGTTCAGATAAACCATCTGTCATTGACCTCTTATTATGAGGAAATATTACTAAGTTCATCCAGCATCTGGCTTGAATGTTTTAATGTTTTCACATCCTGATTTATTTGTCCTTTAAAGTTTTGTTTTCACTACTCAGATTCACTGTCACCACTAATGCTCTACATTTCCGGTGCTGGTATTCTCCGAATATGCTGTTGATATTGTCAAAATCGTCAAATGTTATTCTCTCATCTATTTGCGTTGGTCCGAACACCGAAACATTAAAACAACGTACTATGGTATTGAAGGAGTTAATAAGGTCATGATTACGTTTGGTGACATCATCCATCAGTCTGAGTCATCTTGGCACATGTCTTCACCATATTCGACTTAACATTGTTTTATATAGTTCTAGAAGGATCGCCCTTATGTGGATTGCTACTATGTACTCTGCTCTTAAGTGTTATTTCAGCTGTTGTATTCAGTATCGGTATTACTGCTTTAGTTAGAACTGCTTATTAATGTACAGTTTTACTGTTATTCTTATGATTATAATAGTGTTCTATCTGGAACATTTTGTTATGTTTGCCATTTTAATTGCGTCTCTCATTATGTCATGATATAGGTCTTTATTTGTCAGTATAGTTCTGTAATGTATTATTATTATTGCTTGTTTGCTATTGTTATTCCAATCAGTTTTTTGTTTAACTTTCATTTTCTCTTTAAATTAATGCTTTAAGACCTGTAACTTTTTCACATAATTGTGTGGTTTTCTTGTTTACTTCTTTTTCATACTTTTCTTTACAGTAGCTTCATCTTCCATCTTAAACAGTATTTTATAAGGTCTTCTATTCCATTTTAATATGGCTTTGAGGTCCTTCCTCAGCTCACATAAACCATGTGTCACTGACCTCTTATTGTGAGTAAATATTACTAAGTTCATCCAGCATCTGGCTTGAATGTTTTAATGTTTCACATCCTGATTTATTTTGTCCTTTAAAGTTTTGTTTTCAGTGCTCAGATTCACTGTCAACACTAATCGCGAAGACTCAGAAATCACAAAAAGCTTTTTGTCCATTATTAAACACATTTTATCCATTTATTAAAACTGTCCCATTCATTTCACAGGTAAATAGTCCAGTGATCTTAAAGTGTCACCAATCCATAGTGACCATATTATGAAATTTGGAAAACCGTCGATTGAAAAACACCAATGCACTAACATCTCTAATTCAGTCAGTATTTTTTATATTGTTATCCTAATGATTATGTATAACTAAGAACCATACTTTTCTAAATAGTGTCAAGTATTTGTGTTTATATAAAATGAATGTGTTGCTCTGCTGCTGAAGCAGCTCAAGTTTCATAATTAGAAAGTTATGCTTTTGTTGGCGCTGGTGTATTAGTCTATATGTCTGTTTGTTTGTTAGCAACAATACGCCAAACGTTTTGAACGAATTTTCATCATTTTTATTTGTGAATGATGTCAATAAATCAACCAACAAATGAATATCATTTGGTGGTGATGAGTATCACAGCCTGGATCCAGGGTTTTGTGTTACTGGAAGATGGGAAAAATTGCCACATAATCCTGTATAACATAAGTTGCATAACTCACAAAGGATTTGCTGTTTTGGTTGGGGTCTGAGCTCTCCAAGTGCCTTTTAGATTTTACATTTAACATCTTGTCACATCTGCTTTTAGGCTTAACTTCTTAACTGCACGTACTATGTCATAGAGAGTGTTAATCTGAAACCTTGACACAATGACATCGTTACCAAGTAGATATACTAAGTTTATAATGAAGTGGCACCTTGTTTGTTTTTGGTTTTCGTTTTTGTTTTTGTTGTTGTTGTTTTGCCGTTGTGTGCCTTGGTTTTATAGTGGCATACAAGATACTCATATACGTTTTGTGAAAATGTGTTAACTTTCCATGAAAGTAAAACTAATTTTGTCCAATTGTCCAATTCACTTACGGCAACCATATTAAATGGAGAATTCGCGTTAGTGCCTTGAACTGTATACGATAATCATTTAAACATCGTAATATTTTCTTCAAAGTTTGGAAATTTTCTTAAAACCAATAATAACTATCTTGCCCAAATAGTTTAACTTTGCATGAAAATCTTAATATTTCCCCAATTACTTACACTATTTCGCGAAAAGAAAATCAGATTAACTTATTCAGTAGTGGGCACTAATTTGGCTTTTTTTTCTAGATAACCTGTTAATATTCAAAACGTCAAAATGTTTTGAGAAAATGTTTCACATTTTCGCGAAAGTTTTTCAAGTTTCCGGAAAATATATTAAACTTTAATGAAAACACTAGCCACCATTGTTTTGGTTGCTTATTGCACGCAAAATTTGGACCAAAATTTTACGCAATGGAATACAGAGATTTAAGTCTTCTAAGGTTTGGACTAATCCGTGCTAATATACTCAATGTTGCATCAAATAGAATGACTTTCGTATCATAAACTAAAGAGCAAATCCGATCAAAATTGAACCATTAAGAAAAGTTCTAAAGAACTGAAATTAAACGTTGTTCATAAGAATGTATTGCAATTAGATTTGGCCTTTTGTCACTGATAATACACACATCATAATAAGGGACATTGTAAAGACTGTCACAAGAAACGTCTTTTATTAGACTACTGCTAATGGATAAAAACGTTTCCCTTTGGCAACGCATATTACCAATACTCTCAGTGTGTTTGCTTCCCTGCGTTGGAATCTTTTCTCTAAGTGACACATTGCTCATTGACGATTTGGCGAATAGTAAATTGAAGTTTTGATCGATTAATATATCGCAGAATTATCCATCAATGATCTACACGCATGCGCATTAAACCTAGTTCAAATGAGAGTGCTCGCACCAAAGAGTTCGTATATTGAGACATTAGATTCCATTCTAGTGTTCATTTGATGTGGATCACATTGTGGACTAGTTACTATAGTAACACGTTCTCATACACTTTATAGAGGTTGTTTGTGTCATTAGATAACACCAGATGTAACCATTGTGGATAAAATAATGTTAAATAGATATCCAGTAAAAATATATTGTTAATGTCTAAATATTGTATTTCCATATAATGACTTTTACATAATCAAATTGAGAGTTGACATTACAGATTCATAACAGCTTAAATAAGTCTTATGGAGTTATTGGCAGAAATCCATGGAGCAGGAGACGATCTTGCAACTTTCTTAATGAAATTGGAGTTAACAAATCAGATCTGTAACAAATCAAATATACGTCATTTAAAGTGATTTACGGAAATCCGTCGACAGTCTTACAGTGTTCTTAATGCGACTGGAGTTTTCCGGAACAGATAAAAATACGACCTAATAGTTACCTGAAGAAATCCGTTGAAGACAGTAGTTATTACAATTCTTCAATGCTTGTTATACTCTTGTTTCATCTAACCGGATGCTACTCAGTGGCGGCTGGACTCCAGGAGCTCCGACTCCTGGGCATGCTACCAATGACCGGAACTGCCTGGCCTGGAGGAAGCTCGTGCCTGGTTCCGGTGCAGATGGCCATTGAGGATGTTAACGCCTACCCGGGACTGCTGAATGGATACAACCTCACCTACGAGTATATAGATTCCATGGTAGGCCAGCTAATTATTTATTTATTATTTCTTTATAAGGCCAGAGTTTGTTGATTTTTATTTTCTCCTATCCATCGACTCGATTGTTTTTGAAAATACCAAAAATGGAAAAACAATATTGGAAGCATAGTAAACCAAATGTGATAAAATTATTTATTGCCGTATTCATTGTGGATATAAAAAGTTTTCAACTCACTGTCACAATGTTAAACACAGTGAAACATAAATTCATTCAAAGTAAACACTGTGGATTTTGTATGCATGTTTATATAACAAACGTTTCAGTGCATTATTATTGTTATTGAGATGTGTATTGCGTCACCAAAATGTGTTAACATTAGAATTTGTTTTTACTTTATTTCCGCCGTCCAACTGGACATAAACAATCTATGGCCTTAGTATATAGGTTTTTCTATAATTTTGGTCGTGCTTGGCCCTTTTTCAGGTCACATGTTTACGTGAGAGTGCCTTTTATCACCTTAGTTTGAACAAATTGTTTCACAAAGCAGAATAGCGCAGGTAGTTTGAGATTTGTCTACTGACATTCATTATGTAGAGTAGTGTTTATACTCGATATAATTTAGATGCCGTGGTAGAGCGCATTTAATCATATTAATCCACTTAAATTTCTATCTGAAACCTAGTCCGTTTAATTAAGTCTCTCCCAAGTATTGTTTAATTGCTGTGGCATTAACGATCATCAGTGCGATCTATTGCGACCAAGATACTGCTACATTATTTTAACAGTCTGTTAATGTGATTGCTATGTTACATATTGCTAAATAGTGATCGCTCACACGAGACCGTTCTAAGGTGCCGTAGAACGGTCTCGTGTGAACGTTCAATAAATACTCTTTCAGTTGGCGGTGTTCATTGACATTTTTGGTTAGAAACCACGTTGAAGAAAATAGTGAAATTAGTACTTTAAATAAAAAAAAATAAATATCGCAGTTATCGTTCACACGAGACCGTTCTACAATGCCGTCGTTCAATACTCATTCAGTTAGCGGTGTCCAAGGACATTTAAAGTTGGAAACCACGTTGAAGAAATTAGTGAAATTAGTACTTTAAATAAGAATATTTAAAGTATTGCAATAAAAATGCAAGGAGGTTTTTAAATGGTTTATAACGATACCTAGATACGAGTTTTCTGTTAACGCCTGTTACTTTAAAGCCTCCCTATCGAAATTGATCATAATATAAAATGCCAAACTTTATATTAGTTAACATCATAAACCCTTTGAAGAATAAAGCTACTCATTGTTATTCTATTGCTCCGATGATGTATTTACAAGGTTTAACTTCAATGAATTCGATAATATTTTCTTTCTCTGAAGTAAATAATGTCAACCATGTCAAATGTGAATTAACATTAAATATGTTTACATATTTAAATAATATAAGCTATGCCAAACTTGTCGAATCGGAAACACGTGCATTATGTGTTATGGTTCATAACGTGTAGAGTTGACTACAGCTTTTTTCTACGTTAAGTTATGAGCAATGTCGCTACACAATCTGTTATCAAGCACAAGTCATCATATAATAATTCAAATAAAAACAGTTATATACGCACAGTAGTATAGTCATATTCATTTACGATATAGTACATAGTTCAAACACTTACACGCACTTCTATATACATATTTACAACACGTTAAACCGCCAAAGTCCATGATTTAAAGTGTATACAATGTGTGCTTTGAGTTTGTTCAGAAATTAACTACATTTTCTCATCCTAGAGTTCATTTATGAGAGCATTCTAGACCATTAAGCAAGCTGCAGCAATAGATCTGGCAACTGTTTTGGTTCTATTTCTTTAAGAATAAAAAGAGCAATTCATAGGTGGATCCTAAATTATATAGTCCCTGAGTGTGTTTGGATACGTATCTGATATATGAGGGAGGTGAAACTTGCTCAAATCGGAAAACAAGGACGATTATCATATAGGGACTATGTCAACGAAATATTGGTTTCTTGTTGCACTATAAATGCTATTAGATGAATGAATTGCACCACACTAACTATACATTAAGTACAGAATAAATAATATAATACATACATGAGATATTTTATATAAAAAATGAAGGAAAAAAATTGTTTAAATAAAGTATAACCCCACTCACGACTAAGATGTTATATCCAAAAATAACAGGAGACAGCGCATTAACCCATTGCTCTATTCTGCTTTGTAAAAAGTAGTGTGTAAACTATATTTATATAAAATATATTTCTGACGTAAAAACAACATGAAAACATGAAACACAATCCATATCATCAAATCTCAGAATGCCTTAACTCTTTTCCCATAATATATACCTTATTGTAACCGTTTTGTATGACAGAATAAACATCATAATTTGAGATCTTTTAAGAATTTGCCCCCATTGCGAACTTTCTTATTGACATCGTCCCTTAAATCATAATTATTGCTGTTCATTGCAGCAAGTAAAGTGAATTAAGAATAACATTAAACCGATTCCGATTATGTTCGGAATCCTGATTCCGCCAGTTAATTTCGCCCTGTAAAATACCGCAAAGGTACGGTTTTTATGCGTTAATAACGTCCAAATTTCATGTGTTTTCATTATGTCCACCAGGTGTCGCTTCTCGCAACTACCTGTGTAATTTCACGCCGTGCATGATGGGCAAGCACTATATTCATATGGCGCCAACTGAAACATGAGTCGCTTCTCTTAAACATTAGCAAAATCGTCATATAGTGGTGTCGGGCGTAATTTGGTGCAAGTACTCAATCTGTGCATCATTTAAATCAATTAGAAAATATAATCTGCCATTGTTTCGAATGATAAAAATGTTTATATCTCTATTTGTTCATTTGTAAATAATGTTCGAAAGTGAAAGTAAAAACTGCATGACAACGCAAGTAAAACGCATTTTATTGCACGAACAGATTTAAACACAATGCTTTGAGTGTTTAAAATTAATAATATTTAGCAAAATATGGATAGTTATCAGTTCCTAGTATAGAGGTAAGACAAACGCAGTGACGTCACGCTCAAGGTATAGAATGCATGTGTATATGCAATTTTTCAGGGCGAAGCTGCCAAATCTACCCCGCATTGTCGTATCTTCGCGGCCGCGTACAAGGCGAAATTTCAGTGAAGAAATAAGGATTCCGTGATTATGGTGCACCCGTTTAATTAACAACTACACCGGTGTAACCCTGCTTTTCTTTTATTGTGCTACATCCTATGATTACCCAATATTGTTCATATGTACTGCACAGTAAATATGAACAATATTGGGTAATCATAGGATGTATCCAATGATCAAATTAAAACTAATCGACGATAATATCTCGGGTATCTCAATAAAAATAACTTGTAATACAAGAGGCTCCGAGTGCAATCTTGTGTAGATAGAACAGCAAATAGAAATGGGATTGATTTAAATGCATGTTTGACAGTAACAAATTAATTGTGGGCACAAATTGAGTTGCTACAATAGAATATTTATCAAATGATATGGATTTAGCAAGTAACTGTAATACAGTAGATCAGCGTTATTTCGAACACCGTTAATCCGAATTCCTCATTATTTCGAAGTTGTTTTTCTGTCCCAATATTTCATTTTTAATTAAATTAGAAATTTGATGTTTAATTTGCACTCCGCTATTTCAAAAATATCGCTTTTTCGAACTCCTGTTTAAACGTGTATTTATCAATTGTAGATTCGAAGTTTTAATCTAATTTTCACATCATAGTTTTGTTATATCGTTATCAACATTCTTAACAGTTTAGACACATCACAATTAATGATATTAATTACGTACGCATTTATTTATGTGTTATTGCTTTTATTCAATCAAGGCATATCACCAGGTAATAGAGACACTTAAAATAAAAACACTAACATTTCACAGTATTTATAGACATTCGCACGATTAATATATTACTTCCTCCTTAATTCGCTAATTACAGCAATCTTAAGCAGCGGTATTTGACATTTATATATTTATTATTGTAGGCTAGAAGCTTTTTTGTAAGCTTTATTGCTGAAATAAATGTTGTTCTTGTTGTTGTTGTTATTATTATTATTATTATCAATTATAACATATGTTAGGACATCGGTTAAACTACTTGAATAGTAAATGCACATAATATTTGTAATAAGTAGAAAGTTCAAGTAACTTGTGTGGGGATTGGTCATGAAATTATTTCTACGGCCATTCTCCTCCCACCTCTGATTCAAGTAGTTCAATTGTCAGCTACTGGCATAAGTATGTGCACTTAGTACTGGTAAACCGCTTAACTCTGCGAAGCTTGCCCAGGAAAAGTGTGAGTAGGTTAACTGACCGCCGTGATATGACTGAAATACTGTTAAAACGGCGAAAAATCCAAACAAACAAAACATTCATTAAGTTCAAATAGTTCCAACCGATGTCCTAAAATAAACTAAAGTCAAACTCTAGCAGCATCAGCAGAAGAGAAGTGTTATTAACAGCACAAGGTCCTTTGTTTAAGGCAAGTGAACAATTGATAATACAACACAATACACAAAGCACGTAACAATTACTAAACACAAATATGAATATAAATTGGTTCACCGCCTTGAAAAGGCCAATGCCAAGCCTTTGGGGTTTAAACCAACACTAGTGCTCAACATGCCATAGAGCACCTTCCTTGTGAAAATATGTATGTAATATTTGTATAACTACTGTTCTATAATAAAGGTGTTTTTTCTTAGTGTACTCGAGGAATTTGCGTCTACAAGACGTTCAAAGCCCTCAACGAGTATCCCAGTTACGTCATGCTCCTTGGTGACGCGTGTTCGACGAGTACTGAGTCGACGTCCGAGGCCTCGCATTACTACAACATTACCCAGGTAGACAAACGGTCATTATCTATTGCCACCGCTAATGAGGTTATGTGGACGAGGAACACCTTACAAAAACATATAAACAGATTATCATGGACTGTTCTGAAAATAATAGAAATAGGCCAATGAACAAATAATTAGATTTCCCCCACTAGTTATGGTGCCATCTCGCCAACAAGACACGTGAATTTTCTGTTACACAGTTTAATAAGTTTCTGAGGTCAGCCATTGTGGGACCTGGCCAATCCTCTGAGACCAGACACGTGTATTCACTGTTACACTGTTTAATTTCTATGGTTAGCTATGGTGCCAACTCGCCAATCCTCTCAGACCAAACACGAGATTTCTCTGTTATACATATTAGTTATTTCCAAGGTCAGCTATGATTCCCACTCGCCAATGCTCGCCAAAAAGATGCGTGAATTCTCTGCTACGTTGTTACATTTATTTACCAGGCCAACTTTTGCGTCACCTCGCCAATCCCGTTGGACTAGACACGTGAATTTTCTGTAACATTGTTTCATTTAATTTCCCAGGTTAGCTATGGCGCCTCATCGCCAATCCTATCAGACCGGACGCGGTTCAAAAGGCTGTTCCGGTTGGCTGCCCCGGATCAGTCCATGAACCCAGCACGCATAAACCTGCTACGGACGTTCAACTGGCGCCGTGTGGCCATCATACATGAGGCACAAGAGTTCTTCTCCGTGGTACGTTAGGACATACTCTTCTTTTTTAAAAGCACTGCAAAACTGTTAGGACATACTCTTCTTGTTTAAAAGCACTACAAAACGCTCATCCTTATCAAGGTAAGAACAGAATGTCATTTATTTAATACAATTTATAGCATATTACTGCAGCGTTACCAAAAATATCAAATTATTCAAGCCAATACATCATTTGTCACTTTTAATTTTCTTACATCTAGATTTAATTGATAAAGTAGGTGATTGATTACTTTATAACGGAGAATAAACGTTAAACTAATGTGTTGTTGATGCACAGAGACAGAACACGACAAAGTATACGAGTTATACAAATAACGTATATTCACATATTATAGTTCATGCATTATTTCTATAACGCCATTTATTTTTATTTCAGAATTATTAATCCTGTTACGATTCATCGCCGTTCTCTTTTCTGAAAGGCGTCTTTTATTATCTCATACATTCGTACTTAACAAAATGTATCATTGGAACCTTTTGCCTAATTTTACCTGTAGATGTGGTAAGAATCTTCTACTTTTACAAAATGTGTCTATGCTAACTATGTTTTCTTGTGCTTTTTACAGTCAATTAACACGCTGGTAAAGTCGCTGAAGGAAGCAGATGTCGACATAATTTCGCAAGAAGTCTTCATCCACGAGCCAATGGCGCGACTGAATAATATCAAGGTACATGTTCTACAGACGTCACCTTCCACAAGCCAATGACGCGACTTAAAAATATCAAGGTAAATGTTCTACAGACGTCACCTTCCACGAGCCAATGGCGCGACTAAAAATATCAAGGTAAATGTTTTACAGACGTTACCATCGACGAGCCAATGACGCGACTTAAAAATATCAAGGTCAATGTTTCAACGACGCCACCATCGACGAGCCGATGACGCGACTTAAAAATATTAAGGTAAATGTTTCGACGACGCCACCACCGTTCATTCTGATTACCTTTGCCAATGATATTATGTTTTGCCAGCTTTGGTTTCGTCTGTGTGTTAACTTTTATGCAAAAATTTATCCACGAATTTTCCTGCAAATTGGCGGGAAGATTAGAAATAGGTCAAATGGTTCGAATTTGTTGTTGCTTCTGATTAACGTTTGTATCAAGTAATTGTTAAAATATTTCAACGTTATGCTGTTTAATTCTCAAGTTGCACAACTCATGGACGGGGGTTCGATGTTGTACTGCGGTTTCACAACTGACAACTTGGCTTTCATAAATGGGTGATGTGATATAAATGTTTCTTTACTGCTGATGCAGATATATTTCGCAAAAATCTATATAATCTCTTTTTTCCACGTCTATAGACATCGACGCTTGTTTAACAGTATATGTTTTTACAATCATGTAACTGCATGCTTTATATTATCATTTGATGGACATATGTGCTCCTCATTTTAAGTAGCCGTCTATATTCATTGAGAACACTCGTATTATGTCTTAAGAAAATTTTTCAAAAGGACATAAATCTGATATAAATCAATAGTTTTGTGTGCAACCATGATAGCACATTTAGAGAATTCAGTATTAACATTTGTCTCAGAAATTGCAACATTAAAACAAGTTCCATTAAATAAATGACTGAGAAGGTTTTATTGTGCTTCGTCATTAAACTCCCTTACTACATGGGTATAATGATTATTTAATTAATTTTAGCGCGAAAATAAGTCGTTAAGTCCTTGATACTGCAGGAACAATTTACAGGACATAATTGTCTTGGAGGCCTCGAACAACGCACTCTTATTTTTTTTTGTAGTTTTGAAGAATTTACCATGTCATTTTTGTTGCTTATTGGAGGAGGTGACCGGAATGTATAAATAATAATGGGTCTATGTTGTGTTTTGTTGGGGTTTTTTTTTTTTGGGGGGGGAGGGTTGTTGTTGTTGTTTTGTTTGGATATTTTCGCCGTATTTAACAGTATTTCAACTTGCCTACTTGAATCAAAGGTAGGAGGAGAATGGCCGTAAAAATTATTTCATGTCCAATCCCCACACAAGTTATGTGGCAATTTAATACGCAGTACTTATTAAATTACACTGTTTAAACATTGTACCTTTGTAAAAGGTCTGTAACACTGTACGGATTCATTACCAAGGTAAAAATACATTTTGAGCGTGTCGTGGGAAAATCGGGCAGAATGCATGTGCGTAAAGTATCCTCCCGGATTAGCCTGTGCAGTCCTCAGAAACAGAAAATACCAGAGAAGCGAAAAGTTTCGTCCTAGATTAGCCTGTGCGGACAGCACAGGCTAATCCAGGGCGACACTTTACGCAGATGCATTAAGCCCTGGTTTCCCATGACACGTCTCATTTAATTTAGCACTTTCAAAATATATTGTTTAAACTGCTAAACAATCAATTTTAAGATCAGTTAAAGTTTTGACCATGATATTTATGAAAAGAGACCTTACAAGCATTGAAATTATAGACACAAGTAAAAATTAGGCTTACTATAATACATTTAGAAATAAGCTTCTGTTTAAAAAACGTATTTTCTTTTGAATAAAACAGGCCGTTAGTATGACAGGCGGTTACAGGTTTGAGCAACTAATGCTTAGCCCTGGATGGACGTGAATATAGACTCTGAGTATATGCTCTTGCAAAATACACCTTTCTACAAATGTCAGTCATATGCAAATTTATATATAGGGTGTTTTATCCAACCACTCGGATATCACGTATCAAAACCTACAAGAAGGATAGATAGATGGATTTATTCAGGTTAAAACACACAAGTTTACAACACACAACATATTCGAATTTACGATCTAGACAAATGGTATAACTAATAATGGGGTTTGGGAATCTTTCAAAAGCAATAAGACTAGAATTTACTCAAATACAATTGGATATGCTACAGAATCAACTATTTCAAAGCAAATTAAATAACATTTGTTGGAATCAATTCGTGTGAGGCTATGTTAAATCGACGGGATTTGTAGTGAAAGTGGGTAGTTACATAGGATGGCCCATGAAAGCCCCAAAACTTATTTGGGTTTCGACAATGTAATTTAATTAAATTCCTTGAAGGAACACATGGCAAATCTTGTAAAATGTTTGTGAAGCGCGATGGATGGAAAATAATCTTTTAACAATAGCTGTAGGAGGAGTTTAAAGTCAATCTCATTTAAATCAAATCCTAACATTGTTAGGATCTGAAGACACCGTATAATAGGTCACGTTCGAATGACCTTCCGAGCAATAAAATATCAGCCCTGCTGCGCACAGTGAAATTGCCTTTTGCACAGCAATGTTGGCCACGGTTTTTAAAAGGTGATGTTTTTCCAGCTGATCCTCGGGAATAAATTATTTACAGTTACTATTTACGGGGACAATAATGGATATAGTGGTACCTTAGGCGAGTAAACATCCAAAGTGCACGTTAAATTCGTGCATAGTATTTGTGGTTTATATACAAAGTTATATAGATTTGGAAGGTAACAGTTTGATTGGCTCCTAAAAAGGTCATCTGAACGTGACCCCGAATGCAGAGTCATCAGATCCAGTCAGCGGATAATATAGTAGCGTCAGACTGGAGATCATTTTAATGAGATTGCATTTAAAGTGTTAGTAGCAGACACTGGGGAGGTTTATTGTAATGAAATCATGTTGAAACACTAGCATCACTCCTGTTTCATTTATTTTAAGGACCACGATGCACGCATTATATTTGCCAATACGTACGAGGATAAGGCGAGGACCATACTCTGTGATGTAAGAGACTAGTTGCATCTCTGTTTGCTACTGCTGCTTGCATAATGATAGTTGTTGGTTGTATTCGTGTTTCAGTTTATAGAAAATATTTCTACAAACGAGTACCAATGTTAAGAAAATATCAACTGCTCCTTTGATTACAACACAGACGCTTCGCTAAAATATGTGTCATATCATTAGCAAAACTAATTACATACATTATACATGTTAATTATATTTATGTTTGATTTTGATACAGATGACATTCTTTCGTTATACATGCAATTAATGGATATTTCTTCTGTGAAACAACCATGTGGATCTACTTTATATTAAAACAAGGCGTACAAGCTAGGCCTGTACGGGGTAAAGATTGTGTGGATCTTTCCTGGATGGCATTCTGAAAACTTCTGGCAGACAAGGCTGGAAGACCTTGACTGCACCGTGGAACAAATGAATGTGGCCATCGAGGGCTCCTTCATGACCAGCGCTATTTTCTACAATCCTATTGAAGAGAGGGGAATCGCAAATCTTACTAGTACGATTTTATATAGAATGTACAATAAATTTACTTGCAGTGATACAAATAAATGCCGTGCACCGCTTAGGCCCCACCATTCAGTAATATAGAACTATTTGTATTTGCATAACCCATCGTGTCGATTCGAAACCGTTAGTTGTCCGTTTTTAATCTATCAGAGTAATATTTTTTCTTGTCAGGTTCTGAATTTAAAGAGAGGTTTACGAGTCATCCCTCCTACAACCCCGCCACAACGGCTTATGATTTCGTGGCAGGACAGTGTTACGACCACATATGGCTCGCAGCGTTAGCACTGAACTGCACTGTTAACACACTGGAAAGCATGGGTAATTCTTGTTGTTTGTATACAGTCATTTCAGTACATTTTAGGGATTAGCCCTTGTTTGTGATGAAACTTTATAATATAAACATATTCAACAACATGTGAACATGTGCACCTGGGTATTTCGGTGCAGCCTGTTCCGACATAATCGGAGTTATGGTCCTTTTTAGTAAACAAATGACATTTTTGGAATTGTGTCGCGTGTAACTCGAAAAGTATAACTGCTAGAGTGATGAAACTTTACGAACGTATTCGCCAGCATGTGAACTTGTGCTTACAGGTGTGTCATCGATGACAGCTTCAATTTTATCATTCCAATCTCTCAATAATTTTAAATTATAAATTATTATTTGTGAGTACCCTTCCCATTGCAGGTGTGTTGTTACGGTAGATAGACATTGATTACAAACGTGTTGAACTGTCCAGTATTGCTCTTTAAAGGGTTATATTTCTGTATCCGTAACCATATGGGGCGAAGATCCGATACACACTTTCAGGAAACGTATTGGTATTGTTATCATATGTGGTCGACCTTTGAGAACTCACTTGTAACCACTCCATGACAGCGACTATTCCTCCGCATATCCTTTTACCTCATGAGTTCGTCACGCAAAATTCAAACTGGCGATTTGGTTAACATATACCACATCGGTCAGTTAGGATAATAGGGACGCTATTTGGAGTTTCTATAATTAATGACCTTTCAGGGATGTGGATGATTTTCCTCGTCGTGTGTCTTTATAAAGACAGTGCAGTATTTTTTCATAGGGTGTACTAAGATAAATATATAATCTTTTTTTGGCGACTGGTGTCCGTTCTGACAAAAGTTCTTACAAGGCATTCTTGGATGATCATGAATGGTGTTCATTGTTTCAAAATACAGTACTTATAAACAGCAAAAATGGCTTCGGCAACATACGTTAAAGATATGCAAATAGTCACATATATATATTTATTAGCATTTGGAAAGTTAGTTTATGCACAATGCATATAAGGTATTAGCTTTACTGCATTTTCTACTTTCGGTCATTGTTCGCCTATTTCTACCCTCATTCCTACTTAAAGGCCTAGTTTAATCCCTCTTTTAACCCCCCCAATCTGGGATATTGAACACCTCTGTAAAGTCACCCTACTGTGGTTACACTGTGGACACAGTGTGGCAACCCTTATCAGCTGATATCAATACACTGATGCAGAGGTAGAATTAAATTGAAATAGTGCACTCAGTCAGCCGAGAGAAAACATTGCAGATAATGATTTTATGGCGAACCAATACCCCATGGAGAGCCAAGATATTCCTTAAACTAGGCCTTTAATTGTCTCCATTGTATAACATGTGACAGGACATATACTATTTTCATTTAAGGTCATCCTAAAACCTTGGACCAGTTCACATATGCCGATTACGACATTGGAGATATCATATTTGGCTGTACCGGAAAGGCGTCCATTGTTGGTGTATCCGGCAGGGTTTCATTTAACAACGGTTCCGATCCAAATAAAATCATTAAGGTGGAGAGAATACAAGGTGATTTACGTTTTGTTTTTGTTTTTTGAAATTAATGCTAGTAATTACTTTATTAATTTTTTTTATCAAATACGTTGTGCTTTTCGATTAGACTGCAATAAGACATACACTATACAAACAAACGCAAAGACAGAAAAGGGTTATTATTTACATATTAGCATAATAAAACTATACATAGTTTTCTTGACACGAAATATTAAGTAGGTCTACGTAAAACAAATATTGCTGCATTTCTCGTCAGATACGCGTTCATATTTCACTCTTTCTGTGTATGTAGTTTACTGATCAAAGTCACACTGTCTCGACAACTGTCTCAGCACTTGCTTATAAGAATATCAGGCCGATATAAACATTTGTCTTTAACTAGCGCCACAACGATTTATACCCGGTGTATTAATGGCATATCGACATGCACAATGCCTTTGGCCAGACACATACATTATGATCAGCACAATAGCAAAAGTATTGCACATTGCACATCTGTCTGTCAGGCGGAAAGCGCGTCCTGGTAGCCTACTTCCGGCAGGATCTCGCCCCAGACTCGTACTTTGAATGGATAGAAGGCGCACTCATCTGGAAAGGTTAGCTATAACAATTTATTTTACTACCAATATGCTTTGTCTGCCTAATATTAACATTCTATAAATAGCAGTCACGTCACAGACACTTACCTCCAAAGTAAGACGGTCCACTAGCTATATTTATTTTTACACATGCGCAACGGTAAAGAGGTGAGCTATAGTTTCTGGAAAACAACAAAAAATCATATACCTTTAAAACCAAAGGATTTCGTAAACAAATCCTGACAAGGCAGTGTTTTCCTTCTAATTGTGAGTGTTCGTTTGTATGATATTTACCGTTGTCCCAGACGTGGACAATGAGCCGGTTTGAAGGTCTAACGTGAATAGTGAACCAACAAGAAAGTAGCTTAATTACTCAGAATATGCACGAACGTACACGGATTATTTTTGATCGGTGTGTAAACAATGTAATACACATTTTTTGTCACTGTTTGTTGGGTGGCCAAAATATCTTGTAATAAGCTGGCTGAATAAGGTAATGGTCATGCACTGCACTGACCAATACACACCGGTTGTCTAACACTATATCAACTTTGCATGCTTATATTTGTGTATGTTGTCTATGTTGTAGTTTATAAGTTATATTAGGCTGTGTATGCAATTGATCTTGCCACCAATGTCCGCCATATTCAATTTAACAATTTAGTCAATCATTTAACAGGTCTGAATTGAAACCCTAGATACACAAATGGTATATGCTTGTGATACAGTTAACAAAGTAATGAACGGAAAATAATCTTGCAGTGTCTAATACCTTAGGATGGGCTTTGATAACGATTGACAAAAACTTGAAAGGTATGTTTGCGTTAAATATAAGACTATTTGGAAAGATTTGAAAGGTATATTTGCGTTAAATATAAGACTATTTGTAAAGATTTGAAAGGTATATTTGCGTTAAATATAAGACTATTTGGAAAGACTTGAAAGGTATATTTGCGTTAATATAAGACTATTTGGAAAGACTTGAAAGGTATATTTGCGTTAAATATAAGACTATTTGGAAAGACTTGAAAGGTATATTTGCGTTAAATATAAGACTATTTGGAAAGACTTGAAAGTATATTTGCGTTAAATATAAGACTATTTGGAAAGATCTAAGATAAGGAAAAGTCCCTACAATGACAAAATATGTTTTATCACTCATTGACATTTTCTAATAATTTGGTAAATCCAGGAGTTTAATCATTTTTGTATTTCTTATTAAGGTTTTGTAAACATGGTCTCTTTATTTGTCATTAAATATATATTGCAAACATAAATTACATTTCAAAAGATATTCTACAATCCTCTATTTATCAGCCTAAAGTGGAGCGAGGGAAAACCAAAAAGTCACAATAAAGGGATAGTAATCTTCCAATTTCAATAGGTAATAATTATTTACATTTGGAATTGAGTCAATTTTTTTAATTAAAAAAAGAAAGAATTTACATATCCAGGCTATGCCACTATAATTTGAAACTCCTCCCCAGCTTTTGTTAAAGGGACTATGGCAACGACAAATTGGTTTCCTATTGCAATATAAATGATATTAGATGATATTAATTGGCTATACTAAGACATGTACATTAAATAAAGAATAAATAATATAATGCATAATGAGATATTTGATAAAACAGATCAGCAACACTGTTTGTAAAAATTAAAACCCCAAGCGGGTATCGAACTCAGGACTAAGGAGCCATAGGAAGATATGAAAAGAGACAGCGCTTAAACAACTGCGCTAGTCTGCTTTGTAAAGAAAGATGTGTTAACTATGGTCAACAAAATACACAAAATTCTGACGAGAAAATGTAACATGAAAAGGGCCAAACAAACCCTACCCATATCATTAATAGATTTATTTTTTATCTCAGAATGCGAAAACGTTTTTCCCATTATATATATATATATATATATATATATATATAATGGGAAAAACGTTGATATATATATAATATAAAGATTGAATATTGTCACGACAGCCTCACGACAGCGTCTCGACAGAGTCCCGACAGAGTCCCGATATTCCCGAATGCGATCCAAAAGAGTCCCGACAGCGTTCGATAGCTCCCGACAGCCTCTAGACAGCATCCTGGCATTCCCGATTTTGTTTATTATTTGCATCGTAACGCTGACTGGGCGCTTTCTGGATCCATAGTCGGGAAGCATTAATGGAGGTCCTTCAAAGCTCTGTCGATTAATGACAAACGTTCACAAACACGCACAAAACCCACGAAATATACACAAGACGTGATATATGTATACATATATTTATGCAATATCATTCCCGTTCTACCGGATATTGTCCCGACACATCCCGACACCGTCCAGACACCGTCCCGAATTTGATCCGATACAGCCGAATCTATCCCGACAGAGTCCCGTCTATACAAATTCGGCTGAGTCTCCCGAATATTAAGGGAAAACCTTAACTGTCGGGAGTCTTTGGCCGATCACGCTGAATGTGTCCCGATGATTCCCGATTCCAAGGACAGCGTTCCGAAAGCGTCCAGACAGCTCCCGACACCGTCTTGACACCGTCCCTACAGCGTCCCGATACCGTCCCGATATTTCCGACTTTTTTATTATTTGTATCGTTGCCCTGTCGGGACGCTGTCGGGAGCCATAATCGGGCATGTGTGACTGAAGCATTAAAGGGACAGTTTCACAGTTTGGGGTTTGAAAAAAAATACTTAAAAAATGCAGTTTAGGCTGCAAAACATAGGGTATGTCTACAAGGTAGCACTTTTTTTTTAAAATCAAAACAGATATCAAAAGTTAAACGTTCCACATGCAATGTACTTTTCAAACATTGAAATATGAACAATAAATGTATTATAGAACAGGAATTAATCTGTATAAGAAAATTGTTTCTCACAGCCAAACACTGTGAAACTGTCCCTTTAAACACGTGATACCATATTGCAGTGACTTGATAAAGCACTATATTAAATTGCGAATTATATACATTTGTGGAACAGTCAAATACGTCCATGAATGTATTTCATGAATATTGTTTCATGCATGACAATATTAGATTTGATATGAACCATCAAACAGGAACGGCAGCCTGCTAACATTCAGGATATTAAATGAGCGCTTTATTCGGGATATAAAAGGGAATTTAGAATTGTATTACAATACATTGTGCAATATTATACAACACAGCATGCTCACAAAACCACACCACAGTCAAAGGCACTCTTAATATGAGGCGCGTCGTGGGAAAACCGGACTTAATGCATGTGCGTAAAGTGTCGTCCCGGATTAGCCTGTGCAGTCCGCACAGGCTAATCCAGGACGGCACTTTCCGTCTACTACAGTGTATTTATGTTTAGAATAGACATCCTTGAAACAGAAAATACCATAAAAGCGGAAAGTGCCGTCCCGGATTAGAATGTGCGGATTGCACAGGCTAATCCGGGACGACTCTTTGCGCACATGCATTAAGACCGGTTTTCTCACGACGCGCCACATATTTAAAGAGGGACTGTATGATTTTTATAGATTTATTTCGTGTCGCTTTCGTTAGGCGTAAAAAAAATAGGTTTGTTTCAGGTAACCCGACCTACCCTAAAAAAATGCCCCGACCCTAGAACATTGTATTGGGTTTGTCAGATTGATTTTGTTTTATTTACCTTTTTCAATAATTAAATGTGTTTTGGATAAATACATGTTTTGTTTTGAATATTTATTCAGTTTTAGAGTCTTCAAGTTGACCATTTATCCCCCAAAAAAATCCCGACCTACCTACCCTAATTTTTGGGGGCATGTTACCTGAAACAAACACTTTTTTACGCCTTATCCACTGACAAAAACCGTTTTATATGACATAAATAAACGTGAACATCGACAAAAACTGCTTCTCATATCGAAAAATGCAGATATATATTTTCTGTCGATACAGACCCGTTTATCCTACCGCACCGGCTTCATTCGGTTTTGAATTAAAAAATAAGAACTGCGCATGCATCATCAATCAACTCGTCTAGACGCAGTATATACATGTATATAATAGTTCGCTGCGCAGCGAAGTATTATTGTAGTTTTAAATTTCCCTCTTAATACGCACTTTTTAATATATTTTATTCTCAACATTTATTATAGTATTATTGTTAAAATATACCTGCATCATTAGAATCAATGGATGGTTTTACATTATAATTGTTGTACAAAATCGTACAGTCCCTCTTTAACAAGGATCTAATTATCACACCAAACAACCGCGGTTATCATTTTCACATTATGTAAAGTAATTTAATGGCAGTGTCGAAATTAAAACAAAATAATAAAAATTGAATGTTTATATCAATGATATAATATATTACATTTGAATTATTAGTGTTATAAAAATGCAAGATTAAATCAGTATCAAAACGCGTGCTGAGTCGACAGAAAATAAAATCATATGAAAAGAAAAATTAATATTAGTTAACAAAGCTGAAGCGTCAGTCCACTTTTCCTACAGCAATATGCAATTGTCGTCTCCAGATCTAACTGACTTAGGCCACAGTTTGTTGATTTGAGGCGCGTCGTGGGAAAACCGGATTTAATGCATGTGCGTGAATTCTTGTCCCGGATTAGCCTGTGCAGGGGCACAGGCTAATCCAGGACGGCACTTTCCGCCTACAGTGGATTGATGGTTAGAAGAGACTTCCTTGAAACAGAAAATACCATTAAAGCGGAAAGTGCCGTCCTGGATTAGCCTGTGCGGACTGCACAGGCTAATCCGGGACGACACTTTACGCACATGCATTAAGACCGGTTTTCTCAAGACGCACCTCATTTATAGTTGCTGGAATCCACAGACACGATCTTTTTTTAAAATAAAAACATAAATAAAAGTTGGAATACTATCAACATTGTAAAACTAATAAACCCTAAAAAGGATAAAAATAGTCCATATCCACTGATGCATAATTTCTTATTGATAGAGAGTTTTTAACTTATAGTTTTATAATGTAAAAACACAATATATTTATTCAACGTTAATTATGCTGATTGTATGTGCATGTTTATATAAGAAACATTGCGGTGTACTGTGTTAATGTCATGCTAATTGCGCCAAAAATGTGTTGAAAATATTATATTTTTATTTCAGCCTCCGACTGTACGCTTTTCAAAAATGTCCGAGAAACTAAATATTAAATTCATCTGACCTAACTGAAGTAACCATGTTGACAAATGCACTGCAATCAAATGCAAATTGTCGGAAATATGTCGATGGAATCTCATTCTTGAAATTTGACGATTATAAGACTCGAAGGTCGACGCAAATGATAATACTTGCATCACGCGTAGTCTATAGAACAGAACAGATAGTGTATTTATACTTGCACATAGTACATCGTCTTTGTTATAAATTAACATGTAATACACAGGTTAATGCCACATAATATTAAAATATTATCGAATTATCTAATATATATCCAAAGTATAATAAATTAAGCCAGTAAACATACACGTATAGAAAGTAACAGACCATCACAGTGAGGATGAACATAAAAAGACTATTGTTATCCCTCAACAACATTCAACATTGTTTTTCTAAGACAGAGAGCTTCTTTTGTGTATAATGAGAGTTTTATTAGCTCTTCCCTTTTACAGGTTTTCATGAGTTCTAAAAATTTAAATACCGACGGTATTTTGTAATATTTTGATTGTAAGTATTTTTGTCTAATGGTAGAATAACATGAACAAATAAGAGTAAAATGGTATTCGTCTTCAATGTCCCTTGTGTCGCAGCACATACAATACCTTTCTTCTAGCAAAATGCGGTTTCTCAGATTGGATTCTTAAAGGGTGCACGGAGAGTCTGAGTTTACTAAAATAAAATCTTAAACTTCTAGGCAGTATATCTAAGTACATTTCGTATTCAAAGTTAAGTTTATATTCTTTATATAACATCAGAACTGGACTTTGCAATGACCTAAACCATTATTGATTAAAACTATCAATTGCTCTATGTTTAAATTCACACAAAATGATTTTTCATTAACACAGTTTTAGTTTTCAAACACAAAGGAAAAACCGTAATCATTCAAGAGTTTCCTTACATTGGTTACCCAGTTTTTATACCCTTTCTGACAAGCCCTATGTGCCCCATAATACACTGTACGTAAAATTATGTTATCACTATGAACAACCTTAAACCAATACTTCAATAGTCTTACATATATTTGTATATATAGTGGAAATCTACCAAGTACACCATAAACACCAGCTGTACATGTGTTACTCCTGACCCGCAACACCCGCTTACAGAACTTTAAATGAATACGTTCAATTTCTTTTGACTTTATATAGCCCCAAATTTTACAAGAATAACTAAGAATAGGTGGCACAAATGCGTTTTCGGCTTAAGGTCAAATTGATTGCATTTATACAACAAAACATTTAAAGCTTTCATGGATTTACCAATGAGATGTTCAATATTGATACCAAAATTTCCAGTATAACTACAAACACATCCCAAATAGTTTTTTTCATTTACAACTTCGATGGGTTGGCTATTGTAGGTCCAAGACTCCGCCGGTAACAATCCTCCTCGTTTATAATCTATAATCTATAATCTTTGTTTTCGAAGTATCAACCCAAGTGTTACAGTATGTGTGTAAACAATCTAAATGAGCTTGTATTTTTTCCGGGGTTTTGCCAACAATAGCCATATCATCCGCAAACAATAAAGAAAATCAAAACAATATCATCAATATGCAAGCCAGTCTGTAGTCATTTTGTAAATAGAGTTTCAGGTCTTCTAAAAATAACGAAAACAACAGAGACGACATTACCTCCCCTTGGCGCAAACCAACCGCGTAATTGAAATAATCCGAGTAATTAGACATGATCTAACACACAATTTCACTTTTTGGTACATAACTTTAATAATTCTAAGCATTTTACCATCTATACCATGTTTATATAATTTCAACCAAAGTGAGTTTCGAACTATAGAATCAAAGCATGTCATCATGTCCACGTATATAACATACCATCGTTTATTTTCATTTAAAAATTTATTTATTAAAGAATGCAGAATAAATATTGCGTCAACAGTAGAGCTCCCTTTTTTAAATCCGAATTGTGCATCCGAAATAGTATTGCTGTCCGCGCAATATTTTTCAAGCCGTAAACAGTAGAAAACAATTTGGACATACAGCTGACTAGCGTAATTCCACTATAATTATTTACATCGTCTTTACAACCCTTTTTATGGAGAGGAATTATAACACCTTCCATCCATTTCTCTGGGTAACAACCCGATTTTAAAATACTGTTAAAAATATAACACAAATGAGATGACAATATATTGATGCATTCAATAAAATATTCGTTTAACAAACAATCACTACAAGGGGATTTGTTTCACTCCAGCGATTTAACAGCACAATGTTTTTCACTAACAGTAAAAGGCTGGTCAAGTTCAGAATAAGTGCTGTCCAAATTATCAAGTCATGAGTACTACAAAAATAATCTGCTTCTCTATTATGGCATTCAAATAAGCCTTGACTTAAATTGGAAATATATTTTCTTTAAATTCTTCTATATTAATATTATTACCAATAGCTGTAGATTTTGTTTTAAAATATATTCAAAATTCTTTAGGTTTGCATTTCTTTAAGCTTTTAATCTCATGCATTTTTAATTTATAGCACTTATTCTTACTTTTCCTAACAATATTTTTTATAACAGGCCTTACACTGTAATAAAAATTCTGTTTTCACTAGATTTATCAGTGTTAAAACGATTAAGTGCTTGCTAAACAATGGATCCGCCACAGATCTTACAATATCGGTAAATTCGTCAACAGCGTTGTTTATTGATTGTCTACTTTGGTTATTCAAGATTCAACATATTTATTTCGTTACTTAAACATATACATGTTTTTCGTAACATGATCCAATGAATGATAATAATAGTTATTAATATTACTTACGATACTATTAAACCTTGGTAAACAACCAATAATTTCAGAGCGAAAATGTTCCCTGTGTTCTTCTTTCCACCTTAGCTTATAATTACTTTGAGCGAGATTTTCACGGACAGACGTAGAGCATACCATCGTAAAATGCAGTGGCGCGTGATCGCTCCATTCATTAAAAGAACCTATAGTAAAATTGTTGATCAATGAAAAATTTCGTTCATGTAAAAGTAGATAATCTATGACTGAGCAACCGTTGTGAGAAACGTAGTGTAATTACCCGTATCAGCAAAGCGGCCGTTAAAAATACGCATTGATGTAGATTTACACAGACCTAACAACTTAATGCCATAATTATTGTTTACACTATCAACATAGTCCCGTACAGGTGTATTATCCGGGATATAGTCAGTGTCGTCAAATGTGTTATTTATAGTATCGCATACAATGAAATCATTATTATTTCCTACCCTTCTGTTAAGATCACCACATATTACAACTGCACCCGAGGCGCAATAAGTACATATATATGTTTCAAGAATATCGAATAAATCAACATTTAAAATATTATAAGCCGCCGAATCCTCACCCCAAATATAGGTTCCGCATAAATATATATCTTGATCAGTATGAAAGAAAGTATGATCTAATTTGAGCCAAATAATAGTGTCATTGTGATTTTTTACTATACAAATACCATCTTTTAAATGTTCTTTATACAATAAACAATGCCATCACTACTACGAAGGGCGTTACGGTGTTGAAATTTCCTATAAAAAGATTGTGTCATATATCCATTTAAAGCCATATTACAAGAAGAGTTTGTCCACGTTTCATATAAAAAGCAAATGTCAGAATTGGCAATGATATTTACAAAGTCTGGGGACTGCTGTTTCTCCTGCGATAGTCCGTTTACGTTCCAGGAAAAAGAGCTAAAAGTTCACACTCAACGTGACCCTAGTCTTTCACCGGCTTGCCGTCTACGTAAATGGTGTGCCAGACACGTTTACCTTGGTCTCTGGCTTCCTTCATCTTTCTAACGAGTTTCCGACGCTTATCGGCCACTTCCTTCGGAAATTCTTCAAACATGGACTAATTCGTTCCTTTAAGTCTTCCACTCCTTTCGAAAACGTATATCTAATTACAAAGTGTTTTAGATATTATATCTCATCCAATTTAACACGATATATGTCGATAGTGTACAACTAGAATTTGCTAAAAGGAAAATGATGTGCAAGTTATTACAACTTTGTCTGCTTCCATTGGACTACATCCGTTTTAGTATCGCAAAAAATATTTATAAATAATTAATGCTTTCATACGACATTAAAAAAACAAGGTCATATAAATTCGAACACAGAAAACGTTTAATTAGATAAGCTAATCCTGTCATAAGTAATTGATTATGAAAGTCATTGAATATCATTTAAGTATTTTTTCCCAACACGCTGCTCTACATTACTAAAGGCCTGCATGTTTACTTTACTTTAAAATGTATTTTTTACAACATATAGTCGGTTAAAATTTTGTTGATAAATGAGTGAATTAACTATTCACTGTAAATAGAGAGAATCGTGATTTTATGTTAATATAATTTTCTGATTTACCTGTACGATTCATCCATTCTTATAAAAGTTCTCACTTGCGTTTTAACCGATTGTACTTTTCCAGATTTTGCCATTAATATTTTAACTGCTCTTCAGCTTTTGTTCACGGCTTATGTTCCATCTATCGAGCTTTACAAAGACCTCACAAGCTTTGTGCTTTGTTGTAAATATATTAACCGTTACAAACGTGATTATCATAGTGCAATAATTGGATTTAAACATATTAATTTGAATATTATTGACATATATGGAAGCATAAATTGTTCAATACTGCATTTGTATTTATATGATTTCTTTGTCAAATACTGCGTCGTATTTTAACCATTGTTGCAATTACTTTTACCGGGCGACACCCCTTTGTTTACTGCATAATTATGTTGATGATTATGCAAATTGTCAACAAAATGATTAAAAAACAAACATACTACGCGTTTATGAATTCATGGAGTTACATAATTATATTTAATATGTTATCAGTTACAGTAATTTGCCTAATGGGCATGATGATGTGAACACATAGCAATTTACGTTACTGGTATAGACACCCCACTTGAACGGTCAGCCTGCGACCCTGGCTCAAATATATATGGGGACTAATTATTAGACGCATGTAAATCTACCAATATAAGAATGGTAAACGGCAGACTTTTTATTGATAGGGGAATTGGAAAATTAAGGTGTTTTACGCACAATGGAGAAAGCACAGTTCACTATCTTTTAACATCAGTCAAAATTTTTAAAGATTTAGTTGATTTTAAAGTGCACGATTTCACGGAATACTGCAATCATGCCCCATTGACATTTGCTGTGAGCACGAACAGCTCGATTGTTAACGGCAAAAATAATCCGCGCATATATTTTAAGTGGAACCCGGAGTACAAAGAAAATTTCGTGCACGATATAGTCAGTGGAGTTCAAGAGCTTGAACACAATTTACAACCATGCGTTGATTCAAGCTGCGACCCAGATTTATTAGTATCTGAATTTAATTTTCTTAATAAACGAGGTAAAAATTATTTTAAACAGATCATAATAAAAGTGATAACAATCATAAGCGCTGCTCTTCTGGCGACAAAAATAAACAACGCTGGTTTAATGAAGATTGTAAGCATAAACGGACAAAATATTTACCATCATTATACAATTATAATTTAAATAATAATAGACGTACCAGGGAAATAATGCTTCCGTCGAGTAAAAATTATATATTTTTTGCAGGAAAACGAAAGCAAAATATAATAGAGAGCAGGTAATGCAAATGAATAACATGAGTCGCGAAAAGCCACGCGAATTTTGGAAACTATTTAAACAAAAATCATCATCTCCTAATGCGGATAATATATCGCTACAAGAATTTTACGAATATTTAGTGCTTAAGCTTCCGAGGACGACATCAACATAAACAACGATGAAAGTGACGGTTTCCTACGGCAGTTTGACGATACAGAAAACCGGGTTAGCTCTGTGTTGGTATTCACAAAGCATCTTAAGTCATTTCTTAAATAGTTTCACGTACGTGCAACATTTGAATGTATAATATTACTTTACTTAACAAACAGATTAATATGTTGTTGATATTCCTACAATAACATTTTCATAATGATATTATTTTCAAGTATAACTTAGTGAAAGACTGTTTCTGTATGGAATTATACAGTTGAGAAAAATTCCACATTTAAGGATAAGGATGAAATTTAGAAAAATTCCACATTTAAGGATAAGGATGAAATTTAAGATGCTTTGGGAATACCACCCCTTATCCTGATCTCCACAGACCGATTTCAATAGAAGAAATTACAAAAGCGACCAGACGTCTTAATAATAATAAGCGGCTTCGCATGAAAGTATTATCTATGAATACTTCACAGAAACAATTAATATAATAGCGAAGCCGTTATAAATTATTTAATTACATTTTAGATACAAAATGATTTCCCAAAAGCTTGTCATCCGGAGTGATTGTACCACTATATCCACGATGAGATAGTTCCGACCCAAATTATTATAGGGGCCTCACGTTGATAGAAATAGTTTCGACCCAAATAAGTATAGGGGCATCACGTTGATAAGTTGTTTTGCGACACTATTTACAGGAGTGTTAATCTTGGGAAGAAACCTGATATGATATTTTAACAAATGCTCAATTCGATTTCAAACCTAACTATAGTACTGTCGATGCAATTTTTATTCTTAATGCTTTAATAGAGCAACAGCTACATAGTAAAAATAAACTCCTCTGTTGCTACGTTGATTACCGGAAGGCCTATGACGCCATCAATCGTGGTCATTTATGGTACAAAATGCTTCGATCAGGAGTTGATGACAAGTTTATATCCCTTATTCGTTCCATGTATAATGAGGTCAAACTGCAAGAAAAACACATGGGCTCACGTTCGGACCTTTTTAGTAGTAACGTCGGTTTATTACAAGGGGAGATAACATCGCCGATCATGTTCTCTCTATTCCTGAATAATATATAATTTAACCTATAAAACGGATCAAACGCCGGAATAATGTTAGATCAATTATCTATGTATCTACTCGTAGTCGCGGACGACGCTGTTCTTTTCTCAGAAACTAAAGAAAGACCACATGAGTCATTAAATAATTTAGAAGCATATTTTGATAATTTGAATTTAACAGTAAATATTGATAAAAATAATTATGGTTTTTCGAAAAGGTGGCATGCTAAATAAAAATTACAAATGGACATACAAAGGGAAAGAAATTGAAATAGTGAGCACTTGTAACTATCTAGGTATTGTTATATCTAGTGGCGGGTCATTTATTCCAGCCACAAATACATTATACGGTAAATCTATAAGAGCAATTAACTCATTATGTTGTAAAACGAAAGACATGGAAGTCCCAATAAATATTATATTCAAGTTCTTTGATTCATATGTTTTGCCAATTTTGAATTATAATTGTGAAGTATGGGGTTTCATTGCAGCTACCAATATAGAACGTGTTCCCGGAAAATTCTGTAAAAGGTTATTAAATGTTAAGTTGTCAACAAATTCATTTTCATTATATGCTGAAGTTGGTAGATTTCCTTTATATATTGGTAGATACTTGAGATTTGTTAAATACTTTTTAAAACTATACCAAGCTAAGCAAGGAAAATGTATTCTTAAAGGTGAAAGGCCAAGCTTCTAACAAAATGTTATTTATTCTTTAGTAACATAGTTTTAGCCATAACAAATCAACTTCACGTATCAGTTTTCATAAATAACGCTTTTTATAAGCGAGTACAGCATAAAAGACAACAGGATTTTGCGCATATTTCTATCGATACTCCATTTTGTTTCGAACAGGAAGTGACGTATATTCTTCCCAACGCGTTAATTGTTTTATATGTAGACTGTACAAATTACTTCAAAACTCGCGTTATTTCATTAAGTTACAATAACCTATGACATAATTTATATTAAGTAGGATATGTCAGATAAATATAAGTTATAAAAACATATTCTCATGTACCTATTTGGCTACATTAGATACAAATAGACTACACATAGTCCTTACTGTCTTCGTCTTAGACATCTGCTATAGGGATCGTTTACTTAGTACCACTTTGTGTTATCAACTTATCAGTACTAGACAAATGATAGAAATATTTTATCTTTGAGATCAATGGAAATGGATCTTTAGTAGTCTGGGTTTCCTGCTGTCACCACAACCGAGATTATAAACCATATGGCCCCGACAAACAACGATGACAATATCCTGTGTATTCCTACGCAATAACGTGTCAAAAGTAATATGAAGGTTTGACAAGTTGTGGGCATGGCAAATCCTGATTGCTGATTGGTTTAAAGGTTTACGAATTATAATTATACTTGACTTAGACGTAATCTGATTTGTTGCAGTAGTTCAGCCTTATGCATTGGCAATTTAAATTCAACTATCTTTATAATCAAACAGTAAGAAAAAAAATGTAACTTTTTGTTGTAAACGTAGTCAGAAGATAATAAACAACAACAGCATTTTTCATGTAGTGTTTTAAAGTTTTTCAAAGCCCTATTACTGAATTATTTCAATACAAATGTTGTAGCTAATTCCGATTTATGGCTACATAAGAAGCCCGTCTAATAAAATTGTACAAGATTGTAAAGGACGATGTTGATATAATAATATACAGCCTGTTGCTGAAACATTGACTTTATGAAATATGAGAAAATAGTATATCCCAAAAATGTTTCACTATCCCGATTATAGATATACTAAACATATATTGTAAGCAATATTATGATAATCTGCAGCACGCAAGTATTTCTTGAAAAGTAGAGTAACGCGGGAAAATATAACAATAAATAAATTGTAGGCATGTATTTGATTTAGCATATCACATACATATGCTTTTTCTATGTGAAACATTATGAAATGGATATGGTTTGTAGTTAAAGTGCATGACAAATTTAAAAAGACACATAAATACTTCACATTCATAAACATTCACTGCACGTACATATTTCTTTTGTCGATGCTAATAATTATAGTCATAATCACACTTAGCAAACTGTGAAAGCGTTCTCGCTCATTTGTAAGAGAGGTATCCAATTATCAAAACAACATCCTGTTTGTCACATGACATAACAACGGGGCGTATACAAACTGCCATTCATTCAAGGCATGATGACACATCGACTGTAAATACTGACATCTTATATATAGTTGAAAGTTAAAAATCCAACGGTTAAATAACAATCGGTTTATACAAAATTAATATAAATGAGCAACATAAACAATTAAGAGGATTAAATACCAAACATACGATTGTGAACTGTCTGAAAAGTGATGGGAGTTTTCTATTTTAAATCGTACTTCTTTATTATTATACTTGTATGGAAATATAATATAATCAAAATAATTATGTATAAGCTAGATTGACGATCAATGAAAAGGTTGGTCACAAAAATTGGCATAATCTACTTATAAATGATGCATGGTATAATTGTCATTTGCTCGTCCCGCAAGATGTATTTTAAATACGATAAAATTCATTTTAAATAGCTGTTGTGACATGTTGAAAGCAAACACAACGACTTTACAGTACCTAAAAACAAAATATTGTCATAAAAGAATTGTTCAAATCCCAATTTTTGTTAAACAAATTTAGTAAGTAACAAAGGCAACCTATCTTATTAATGAAGGGTTGGGATTTAACTACGTCATCAAGAAAATGGCGGCGGAAACTACCGAGCGGCGTACGGAATTCGCCGATGAACAAAATCTTCGTTTTTAAGCATCAAACTAATAATTTTCAAATTTTACATAAAGCAACATTGTAATCTACTGACTTTTATCACAAAATATCAAAAGTATGTCAAAACATGGCCGCTCACCTTTAAGGCTGTCATTAATATGCAACGATTAGAAATTGATGCAAGAAATAACATTGTTAAATTGGTCATCAAAAGTTCGTGATATTTTGAATCATGCAGGATTTACAAATGTATGGTTTTTCCCGGAATCTGTTAAAATTGATAATTGTATTCCTTTATTAACGCATATACTGAGAGAGCATTATATATCAGATGGAGAGTTAATGTTAATTTCCCTGCCATCATTACATGTATATAAAGAACTTAAACCTGTATTTGAAAGGTCGCTATATTTGGATGTGATTGATAACAAAACACAGGAATATTATTGCAAAAGTACGTCTATCATCTCATAAATTGTTGATTGAAACTGGCAAACATTATAACATAAACAGAAATGGAAGGAAATGTATTTTATGTAATCTTAACGATATAGAAGATGAGTACCAATTTATATTAATATGTCCGCATTATTTAGAAGAAAGAAACAATTTTATTCAAATTACTATACAACAAGACCAAGTATGTACAAATGTGTAAAACGTTTGAATAGTAGTAATAAAAACACTCTCTGAAAGTTAGCTATTTACTGTATACCATGCTTTAAAAAAGAGATAACAATATGTTCATTCTCAGTTAGATTTGTTAATGTCATATGGTAAAAGTTAGTGAATTATGTTTGTAAATATTGCTTGTTTCCACTGAACCTTCCAATACATATAACTATATTCCATACCAGTCCACTAGATCTCCATGAAGCACTCTCACGCACACACACACACACACACACACACACACACACACACACACACACACACACACACACACACACACACACACACACACACACACACACACACACACACACACCACACACACACACACACACACACACACACACACACACACACACACACACACACACACACACACACACACACACACACACACACACACACACACACACACACACACACACACACACACACACACACACACACACACACACACACACACACACACACACACACACACACTCACACACGCACACACACACACTCACTCACGCACGCACGCACACACGCACGCGCACACGTACACACACACACGCACACACACACCGTGACACACATGCACACCACCACTTTTACATTATATGCAAACCACCAATTTATTGCGATTGATTATGCATAGTGATAAAATAAGTTATTGTTTGTATTTATAATGTGTGTTTTCCTTTTCTTCGCGCAGGTCTGTTTAACTAAGATATGTAAACATAACGATGAGCTGTAATATGCTTAAGTTAATAAAACATTTTGTTCTGTTCTGTTTTTCCTGTTCTGTTATCAAAGACGAAGTACATTTCGTTAATGAGAGCGTCATGGTAACGATAACCATTCAGCCCGAAATCATAATTATTCATTTAATAGGTGATAAGCAACATGATGAAGCACACTGGGATTAAATATTTATTTATACATTTTGGATTGCTATTTGTAATCTACAGCTTGTTACGTGTCCATTACTGACAAATTCGTCCGGAAAATAATTCGCCATTAACCGACTCACACATATTTCAGACAAGCACCAATAATCGGAACTAAATGTTTTTTTCTGATACATTTAAAGGTATATTAATTAAAGAAGACATAGTTTGTGAGTCAAAGATTAAGTTGTCTTAAGATGTCCGTGACTTTCCAGAATGTTTACATCAATAATATTCAGTCAACATCAAAATACCAAACATTCGTGTGTGAATATTCTTACTTGAGTAAACGCAAATCTGATTGTCTCATGCAACATATAAGCTCAGTCCTATAGATTGAAGTAAATACATCGGATTTCCTCATGCTACAGATAAGCTCAGTCCTATAGATTGAAGTAAATGCATCGGATTTCCTCATGCTACAGATAAGCTCAGTCCTATAGATTGAAGTAAATACATCGGATTTCCTCATGCTACAGACATACACATTACTTGAAGTTGAAGTAAACACATCGCATTTTTCTCATGCTACAGACAATCTTATTCATATCGTGTTAAGTCAATATATCCTTGTTTTCTTCTGGTACAAACAGACACATGCCTATAGATTAAAGTCAATACATCCTAGAGTCGGTAAAAATGCAAGTGAGAACCGTTATAAACATGGACTAATCGACATAGGTAAATCGAACGATTTAAATAACAGACGATAACAGCGTGTTGTAAACAGAAAACCACGATTCCCCCTATTTACAATAAATGGTTGATCCCCTCATTATCAAAAAAATATAAACTGACTATTTGTTTATAGTTTTCTTCTGCTGCAGACAGACACATTCCTATAGATTGAAGTCAATACATTCGAATTTTCTCGTGCTACAGGCATACACATTTCTATTAGATTAAAATCAATACATCCGATTTTTCTCATGCTACAGAGAAACATTTCCTCGAGATTTAAGCACAGTGTATGTACAGTGAGCTAAACCGAATGTTGGTGATCTGTACGCCGATATCTAGGATTATTTTCTTCAGTTAGTTGCAAACAGCAGAAAACGCTGTAAGTGACACCATTTTGATATTATCTTTTACGTTAGGACTGAAGGTAACACGATTTAAACGTTTATGTTAATTATTGTCCTATTGGTCACACATATACTTTATGATTTTGGTGGAAATTGTGTTTTCGCAAAACATATTTTCGTTAAATAAATGAGTTCAACAAAAATCAAAACACTAAGTGATCATGTCCGCTAAAACAAGTACTCTTAAAATACTAGGCATAATCGACATAATTTATTTACGTAATGTCATTATATGTGTTCGGATAACTTAATTTTATGTATATTCTGCTTCGAAGTAAAATATAAAATTAAAAACTTACTGCGTTTTCTGCTGTTTGCAACTAACTGATCGTCGGCGTAAAACTTCCGGTTTAGCTCACTGTATGCTTATACACTGTGTATAAGTAATGGATCTGAGACTACAGACAACATTTCCGCATATACTGACGTAAATATGTCAGATGTTTCTCATGCTACAGATACACTCATTCATGGAGATTGAAGTACACGCATTTCAGTTTTCTCATGCTACAATTCTAGAAATTCAAGTAAATACATATATTTTTCTCACGCTACAGAAGTAGAGATTGTAGTAAACACTTCTGATTTTTCTCACGCAATAGTCCTAGAGTAACTATATCTCTTTTTTTTCTCACGCTACAATCCTAGATATTGAAGTAAATACTTCTAATTTACTGATGCTACACACCTTGAGAGTTAATAGATCTACATGTGATTTTTCTATTTCTAGAATAAAATAAATATTTCTGATTCTTTAAGCCACGGGCCTAGAGATTAAGACAAAAACATCTGACTGATTATGCTACAGACCTATGAAACTTATAATTCTTATTTATTTAATGCTACATGCAACCTCATTATATAGAGCGCATTCAAAACATCTTTTTTTTCATGCCACGGATTGACGGAAATACTTTTGCTTTCATGCTACAGACATGGAGATTGAAGTAAATGCCTCACACGTTGTTCATGCTGCAGACCTAGAGATTGAAGTAAACGCCTCACACTTTGTTCATGCTACAGACCTAGAGATTGTAGTACAAGCCTCACACTTTGTTCATGCTTCAGACCTAGAGATTAAAGCAAATGCCTCTCACTTTGTTCATGCTACAGACCTAGAGATTAAAGTAAATGCCTCACACTTTATTCATGCTACAGACCTAGAGATTGAAGTAAATGCCTCACACTTTGTTCATGCCACAGACAACCACATTCCTCGGGACTCTACCCTCTATGTGAATGAGGAGCTGATCTTACCGTGGTCCCTGTATATCTCGATGTGCTGTCTGGCCGGCATTGGCATGGTCTTCACCGTCGCCTGCCTGTCCTTCAACATCATCTACAGAAATAACAAGTAAGGAATAATATTTATTTTATGCTTTCCAGTAATTTATAAGGAAATATCAGTGAAATAAAATTGGTCATTCACTGTTTCAAAACAGTGAAAATTACCACTCTGATAATTTTCACTGTTTTAAAACAGTGAAAGAAAACTACTCTGGTAATTATTACTGTTTCACACTGGTTCCAGATTTAATACGGTCAATGAATTGGAGCGTGAACGATGCCGGACTGGAAATTGTGTGGAAAAGGCACAACATGTGTTGTTTTCTGTAGAATATCGATTTTTGATTCACGCATTATTATAGAAAATATATATTTAAAATATAAATTTATATGATCACTCCTGAATTTAAATCGATATTCTACCGAAACCAACAAATATCCTCATATACACCGGTGTTTACAGTACAGCTCAAACGCAACAAATAAAAGACTTTTCCAGATTTCGAAACTAATATTTAAACTCCCCATCGGCTATTATAAAGGATTAATTTTGCTACACACATACTCACAAACTAATTACAAGATTTACCACGTGCTCTTTTTTCGTAAAATAGGTTAACTGTTGAAAACGTGATTTTCGAGTACAATGATTGAATAACATACTAGATTGATTAGTATTGGTATATGATTGACATTTGTGGAAACGTCTATTATTGGCGGAACCGTGGTCAAGTGGTAACACATTGGCATCACAACCCATGGGTCGCAGATTCGAATCCCCGCAACACCCTAACCTACTAACTCGTCTTTCGCGTAAGACATTAAACCGAGGTGCAGTGTACTATGTGCTGTGACACTAGGCACTAAAAGACACAGGGTCGCCTCTGGAACGGGGAGTTGTATCTTGCACTATTACCCGTAATCCAACTAACAAGTATTCTGGGGGCGATGGTCGTATGGGAGAGAATCCCTGTGCGCTCGATGCATATGTACTACACACATACACACGTCTATTATTTCACACACCGTAGCGAAGTATATTCGACCCGCGTAATTACTTCGCATAGTTACTTGTACGCCGGAAAGTGGCTGATACTACAAGTTAATTTGCGTAGTGACTCCCTGTGCGTTTGCTAGGATTGTTCATGAAAGGTTGTGATGTCAATGAAAGTCGTAACGATATTTCACGAAAAACGTCGCAGCTATTCCGAGTCGGCACGAATCTGACTCAATCAGCCAAACTCTGCGAATCGCGATATATTTTTCTTTTGCTTTGAGCCGTGCTATAAATTATCGGACATTTAGTTTAGTGTTGTATTTTATGTTTTTGTTATACTAGTACTTGTGTTTTCGTTACATATATACCTATTTAATAAGTACCGGTACATGTCATTGTTTTACATGTAGACCCTTGTAAGCATACCATTGACTATTGTTTGGAGTAGGTAGCTAATACCAAGCTGTTTTTATATAAATGAATTGTAATTTTTGTTCCCCGTGCTTTGTTTGAATTAAAAATTTAAATATAGCAATAAATGACGTTTACATGTATAAAAACCTTTTCACGTGTATAGATAACCATAATGCATGACCGTTCTATTGATGAGCAACTGGTACGCAAATGGACGTACGCATACTTCTTGTTCTAGAATTGTGAAGTTGTCTTCGCCCAACATTAACAACGTGCTTCTTCTGGGCTGCTTCATGTGTTACGCAACCGTCTTCTTCAAGACCACAGAAATATCCAACGCCGCTGTGTGTGAGGTATACGATTCAACAACAACAAATTAGGCGTGTCTTTGGAAAATCGTGCTGAATGCATGTGCGTAAAGTGTCGTCCCGTTTGCACAGGCTAATCCGGGACGACACTTTCCTGCTGCAGTGGATTTATGTTTAGAAGATATATACTTAATTGGAATAGAAAATACCATAAAAGTGGCAATTGTCGATCCCGTATCAGCCTGTGCAGACAACACTTTACGCACGTGCATTAAGCCCCACGACACGCCTAAATTCTTGTATTCTCCCATTCTAAGCAACATGTACAAGTAGTATGAAGAATTCTGGGCCAGCCGTGAGGTTCGTCGCGCCCATAAAGATTAGATACCAGTAAATCATTGTGTATCCCTCAGTTGTCAATTCGAAAGTACTGCCTATTACTAACGAGTTCCTCTTTTCTTCTGGCTTAAAAGCCATTTAGGTATCTCAGAAATGCCTTTTGTGGTTATTTCTAATATCCTATGCGTGTCTGCAACATGTTGAAGCATTTCATTGGAGGCTAACTTCAAAGGTGTACTTTTGGGGGGTGTTTACTGTGGTTTGGGGCTTTTGTCGAAATATTACTGCCGAAACCCTGTTTTCTACCGGTGCCTGCATTCAAGTGAGATGCATTTTCTTAGAAGTAACGTGACGTATCTTTTTTATTGGAAATTGTGGAAGAGGGCAGATTGATCTTTAAATTGATACCAGGCTTGCACAATCTGAAATAAAGGAAATGCTAGACAAATGCTTGGAAAGTTTGCCGTTTTATAAAGGGACTCTAAGGGAATTGGAATTACTGGTATCTAACCTAAACCGGTTTACCCCCCCCCCACCATGCTTTGCCTTGACGGTTCCAAGGCGGCGATCCCAGTGTTACTCATATTTGTGAGTTGTGTTGGTGTCGTGTTGTTCAGTTTGGTCCCTGATATACAGTACCATATGACATTAATAAGGATTTATGTTATGCTTTCCAGTGATTTATAGAGAATATCAGTGAAATAAAATTGGTTATCCTCTGTTTTTTAGCAGTGAAAATTACCATTCTGATAATTTACACTGATTCACATTGGTTCCCGATTTAATACAGTAATAAAACGGACCGTCAACGATACCGGGCTCAAAAGTGTGAAATGACGTCATTTTTGGCGTCATTACGTTATGAGTCCCGCGAAATTGTCCGTTCAAACTCATTTAAAATGTAAAAGCAACTGTGGAAAAAAAGCAAAAAATAACAAGAAAATTAACCCTGAAATAAGCACCATGTGGCATTAACAAGGATATACCGGTGATGCAGATGGATTTCATATCGTCTTTTGTATATTCACTGCAACACAAACTACACAGTGCAATATTCAAGTACCAGCAGAACGTTCACAGTAAGTTTGGAGGGAATAGCCTTTTTTATTATCGTGTGCAGCACTATATGCAGCAAATATTATTTTGAAGAACATAACCACTGTAGCACTAATATTCTGTGACAATTTACTTTGTTGAAATTAACATAGATTTGTTCAAGACATTTTGATTGGTCTAATGGTGTCTCGCGCTTGGCAAGTGCACTACTGATTGATTCCATGGTATCATGCGCCAGTTTCAACTGAACTATAAAAGCTGGATTAATTCATTTGAATGCTAATTATTAAGCTAAATCAGTATCATCAATCAAACGAACATGGTTGATTTCGCTGTATTGTCGCATGTTTTACATCAGAGTGCTCATAACTTGAAGTTGAACTTGATGATGGTCGAACAAAAAACTGTTTATAGTTTTTTATGGCCACATAAACATATTTATGTCATTTGTATGGTGGTTTTATATAGGTCGATTGTTTTTATTATTTTCATTACGTAAAGGTATTATTAAGTACGGCATTTAGGAATACATAAAATCGGGTTATATTTATCATTTAACTGAATACTGAATACAAAATCGTTTGCACTTAGATGTGCTTTTCATTTAAGGTGAATATGGCAATATATTATTCAGATTGTTACTAAAAGTTGCGTTTATTTAACCTTGAAAAAAAGCTTAAATATTAAATATATATAATTTTCAGATTTATAATAAAGCTAAGCCCTAAATCTAGATTAAGACTAACGTTAGCCTTAGGATTGCATTGAAAGCAATGTTTCATTTTGCAGGCTCGTGTATTCTGTTTGTGCCTGGGATTTACCTTGACCTTTGGTTCTCTGTTCTCCAAGACATGGAGGGTTTACAGGATCTTCACAAACAAGAAACTACTGAGAATGGTATCATTTTGTATTGTGTTTGTGTTGTGTTGTTTTCTTGAATAAAGCCGCACAAACGGTGAACATGGCCAAATTCAGACTCTACAATAAAACGGTTAATATATTGTCTGTCTTAGCATATTTTTACTTTAACAATATAATCTACGTCACAAAAATTTGGTTTGATTGATACTGTTTATTCTTGATCCTTCAAGTAAAACAGTTTACAAACATTAGCTTTATTTACAGCCTAATTTCTTGGCAATGGAGATAAAATCCAACTATTCATCGTTAGCATTCGGCGACAAGGAACTTGTTTCGTAGTGTTGAAAATGTAAACACAAAACTGAACTTCAAACTGTTCAAATTCCATTTATTTTATGAAAATGTTTATAAGGTTTTAGCTCATAATGCATTATTTTATATGTTTGTTATCTCATCATTAAACTGTTTATGTTTAGTTTGACGTGTATCACCTTGTAAGTGCCTTAACGTACGAGAAAGAAAAAATATATATAGAGATAATATATGGTTGGTGACTTTTGATATCATGTGATATCAGACGAGTCCGATATGGCGTAGGAAAAGGCGAGGCTTGCCATATAGGACGATCTGATATCATATGATATCAAAAGTCACCAACCATATATTCTATTTATTATGCAACTATTTTTCAAATGTTTTCATAATACAAAATAAAATAAACAAATAATCGCAAACATTGAGTAATTTACAGTACAACACAATATGCAAATGAGACAGCCTGTTGACGTCTACTTGCGTCGATGCATAGTTACGCATGAAAAATAGTTCTATATAAAATCATCAACAATAACATTTTTACACACATTTAATCAATAAAAAAAAAATTGAAGCGAGAAATTGTTACTCCTTGTAACATTGACCACAATACTAATAGATTTACCTGATTGTATCTATTAACACACACACGAAGTAGACTGCAGGCGACATGAACGACTTTTCAAAAGTTTTTGTGTTATGTGAACATTCAACAACGTACAAAACAAAAATCAACAACAGCGGATTTAAAAGTGAAACAAATTAGTGGATTTATATACAAATGAGTCGTTAATCAACATTTCCATCAGTGCATAATGCGTTAACAATTGAGATATTGACGATTGCTCTGAAAAACTATCCCCCACGTTTGATGTCAAAGTGGGTGGGAAACGCAATTGCAAGGATTTAAAGATGCAGCTTGCTGTGATTGTGATGTGGGCTCGCATGGTGTGTTGAGGCTGAGATGGGTACCATGAAGCTTCTGTACTTCCCGGTAGGGTCAGCAATTGGTGAGTGTCCTGGTAATACCGGCTTGAGACTGAGTGCACATTATTCTTTGAGTTGGACTTGGCCTTGCTTATTCAATAAACATTAATTTTTAGAGCCAAATATTTTAATATTTATAGAATTAAAAAAATTAAATCGTGTATACACATATGCTGTTTTGTTCATGTTATTGTGAGTTATTTTCAAAAATTGACTGAATTTCTTTAATATTTTCAGGTTTACATCCAGTGAAAGCAAAGAATTGGCATGTGAAAGTTGTTGCAACAGTACACTTATTGATGTGTGACATGTTAGACTCTTTCTAGTGGACATGTGTTACTGTGTCAAAAGGCAGATTATCTTGTCTATGAGTTCCAAACTGCATTTAATTAGTTGTTTTTACTGTAAATTGAAAAATTTCTTGTTGACCATCATGTATATTTTTTCAATTCCATGTTGTTCTATTGGTTGTGCATAGGGATGGCATCGAATACCAAAATCGGTATTCGAATAATCTCTTTTTCATTCAATCGAATATTCGAATATTCGCATAGATTCGTATATACTATATTGAACTTTGTGGCCTAACTGCCAATGACATAATCATTAGTCTTGTAAAGACATTGTTGTACTGATTAGTCAGTACTATCATATTTTCATTAACGAATAGCACTTCCTAATTAATGCACAGCATGCACAGTATAAAAGCATAAACAACGACATAACCCATTTTCATTGGTCTTTTAATAACAAACGTTTGTATAACATTACACATTTTTATCAGTATGGAAACTCTCCGATAAGCATAGTTTATCACCAAATTTGAGCAATGTTTCTCAACTAAAATGACTTGTAAATGTTTGAAAGCACTTATGTAATTTATTTGTTGTTACTCCTTTCACAAGTCTTAACGCAAGTTGTAATTATCAATTAACAGCTATTGTTTCTTACTGTCTTATCAAAGATCTGTCAATAAACAATTAGATCTCTGGTCGTATGTAACTGTGTATTTCTGGCGACCAGACGCGGGTGGCGACTGACACTGTCCCGTGTATTCATTACCCATCGGTCTGACCAGTGACACGGGGCCATAATAATGAACACACGGCATTAGGTATCTACTGGTGAAATACTACATTTAAGTTGACAGAAAAAATACTTCCTACATTCGGGAAATTATTAGTTTCTAAAATGCAATACAAATTTGCGACTACTTGAATGGAGTTTTTACTATTCGAATGGCTATCATTCAATCGAATATTAGAATAGTTTTGCCATCCCTAGTTGTGCATCCTTTCCTTTAGTTTCTTTTCCTCATTTATTCCCCTCTTTAATGTTGGACTGAAGTTATTTAAAACACATTGACTTTTCTGCATTTTATTTCACTTAAACCTATTGTTTTTCATTTTTAATGTCACATGTTTTTCTTTAACGTTTACATTTCATTTAGAAGTAGATTGATATGTTGTGAATCAACTTAGATGTATTTGAATTTCTGATGAAAAGTAAGAGCTTATTTTTGTTGAATTGACCAAAAATTCTTAAACCATGTTTTGTTTTACTTTTACCTTTGATAACAACAATTATTGTTAAATTGTTACCTGGCTAGATAGTTTTATTTTGTATGATTAGAACATTTAAATTCAATTGTCTGTTTAAAATAACTGTTCATAATAGCATTTTTCTAAAACAGTGCATTTATATTAAAGTGACACAAAAACATGATTTTAGTAGCTTGTTCCTTTATAAGACTTACACTTACACTGCACTGTAACTTACAGTGGTTTCCCTGAACCTATGTAAAGTGATTAATCATTAGCTACTTTGCAGTCCCTTTCAATTGAAATTAAAATGTATGGTCTGAGTGATTTGGTTTCATATTCTCCGCTATTTTTTCTGTATAGATAAAATCAATAGGCACACAATGTCATCCAATTCTTTCATGAATTTAAACTTTTGTGATATCTGATTGTAATTTTCCAGCTCTTAAAAATATCAGCTTGTGAAGATTTTATTGACAGGTATTCCATGCTGAAGACATACTGTTTTGCATAATGCTTTTTTGTCGTAATAACTTAATTCTTGTAAATTGAATAATGTTTGAATCTTTTGTTTCAGTAAATTATAATATTATTTTTGCGAATTAAAATGTTGTCACTGTATATGTATATTCTTTGTGTACATTTTAACGACGTAAGCGACATTCCATTCTTACAAAAAGTAGTTCCGAGAAGTTGGGACTGAACAATCATTGCACGTGCCACAATAGCATGATATGCGTTAATGTGGGCGGGGCTAAAAAGTGTTATCAGTCAGTGACATGATATGACAGAAAGTGGGAGGAGTCAATTTGTGTTATCGGTCAGTGGTATAATAACGCTTAAAAATATTGGGTCATCACCTTCAACGTAAATGTGCCCTAGTGGCGTAATAAAATGTGTGCACAAGGTGGTGATGGATAACTAATCAAACATCAACACTCATATCGCTAATTTCTGAGTTTAACTCAAACGATCAGATAGAATCAATGCAATGCATAATTGCATAATGTATTTTCCTGTTCGTGCATAAAAAAATTTAAATGATCTTATTTAAATGATTTCTATCCCATTTCAGACAATTAAGGACTACCAACTGCTTCTGATCATTGGTATAGTTGTGGCCGTTGTTCTTCTCGTTCTCATCGTATGGGTGATCTATACGCCTCACCAAATCATCATTCAGAACGTTGAAAATCGGGTAATGAATGTGTACTGCTAGACTCTTGCTTGAAAAGAATATATATCCATTTATTTATTTAACATGTATTTTGTTAGACCTGACTTCTGACTTCTGCCAAAGCGGCGTTACCAGTTTTAATCAGTTTTGTGTCATTTTGTGCTTGTTTGAGTTGTTGTCATATGCATTTAACATACAACCTTGAATTGTTTAATAGTAGTTAAATATTCTTATTGTTTTATCAATATATATTTAATGTATAACCATAATGTATATCCATTTAGGACATGTTTTACAAGTGGCCTTTACTACACCGTATTTGGTGGTATTCAATATAACATTATCACTCTAATGAACCTAATTTGCACTGTCAGCATTGAAATAACCGATCATCATTTACAAATATTATTTTATAGAGCCTCTCATGGCAAATAAATGCATGGCCTGACTTAGAGTGTGTGTTTTATCATATTGTACATGTGTTGGGCGCCCATTAAACCGGTGTTAACCCCAAAGTTTTGTGTTGGTCGTTCCAAGGCAATGACTCTAGTTTGATTCATATTTGTGTTTGGTGTTTGCCACGTGTTTTTGTATTGTGCTGTGTTGTTTTGGCAATTGGTCACTGGCCTTAAATAAAGGACCTTGTGCTATTAATACGACTTCCGTCCTGCTGATGCAGCTGGAGTTTCACTGAGTTTGTATTTACAAGGTGCATGTAACAGGCAATGATGCAGTGATTCATCGGTACGTCCGCGTCTGTTACTCGCCCAACTCCTCCTACTTCAACTGGACTCTCTACCTCATAGAAGGCGCCCTTCTGTCCTTCGGAGCATTCCTGGCCTGGGAAACCCGCCACGTAAGTATGAAAATAATAGCGCAATAGTTATGTGGGGTAATGTGTTTTGGCAACGTAAAAATAGCATTATATTTAATTTAATATAATAATTGAGAAAATGTGTATTTACATTGTATGAAATAATAGCTCAATAGATTAGTATGTTAATGTCTGTTTACATTGTATAAAATAAAAGCTCAATAATTACATGGGGAAAAGTGTATTTAACTTGTTTACAATAATAATTTAATATATAAGTTGGGCATATGCATCTACATTTCAGCTAAAAATATTTCAATTGTTAAGTGGGGAAATGTGTATTTACGTTGTATAGAATAATATCTCAAAAGTTAAGAAGGTAAATGGGAAAATGTCTATTTATATTGTATGAAATAATAAGATAATAATTAAGTGGGTAACTGGGGAAATGCGTATCAATAATAGATCGATAAGTGTATTTACATTCAACGAAATACTAACTAATAATAGTTAAATGAAACAAATGTATTTACAGTACATAAAATAACCACTCAATACATACGTGGGGAAGTTAGTATGTCCATTGTATGAAATAATAGCTCAATAAAGTGAGGACATGTGTATTGATATTGTCTGAAATACTAAAAAGTTTAAGCCTCCAAATACGCAATGGGCAGAAAACATTGTTCGTTGAGAAAAAAAGAAAAGAAAACAATTTGAGGCATATTAACGTTTTTACACACGACGACATATTAAACAACGTTTTCGTAATCCGAAAAAAGTCAACCCCCTCAACTGTTTGTCAACACCGAGTTTGTTTACATATTTAAATGGCGTAAAAGCGGGCTGCACTGTGCAAATCGGAAAACACGTGTATTGCGTGTTATGTTCATTGCTCTTAACTATAAATATGCGTACTGACGCTATAAAACTAATGTATTCGGATATTTTCCACTAATATTTCATGTCAAGTTCATTCAGTACATCAATAATTGTATTATTTTAAACTACCTTTAATTCAAAGCGAAACCTGTGCCTTTAAGTGTTTGAAACAGGTATTAACGTTGTATGAAATAAGGGTGTTGTACTTCAGTGGGGTAATTTGTGTTTACATTGCATAAAAGGAAGCTGTATACTTAAGTGGGGTAATTTGTGTTTACATTGCATAAAAGGAAGCTGTATACTTAAGTGGTTAAATATCTATTTACAATGTGTGAAACAATATTTCAACAGTTAATTGTGAGAAATGTGTATTAACATTGTGAGAGCTCAATAATAAAGTAGAAAATGTGTATATACTCAGTACAGTGTATGAAATAACAGCCCAATACTAGGGGAAATGTGTAATTACAATAAGCGTAGAAATAGCTCAATAGCGGGTGCATGCGTATGTTATTGTATGGCTAAAAGTAAATAGTAGCATTTTTTTCAGTAAGGCGTAAAAACAAATTATGTTTGTTTCATGTTACCCAACCTACTCTAAAAAAAGCCCCGACCCTAGAACATTTTATTAAGTGTGTCATATATTTTTTTTTATTTACTTCTTCCCAATATTTGTTTATTTACTTCTTCCCAATACTTAAATGGGTTTTTGGGGGATAAATAAGTGTGTTGTTTTGATATGTTTGTTTGTTTGTTTGTTTGTTTGGATTTTTCGCCGTATTCAAAAGTATTTCAGTCTTATAACGGCGGTCAGTTTACCTACTCACACTATTCCTGGGTAAGATGGTTTACCAGTACTGAGTGCACATACTTATGCCAGTAACTGACAACTGCCCTACCTGAATCAGAGGTAGGGGGATAATGGCCGTAGATATAATTTCATGACCAATCCCCACACATGTTATGTGGCCGGGCTGGGAATCGAACCCGCGATCCTCTGATTTGTAGACCAGCGCTCTATCAACTGAGCTAGCCGGCCCGACGTTTTGTTTTGATAGCATCCACTTCAAAACAATGTTTTATGATATTAGAGACATGTTTTGAATTTGCATTCAGTTTCATAGTCTTCAAGTTGACATTTGACCAAATACAAAAAATACGAAAAATAATTATTTCCTACCTACCTACATATCCTAATTTGTTTGGGCATGTAACGTAAAACAAACATAATTTTTTACGCCTAATGGTGTGTGACAAGCCTGACATTTGACATTCAAAACATATTCTGCAGAAGAGATCATACTTTTTTATTATCGCGCTACATTGTCGATGATGATAGTTTCGCTACGCATGTTTTCAACAAACCTGTCTACCAGGCGGCTCCGTGGAAACTGCCATGACAACGTTACACGTTCAGACATTCAGTTCTTATCGTAAATAATTATTTAAAGACAAACCGGCATTGTCAGTCTTATGACCATTAACTAATCAAAACATGAGACTTAAGGTAAGCAGATAATTTGTAATAGATGATCAATGTGACAAATAGGCAACATGATTTCTCAGTCATCTAATTGCATCAGCTTATGAGATGCATTTTCAGTTCTTGTGAATATCCTCTAACACGAGACAGTCTGGTGAATACATTTATCACATAAAAGGGACTTGTTAATGGATGTTCGTATTTTTTTAAAATTATCAATTAACATCTTAACTACAAAAAACTCTAAACCCTTTAGAAGATGTAGAAAAGCATTCAAACGAGAGAAAATTGCTACCGCGAACCAACGACTTCCGGATCAAAATTTTCTCACGTTCAACCGCGGCTTGGCTGGTCATATACATATTGACGTGCATTTTAAAGGCACTATGTATTCAATGCTTATGTTATTATGTCATAGAACTGAGCAATACGATGGTGTGTACAGCGTATACTTTAAATAAAGTATGAATAATTTACTACATCAATACATTATGCAATTTCTTGTAAAAATAAATAAATAAACAGAACATAAATGCATGGAAAACGAAAACCAAGAGTACACCGTAGTACCGGCTAAGGAGATAAGGATCAGCGAATGCACCACTTTCCAGCGAAGACGAAAAGGAGAAACGGTGGGTTTGTATATATTGGTTTTTATACGTTTTTGCTTTGATTTTCAAAAACAAAAAATTATATAAAGATGTCAGAAGCAATAAAGAGTCATCACAAAAAATATAAGTTAAAATCGAACAGTATGTGTTTACGACGTATTTTGTCAAGTTTATATAGTTTTATCGCCGCAAATGGCTTATTTTGCAAAAATCTAAATCGATATACTTTTTGCGCATTGTTCCACCAGTAACCACACCAATTTTCAGAATTGTTAATTGTTTTATATTAGATATATAACGTCCTGAAGTGATGGGGTGTACAAAAAAATGGCACCAGTTATCAGCGATTTCATGTTTTTACCGGCACCAGTGATCAGCGAAATTTCTTGTAGTTACAAATTTAAGCATTTGTCACAAATGAATAATTAAATATTCATTTAGACACATCACACATCTATTCATTTTCATATTTCGCCCCTGAGGCACGTGTGTTCGTCCGTACGTGCGCCTCTACATGCAGTCAAGTGTAGGCATTTGATATGTCGTATACCAGACACATCTATTGTCATTATCAAATCCATTACAGAGGGCTTTCAAACATATATATCGAGCATCGATATGCATGAATTATTCCTTTAAAATAATGTTTTGTATCGCCGCTTATATATAAATAAATATATAATAATATAATAACATAAAACATGCTACAGTGTGAACAATATTGTAATTTCGAAACGTAAAATGTAATCAACATGTATCGATCGTCACGTCGCCTCTGAAAGCAGTGAAGTTGCCAAATAACTTAATAGTGTTAAGTTCTAGCTACCGGTAGCTAAAAAAGAAAACGAAAGCCGTAGTTGCTTGGCTATATATGTTTCAAATCCACAAGGCATTAAGCACCGGTTACTGGTGTGATATGATGGAATGCATTTCAATGCTTAATTTCATTTAAAATCCAGATTCAGTCCCTACGCCCCAGAAAATTGTCGAATAATGTCATTAATTAATTTATTGGTGCCTCTCTAACACAAAATTACCGCGCATGCGGACAAGAAATCAATTGTTAGTTTCGGGCAACTGTCTCAAAAATTATGGTAGGGCAGTGAAATGAGATTTTTATTATATTTTAAAAAATAGATAACCATAAAAGCGAAATGAATCACAAATGCTTAACCGGCAATCCATGAAGCAGCAAATCGGAGTTCTTATTATACGACCTTTGCCCATATAATTTGTCAATGAAAAGAAAATACAGGACAGCTTATGTCCGTCATCTTCTGTAGCACTTTTAAACGCAAGTATAATCAGGCCAAAACACGTTCTTTGTTTCGGGCAACACGACCTTGTGAACACCCCCACAACCCTAAAGTTTTTAGAAACGATCGAATCCGTGAAATCCGAATATGTAAGATTTTGGTTTTTCAATTGAGTTAATCGTTATTAAATAGATTATCCATGTAAACAGAACTTCATGTTATTAAATGAGCATTCTGGGTCCCTTCATGGATTCCTTTCTCTTCTATGGTTATATATTTAAAAAATATAATAAAAATCTCATTTCTTTGCCCTACATTAATTTGTGAGACCGTTGCTCGAAACTAACAATTTATTTCTTGGCCTCATGCGCGGTAATTTTGAGTAAGAGAGACACCAATAAATTAATTAATGACATTATTCGATAATTTCTTGGGGCGTGGGGACTGAGTCTGGATTTTAAAACGCATATCATTGGTCACGGAAGTGTTCACGGGGTTTACTAAATTGAATCCTGCATAACTTTACGGGGAGAGGGGCGGGGGTCATTCGCCTCGACCATTCTTCTTAGCCCGCATATTTTAATAATGACCATGACTTGTGAAATGGATTAAGCATTGAAATGCATTTCATCATATAACACCAGTAACCCGTGCTTAATGCCGTGTGGATTTGAAACGTATATACTACGGCTTTCGTTTTCTTCTTTAGTTACCGATAGCTAGAACTTAACACTACTTAAGTTATTTGGCAACTTCGCTGCTTACAGAGGCGACGTGATGATCGAAACATGTTGATTACACTTTACGTTTCGAAATTATTTATATATAAGCGGCAATACAAAACATTATTTTCAAGGAATAATTCATGCATACCGATACTGTATGTTTTTAAGCCGTCCGTAATGGATTTGATAATGCCAATAGATGTGTCTGTTATACGAAATATAAAATGCCTGCACTTGTCTTCATGTAGAGGCGCACGTACGGACGAACACACATGCCTCTGGGGCGGAATATGATAAACAATAGATGTGTGATGTGTCTAAATGAATATTTATTTATAAATTTGTGACAAATGCTTACATTTGTAATTTGTAACTACTACTGGTGCCGGAAAAAAACATGAAATCGCTGATAACTGGTGACATTTTGTACACCCCATCACTTCAGGACGTTATATCTCTAATATAAAACAAATAACAATACTGAAAATTGGTGTGGTTACTGGTGGAACAATGCGCAAAAAGTCTGTCGATTTGGATTTTTGCAAAATAAGCCATTTTTGGCGATAAAACTATATAAACTTGACAAAATACCTCAAAAACACATAATGTTCGATTTTAACTCGCCTTTTCTTGGAAAATATAAGATTCTGTAACTTTATATTTTCTGTGATGACTCTTTATTGCTTCTGACATCTTTATATAATATTATATTTTTTGAAAATCAAAGCAAAAACGTATAAAAACAAATATATACAAACCCACCGTCTCTCCTTTATCGTCTTCGCTGAAAAGAGGTGCATTCGCTGATAATGAGCCGGTACGACGGTGTGCAGAGTGTATATCGAACACACGACGTCAGAGTCGTAAGAACAAATAACAGTTGACAGCGCCCTAACCAACTGCAATATTCTGGCCTGTGATAATCCATGTGCAAACTATGGTCCTACAAGATATTCACATTTCAGACGTAAACATGTAAGCAAGAAATGGCCAAACCAGCGTGACTTAAATTCCGAACGCGTGACTTCTTTCTGCGTTGTCGTTTTTCCTAGACAGAGGCCCTTTAACGCTAAATTAGTGATACATATGAGGCGTGTCATGGGAAACCTGGGCTTAATGCATGTGCGTTTAGTGTCGTACCGGATTAGCCTGTGCAGTCCGCATAAATCCACTGTAGGCGGAAAGTGTCGTGCTGGATTAGCAGTGCGGACAGCGCGGCCTAAAACGGGACGACAATTTACGCGCGTGCGTTAAGCCCGGGTGATGCATCTTAGATTGTATTACCTTTTTACATCATTAAGGTGAAGATTGAAGCCCTAAACGACTCTCACCAAATCGGCCTGTGCCTGTATAATGTGGTGATTTTGAGTGGGGTCGGCCTAACACTATCCCTGCTGCTCGACGGTCAAGTAGTCCTGCTCTACGGTGTTACATCTGGGTGTCTCATCATTGGCACCTTGGTTACAGAAATGGTTGTCTTCGTTCCAAAGGTAAATACCGTGCATTATTGTTCATGCTGTGTGTAAATTTGTAGTGGACATTATGTAAATACAACTGACGTAGAGCGTTAGGTATTGGTGTTTAAGGAATATATCATGTGTTTAATGCATTGTGGTGTCCCGTGCAAACCAGTGTTGGATTTGCATGTAAAGCAATGTATGTAATGTGGTTCTAGAAATTATGTTCCTTTTATATACTTTTATATACTAGTCTTAATGTTTTTGTTATTGATTATATAGGTAACACCGACTTATCTCTTGACTTCTATGTCTGTTTGAAGTGTTATTTCGATACGTTCACATTTTGTTCACTTATAACATCGTGGTTTCAGGTCCATGCGGTGTACAACAAGGTTGACCCCGCACCAGGTAATGTCTTTCCTGGTCCCAGTACCACAGTTGCAGGGACGTTGATCCAAACAAAAAAGACGATTTCATCCACAGCAATCGACACATAGTCAGAACAGAAGAACAGAAGCATGACATGTGTTTTGTATTTCGACCAGGGTTTGGTTGCTTAAGAATATAACGGTCTTTTAAGCCAACGACCCTTTTAAATTAAAGTAAATCAAACTACTGTTATGAGAAGTTTTCCATCGAATTTATAGGCTGAGTAATTAATGACATTCAGAATAACCTTATTGTAAATCATTAGGAGCTTGTTTTTTCCTTAAAAATTGTCAAATTTATAACGTTATCTTACTTGACTGTTAAGGTTTGGAGCAACTGTACACATACCGTAGATGAGTTGGACGTATCCGGCGTCTATTTTTAGATACATTGTCGTTGTTTTTATGTTTTAATTATGTTAAAATGACTACATGAAATGCAATTGGAAGGTCCTGTCTAAATATGAAATTTTCAAATGACACATTTCGACTGATGTTTTATCGTTTAAAAAAAATCGACATGGAAATGAATGCAAGTCATTTGTCTCTCGAATTTTATTTCACGAGTGGACATAGACAAATATATTTTCACGAATTGCGTAGCCACATACTGTACATGCATATAAATTTGCCAAGGGTTGTAAATCGATGCTATTTATGGAAAAATAGTCCGTTTTTTGTTATATTTTCACTGCAGTGCATATAATAAAATTTCTTATCAGGTCATATACCCATGTGTCATCATTTACGGTAACCATATTTTAAAGCAGCAGCCCATAAATATGTTAATAAAATTCAACTTTGCAGATATTGTTTATATTGGACATCTTACCAATCAAAATACAAAAATAAACGCATCGAAATCGGTCAAATAATAACGTTTTGGCAACTTTTTATCGTAAAATTATCTGTATTCGATAGCTGGTGATGCCTCTGGAGTAAATTGACATGTACATTAGTGTATATTCCGTTCGTACCAAGCGTTTTCGTGTTGATTGCGACTTCAGTGGTTTACGTTACCTGTAATTCAAAAGTGTCTGCATCTGCTATAAATCATTGACAATATTAATGATATAACATGTGTAAAACTGTTCACTTTATAAAATGTATGAAAGTGTTAAGCCGAAATCATTATATCCACTTAATCCTGATATACACATTTACCATCGTAAAATATAAATCACATTTGAAAAGGGTAGAGGTAATACCGATCTTCGTCAAGATATTTCGTCAATACAAACTGTTAATCGGTTTTGCATTAGGCGTAACAAAAAATGATTGTTTCAAGCTACCCGATCTACCCTACACAAATTCCCCGACCCTAGAACATTTTATTGAGTGGGTCAGATATTTTGTTGTTTATATTACTTTTTTTCCAATAAAAAATGTTTTTGGTAGCATCACTTCAAAACAGTGTTTTATGATATTAGAGACATGTTTTGAATATTCATTCAGTTTTAGAATCTTCCAGTTGACCATTTACCAAATTAAAAATAAAATAAAATAAGTCCCTACCTACCTACCCTATTTTTTTTGTGGGGGGGGGGGCATGTAACCTGAAACAAACATATTTTTTACGCCTTACAAGAGTAATTCACATTTAATATCACTGATCCGTTGCTTCCATAATAGGAACCTTCTCAAATAGACGATGTGAAAATATTGCTTAAAATACAATAAATCACATGCGTTTGATAATTTCCAAGTTCAACATTTTTTGCATAAATATTATACGATATCATAAAAATAATAAAATGCTATGACGAAGTACAGTTTTCCAAAGCGTAGAATACACAAAGTGTTGACATCACATTGCGAAAATAAAGAGTAAGTAAACGTTTATCAACAAATGAAATGAAATAATTTTATTGATCATTTAATATGCTTTTTAAAGAAATGATTTCGTATATCTATAAATGTTAAACGTTTTGAAAGATCCAAATTTATTGTCATAAAACTATATCAGTTGCAGAAATTGTGATTCGGTAAACTGACTAAAACGCAAGGGTGATCACCCGCAATCATTTGCAGAGGATTGGACTTCACAGTCACTTTGAATTTGTATTAACGTATGGGAATATATGTGAACATTTGTCGATATGTGTGTACATGCGTGAATCATTTTATGAAACGTGTGGCTGTGTGTTGCCTTATTTCATGACAAGGAATTAAAATGTATACATGCAAATCAATATACCTACACATTAATCCACTAAACCATTTTAATTCCTTCACCAGTAGTTCTAACGCATACTGTAACAGGTAAAACTAATGTATGTCGATAACAAGAGTGTTCGTGGTTCCTAGCCGGTTTTCTTTGGTGATTGCCTTGATACTTAGCATAAAATATTTCACAGAATCTAGATTGTCGATTAATACACTTTGTGAATCAGAGAAACATTAGTGTAATAAAATTAATATAACTATTGGTACAGTTGTAAGCAAAATTTAACAAAGAAGAAGTTATATAATTACGTAAAAGACCACTGTATACATATTTTTGTAAAATCCGATACACTGTTGTAAACTACATTTTTAATTCATTATTTGAACTTACGTAAATGGCCGCAAAGAAAACACATGCAAAGCCTTGTTTATAATTGTATATCAAATAATAAGACATATTGACAATTAGCTAGTCTAGGTTAATGGCGGACAGCCAATGGCATTGGAACAGTAGCAAAATGCTGAGCGCGAATAATCTGATAAGATTATGCATCTTATTTTGATTGACAGCTGATGTTATGTCACCTGACATGACTATATGTAGTAATCATAGTGGTAGTAGTAGTAGTAGTAGTAGTAGTAGTAGTAGTAGTAGTAGTAGTAGTAGTAGTAGTAGTGGTAGTAGTAGTAGTAGTAGTAGTAGTAGTAGTAGTAGTAGTAGTAGTAGTAGTAGTAGTAGTAGTAGTAGTAGTAGTAGTAGTAGTAGTAGTAGTAGTAGTAGTAGTAGTAGTAGTAGTAGTAGTAGTAGTAGTAACAGTAGCAGTAGTAGCATATAAATATAGCCAGCAACAAAATGACAAATACATCACCTACAGCATTGCCAACTACGAAATGTGAATTCAAAGCGACATTCATCATATACAATTTGACCATCACTTTTATCGAACTATGCACCAATACCAGCAATAAAATAACAGTCACTGCATTATACACAACATAATTCATGATCGTTGTGATTATTATTATAATCATCGCCATTAAATACAACAACGATAACAACTAACTTGTATTTTACATAATAAACACTATGTGCTCATCATCATAATAATCATTATTATAAATAATCATACCAACAACAATGGCAACAACAAAATTAAAGCTATTTTAGAAACACCCAGTTTCATCGTAGCGATTATCGTCAACATCATAATCAGGTTGGTTCGCTTTTTAATTACTGTGTTGTTGTTCTTTTTACATAAATATGTTAATAAATAATTAATGTCTGAGATAATATTGATAATGATAATAATATCATTAAGTGTTGGTGTCGTTGTTGGTGCTTAATGTTGCACATTGATAACAATTATCATATACACGTTTAAAATAAAATAACTTGTTACCAAACAAAAACACAAAAACACAAAAGGATACTAGTGAAAATGATGTGCCCGTTAATGCAATTTGTCAAATCCGGGGTAACGTACGAGAAGGGAATGTATATTTGATGAAACTAAAAATCACTAGAATTGCATAACAACATAACTTGCCAAAACCAACAAAAAGACAGAGCAAACTATCAAACCAATTACTGTAAGAATAATAACTGAGTTTGAAATAAGGCCATTATAACGCATTCATATCATCCGAGTATGTAATATTCCCCTCGAGAATGATTGAAATCCACGCAGAAGTTTCACTATAATCAAAGGCCCGTTACCGGCAAATCATTCAAATGGCTCATTCTTACAATCATCTGCTCAATGGTATTGGCGCAACAGTGTTCAATACAATATTCGCTCAATCCCTGCCTTCGATTGCTGTGCAATACCTGTAACCCAGATAATAATGTTGCACTATACACGATTTGAATAAACACTAGCCAGAAAGTCCTATAAAATCACTGAAGAAAATCGTCGAGTGATATGCAAATTTGCTCCTGTTACTGAAGCTTTTCATCCAAGAGGAACATCCTGACGTTCCTGTCCTCTTGGTACTGAAGTCTAATGATCACTCAACCATTGGTTGGCGTTAAAAAAAAACTCGGACTAGAATGGTATGCCAGATGTATATAGTATTAGCAGCTATAACCAAAGACCAAAAACTCCAACAAAATCCTACCTGCAGTTGATGCAACACGAGGCCGGACAAGCATTGCGCACTATATAATATTTAGATTTCTCATCAAATGTCCATAACTCTAGGAAAACAGTAAGCGGAATGTCATGTTAATATACAGACGCTCAACTACATACTTATAAGTGTCCAACACATTTTAATTACATACCTACCCGTGGTTACTGAGAAATAGCCCATACAATAATGGTGCACAATATACTACAGTATGTAGATGAAGTTATCATCAAGGGCTTATAACTCCAACAACAATTAAAGCGGAAGGTCATGATAGTATGCGCATACGTCTACTTCGCAGTGAAACTTTCCAAAAGGTTTCATGTAATTCCTGTCGATAGTTAATGAGACAAAAACCGTAGAATAATCCGGGACAATAGAAATAACAAACGGACAGACACGGCGGCAGCTAATATGACCCCTACCGATTTTTTCAGGGAGAATAAAAATGCAAATATAACAGAAACAACATTGTTATAATTAGTATAAACGTTCACCATAATGATGTTTTTCATTATCATTTTCATCAGCAACAGCAGTAATACTAACAACAATATTAGCAATAAAGTAAAATTAATTATTTGTATTCATCCTATTCACCATGACCATTTAAATCATGATCATCATACCAAACATCATCAAAAACAACATGCGAACAATTGTATCATTTAACATATTCATATTAAGAGTTATCATCATTAGGCGAAAAAAAAAAATGTTGGTTTCCGCTTACCCGACCACCCCCACCCCACTATTTTTTCGGGAAAAGGAGCAATTTTTGCTTATATTATAAGTTTCTTGCCGTGTTTATAGTTCAGGTGCAATTTATTTGTTGGTAGGCATTTAAACAGTTTACATGCAGTCCAATATACTTAAACTGTATGGTAAATATGTGGCGAAAAAAAAGTTAAAGAGAAAAGTTATATCTTACCTCAAAGATTTTTTTGGCCTTATGGGAATGAACAGCCACAACAGCGGTATACGCTTTAGAGTTACACTTATTGTATAATTGATTGGAATCATCATCGTTACAATCATAACACTAAGACAGTATTAATACAACAATGCTTTTATTCGTAGCTTCTTTTTTTTCACAAAAATCCTGCCACAATCTGTGTTGAACTTAATACAAATATCTCATTGGATAAATATGGATAAATATAGTTTCGAAGTGAGTTATTTTAACATGTATTATATTGATCATGAAAACTGTTTTTCATGATTGTCATCATAAAAACAATAACAACAACAACAACAACAACAATCGCAACATCACACTCACAACAGGGTAACACTTTTCAAAATGATGCATCATGATTGCAGTTATCACCATAATTTGCATTACAACAAAAACAGTAACAAAACAAATAAAGTGCACTCCCATCTTCATCATACACATGATGACCGAAGTGTTTATGGTCGTGTGTCAGGGAACAATAATGCAATTTAATGGGAAAACATGGAACAGATTAATGAGTAAATGATTAGATACTGATGATGATCCGGATCACAATCTGGATCCAGGAATTGTTATTAGATTCGATATGGTTTAGAGATACTAGCCAAATAGCCACATTAGCTGTATAATTCTTGCCCTGCACAACCCATACAGAAAAGGATTCGTGGTGCCGGAGTTCTGCGCTCTCCGAGTTAATTCTAGTCACGTTAGTTATTATCACGACAGGACAAAGTATAACAAGTTGTTTGAGGGCTCGAAGAAATTGCTTCCACACTGACATGCACAGTCCTCTAAGCATATGATAACACTACAAAAATAACTGCTTCTAACAAGTGACATAAACACTCATTATAACATACACCATATTGATCATCTTCATATTTTTTTTTTTTTTTCCGTTCTATATATTTTATTTTCCTCCTCAATAGTTGTGTGAGGGTCGAGGGCATCCCCCTCCACACCGTACATCATGAGTATCTTCATAGTTACCATGTTAATCATCACCAACATGCCAGATATCATAACAAAACAATAATAATTGACTCAACAACAACGTATTACAATTTGGATACAAGGTGCATGTAAACTACACAATTAAACAAATAAGTAACAAATCAGTATCGTAAAACACTTAATGGTAATCAGAAAATAGCATAATGTTCCGATAAATCTCAATCTTACAGATACATGGGTCTTGTTTACCAGTCGTAAAACTGAATTTGCATTACAATATATTCACGGAAATGTCGTAAAGCTCGCACTTTTGGTGACACGTATGTATCATCAAAATACTTATCATCATCAGCATCAGTTGCAGCAGCAGAATCAACAGAGACAATCGAATCACTGTCTTCACTGTCGTCGTCACCATTGGAAGCAGCAAAACCAACAGGACCAGTCAAACCAGTGTTTTCACTGATATAATTCACCCCCTTACAAATTTGAAATCGGACTTGAATATTTTCTATTTCATTCAATTTCTATTTGATAGGAATGTATTCTTCCGTCAGTCGGTCGTGGGCAAATAGTGGAAAACGGATTTAAAATGACCACAAACGAAGTACTTTACTGCATGTAGATAGTGTATTCAACAGGCGGTGTAGTTCGGATGGAAATAATTGTGTGCAGTAAAATATCAAATACTCCATGGACTGTGGTAATTGTACATCGATATAGTTTCGACAATTGATTCTAAACGTTATTAACTGTGTCAGCGAGGACAGAGTCCACGACATTTCCGCTCCATGATTCCAACTTCCAGTCGAATCTCGTAGACTCAAACTCAGATGCTTGATACTGAGACCCTCAAATGCTTCCCAGAACCCGGGGCTGTCATTTCCTTTGATGTAAATTTCAAATGAATTGTTCAAACGCATAATTACAATAGGATTTATCTCTGATCCGATTATTTGGTCTTCTCCATACGGTGTTATCACACATTCATCAAGCTCACAAGCCATTCAGAAAGACCGAAGAACATCTGCAATTTTTCAGTTTAATGTGTTCTATGCCGGGTAGTACTGGAAGCATATGCCGTGCAAAGTGTATTGCACTATTTAGTAAATACCACGTAAGTATGTCCGGACTGGTAAAATCCAAAGAAGCTAATGAAATGTTTTTGAGTTTTTTTGGTTCCTGTACCAATTGCACTTGACGAGTTATTGCAATAGATTCTAATTGTTTAAACAATGATAAATCAAGTCCATCGTAGCGGCAATCCATTGCATTGTGTTTCAGATTTGTATAATGTAAAAGGGAAAGGGGTAGTAAGGTTACTTCCCCAGATAGAGTTATTGATTCTAGGTGTTCAAACGCTGACAAATCGAGTCTTTCACATTTACATTGCAAGTATAGATATTTCAACTTCTTCAGACCTTCCAGTACTTGCGGTAGCACGGTTATTGATGTACGAAGAAACAATACTTCCAGGTCGCAACACGATGACAAACTTAACTCGACGTAAGATGGGAAGAATTCGTCATTTGTCGATAAACTTTCTTCATCAGATTCGGACACAGATTGTATACTCTGTAGACTATGTATAGGTTCAGTTTCCTGAAGCAGTGCACATGGATCAGGTTCGGCAATTGGCAATAAACTCTGTTCATCGTGTATAGTTTCAGCTCCCTGACAAGGTTCGTATAAATCAGGTTTTGACACAAATAGAAAACTCTGTTCACCAGGTAGCGGTCCAGATCCTCGACTCAGTAAATATGGATCAGGTTCGGACACGGATGGTAAACTCTGTATACCAGGCAGTGGTTCAGATCCTTGACTCAGAACATATGAATTAGGTTCGGACACGGATGGTACACTATGTACACCATGTAGTGGTTCAGATCCTTGGCTCAGTGCATATGGATCAGGTTTGGACACGGATGGTAAACTCTGCACACCAGCTAGTGGTTTCAGATTTCTGACACAGTACATATGGACCAAGATCGGACACGGATTGTAAACTCTGTACACCAGGTAGTGGTTCCGATCCTTGACTCAGTACATATGGATCGGGTTCGGACACGGATGGCAAACTCTGTACACCAGCTATAGGTTCAGTTCGCTGATACAGTACATATGACTAAGGTTCTAATACAGATTGAAAACCCGGTTCATCATGTATAGCTTCAGGTCTGAAACACTGTCTATATGGATCAGGTTCTAATACAAATGGAAATCTCTGTACACTTGGTATAGGTTCAGGTCTTTGGCACAGTGCATATGGATCATTTTCGGACACGGATGGCAAACTCTGTATATCAAGTACATGTTCATGTCCCTGCCACTGTGCAGATGACAAATTTTGGGAACGTATTATAATATACGTTTCTTCTAAATAACATTCCACTTCCAATGCCCTGGTATCAGACGCGTTCGACGCCCAAATATTTTGTAAATCGTCCCAGTTGTACTCAAAAAGACCAACCTTAAAATGAACATGACTGTGATTCAGATGAATTTCATTATTATTGGCAGCAGCCTCTTTATAGCCGGAGAGAAGTATGTCCTGCAAGTCATCGGATATATAAGTCGGGTCGTAGAGACCGTGTGCTGCCTGTACGTATGCATGATAATTATCAGCAAAGTCCCGTTCATCCATTCAATTAGAAAGTTTTTGCGCAGCCGAGATGTTTAGTCCACAAAGAAATATGAAAACCAGAGATAGATCAAGGTATGCATCGTCATGGCGATTAAGATATCCGGATATGACGTCATCCATAACGTTTACATTTTTGGCGATATAATACGCAGCCAAGAATTCCTGTACACTTTTGTGGAAAAATGAACATGCTGATGACGATATCGCAATAACGGGCAATTTCGTTTCTGATAAAATACCAGATTTTAGAGCAAACCTCTTTTGGTTTTCTGACACATTGCTTTTTTCCAAATCAACTGGACTAAACACTACTGAGTTTTCTTTCTGTTCTGAAAACAGCTGATTGAAGGCCACTGTTGACAGAGCATCAATGTTTTTCATATTTGGTTGCAGTAAGCGGGTTTCTTTGAAACACGGAAATGGTGGCTGTTGAAAGTGTCCCGATTCAATGCTTGCCTTTTTAACGAAACTGTCGAGCAGAAGACAGTACATTTCGCACAGAGAGCCTTTTAGTTCTGTCACTTCTGCCCACAAACATACGATCAGTGACAGCATCATTGGTGAGGACAATAACTCACCCAGGTAATTTTCACGTATGAACCATTCAAACCGTTCTTGTTTTTTGTATAGTTTCTTTCCATCTACTATACAACGCAGGATCATTTTGCTCAGCTTAAACGGATACGCCACACCTTCTAATTCTACATATTTTGCGATCTGTGAGTCTTTAATTGTTTTACCAGCTAATTTCCAATGTCGTGTTGTAATTCAGAGAGTACACTTCATATAGCACGTTGCAAGGGCCGCGATGTCGTGTTTACCTTCATTATCAGCCCATTCATCTAGTCCATCTAGACTAACAAAGCACTTTTTCGCGTTTCATTATCTCGTTAAGATGTTTGTATGCAGTTTGACGATCTTCCTCGGTTGAGTATACCAAGTCAACAATTTGTTCTCTTATCATCATTGCGACATCATTCTGCTTCATCGAACCCCTCAATCTGACAAGGAAGACGAATTTATAATTTTGTACAGTTTGTATATCATTAAATAAATTCAACTCAATTTCCTGATTAAACAAAGCCACAACGACACTGATTGTTTTTTTAGAAGCCTCTGATGTTGTTCATGTTTTCAAAGATGTGGTTTCTTCAGATATCATCATTGCATTTGGAAAGTTACCACACCAGTTCAGGGTTAACATGGCTGCAAAGGTCGACTTTCCGGACCCAGACTTACCTCGGATGAATATATTTCGATTTATTTCGCCACCTGTTGTTAATAGTTCTCTGTAGTTTTTAACCTGTCTATCTGTTTTCCTAAAGACTCATTTTTCCTTATTTATCAGCAGTAAATAAGGAGCCGAATAAATGTCACTCAATTGTTCGTCATTGCTGAGATTCAGTGGTGACATAGGTGACTCGCCATCCCCTTGTAAAGCTGCTTGACAAGTTCGATCAGTTCTGAAAGCATACAATATATGGCTTATTTTGACACAAATAAAATATTATGAACTTACATACATGTAAATGGCAATAACACGTCCAAAAAGCAAAAATAGTATTTTTTATTTTGAGACTAGTGTATCTATTTTACCTGACAAACAACAAGTGTGTTAATAGTAGGGATGGGAGCAAACATTCGAATATTGGCAAATATTCGAATATAACATGAAAAGTGGAAATTCTACGAAAACCGAAATTGTCGAATGAAATGCATATAAGTCAGCACAATAATAGAAGAAAGCTCTGGAAATTGGAAACCGTTTTTCTAGTTTTATTAACGGTGACCTTGACCATGATACCTCCCAACCCATATGCAATTTCAAGCGAGGTTTAGATATAAGGTATCTACATATGAAGATTTATTAAAATATCTAAATTCGTTTTCTAGGTATTGAGCGGAAACTGTTTTGTTTTATTTTTAGTAATGGTGACCTTGACCTTGACCCCACCCACCCCATATGCAATCTCAAGCGAGGTCTTAATATAAGGCATCTATAAATGAATTTTCATTCAAATATCTCAATATACGTTATTCAGCGGAAACCGTTTTTCTATTTTTAGTAATAGTGACCTTGACCTTGACCCCGCCCAACCCATATGCAATCCCAAACGAGGTCTCGCTATAAGGTATCTATGTATGTAGTTTCATTACAATCGCTCAACCCGTTCTCTAGCAAACGAAAAGTTGACGCCGCTACCCCGAAAACCACATACCCCAATTTATTAAAGCCGTTCGCAACAATTTCCTTCAAGTTTATTCCAACGACACATTTTCTAAAAAATTGGCACAAACATGCATCAATGTACCCTAAAACTAAAACAGTCTTAAACAATACGGGTCACCGTAAGTGCATCAATGTACATTTACACCAAAACATTAATAAAAAGAATGGCTCTGACACTTGTTTGGGAAATATTGGATTTCATATAGGGTACCTGTGTAGGCTTTCTTCCTGTTTCGTTTTAACATTCATAAACAACGTATCAATAGAATGGAGATATCTAAAGGATCATTTCTGAACTAATTTGTTTGGAAATACATTGCATAAGTGTGTTTTTGATTATTATGTACGCTTTATGAACTTTTACTAATAAAAATATTTATTTTGAATGGGCATTATAGATGAAATTAGTATATTGTAACCTATATACAATAAAGGAAAAATAAAGAAAACAGAGAAATTAACCCAATTATTTTCTTTTTGTTGCGAACGTATTTAATCGAAATTTTTCTTTGGAAATTGTCCACATGATTTTAACACAATATACTATATTATGTTCTTGATTAATAAGCAAAGTCACTGTCACAAGCTTGGAAGTATTTCACGCGGCCTTCTTACAGAACACAGGCAGTGTGTTAGAAATTTGATAACAAATACAAACTTATTTGTATATACATTTGTTTTTTAAAATGTCTTAACAATGACCGATTTGCTCAACTCATTTACTGCTGAAACAATGTATAACAACTACGTGCACATAGTGTGCATATTTCGGGTACGTAAATATTCAGACAGCGTTACTCATACATGTATACAAAACGAACATTCGAATATATTCGTATAATTAAACGATATCACTATTCTGTCTCATCCCTAGAAAAGAGGTTTTAATTTGTTGATTGACAGATTTAAAAAAAAAATCGTTATAAAAAGCACACACATAAACATGTATGGCACGTTTTCAAGCGAACAACAGTTTATATATACATGTATATGTCATAATGAATGGGAATAAACCCTCACTATATAAACATGTAAGATATGCAGCTGCAAACTTGTTAAGCAATATGTATTATATACAATTGTACAATAGAAAAATATAGATTTAATTCACATGTCGCGAACGGAGGTAATTTATTTCAATGTTAGACTGTTCATTTTACAGTTTATCTAATACAAAATGTAGCAAAAAATGAAAACTACGTGATTATGATTCAAGGATTACCGTCGTTCCAAATTAAAATATATTACAGAAAGATGTCCCATTAAAGAGTTAACCCTGAAGGCAACTTAAGCACATTTTGAATAATGATAACTTCATTTTTGATAACACGAGAGAACTCGCACCATGAACTTGCAGAAGCGGTGGGGCTTCTCTCCGTTACCATTACGGTACGAGTGACAAGACATGTGCTTTTTGTAAATATCTGAGATTAGTTTTTAATTTCGCATGATGGTGTCATTTTCCCATTTCACTCTTTGTTTCACGTGTGTTTCAATAGTATAGCTACTTTGGACAAAACTTAATATGTATGAACCATTTAGAAACTTTAGCATGAAACATTATTATGTACTTAATGTACATGTCAAGATAAAAGTCGTACATGACACCGTTGCATTTAAGATAGTATTATGAACTAAACTGTATTTTGGAGCTGCCAAAATATCCTGATGTCTTGCAGAGACCTTGAGAATAATTTGCGGTGAACGTGCGATAATACTGCAAAGAGTCTGCATCAACAGTGAAAATAATTCCCAATCGTACGATTCGCCAAACAGCAGACAAGGAATACTGTAAAGTCGGAAATGCATTTCTCTTTTGGCAACCGTAAGGTGTCCGCTTCGTGTATTTGTTGCGACATTGCGTACAGGACAAACACACGCGGACGCCGTTCGGTAACAGCACTTATTTGGCAAACATTTGAAAACAATGCTCGCCCTCAGACTTTTTACATTTTTCACAAGACAAACATCATCATCGACGGCCAGATGCTTCGTTAACTTTCTAATATTATAAACAACAAATGTCTTTAAAAAAGACAATCGGCGTTTAAATTAATATTGAGATGTCTTTTTTTTTTACCCGAAACATAATACAAGAAGGACAAGATGATCGTTTACGCGACTTCTCGGACCCCAGCTTGTTTGGTCCCCACTAAGAAGACTTCTTTCGGACACTATAAGAAACCTTACGGACCCAAAATTAATTGGAGATAAACTCAAACATTATTAAGATGTTTACCGTGAATAAACCGATCATACCTTCCATGTTTTCACCGTTGATAAATGAATAACCTAAATGCTAGTAATTTACTTTACTATAATTGTTACATGAATTTGTCAGACAAATTTAACAAATTAGCAATGACAGAAAATAATTGCGGAAATGAATGAAAATTATTATAATTATTATATATCAAACGAGTGTACATAGTTATGTTAAATAATACGTATTATAAGTTTTGAAAATATTGTGCTACGCAAATGAAGTAAAAGTAACAATTTCTACGTATATCGAGACTTCTTTCACCACATTTTATTTATAGAAAGATGTTAAATATATATTTTTTTAAATTGAATAACATCTGCTGGAATTCTCGGGTTTATGATTCTACGGACGCTAATTGATGAAATGTATATAAGCATAGCTCTACCACGCGCTATTTTTAGAATGATGCACCCTTTATCTCGAGTGTATTGAATACGCTGGAATAGACCATTTCATACCGATCTTCGCCGAATATCTACGTATGGTTTCGAAAGGTTTCAGAGCGCAATAATTCTCACAAAATTGGATCATTGTAATTGCTATTCATAGAGCGTGCAGCTGATGCAGGCTAAACAAATAATGATTTAATTATGTGAATAAATATAACATTAAGTTCATGACATACAATTAGTAAAATTGTTCATAATTATGTTCAGTTCTAGGGTGTATGTCGAAGATATGTTTATAACTTTATTTTAACCGCTTATGCAAACAATTATGTAAAATTTTATCCACCAAAATATGCAACAGATATTGGTGAACATCAAACCATTGTTGTAAGTTTGCATTCCCTGAAATTAGAAAATTTGCCCAATTATTTTGGCATTCAATTTTCCCGCTGCATAAAATTATCGCAAGAAAGATAGGTCAAAAGTGATCTTAACCAGCTACGCCGAAAAACACCCCACCAACTATGCTTATATAGTCTGTATTCCTGCGGCATCTCAATTATGCAGTATTTCATGTGCGCTCCCCTACATGTTGTTTACATGTCAAAGTCCGTTTTCAATTCGCTGTCAAGAAACACTCTTACCTTTGATATGAGCAATATCCTATAAAGTAAAAGTTGTATTCTATCACATTCACTTTTTTGACCGATTAAAAACATATTTTCATTCAAGTTTTGAGTATTTAATCTAAATTTTTACTTGCTTAACACTTCGTATGCTTGCACTTTCGTCAAAAAATCTAATTTATATGCAAATATAGCTTCGCCCAGAGGTTACACATCACTAGACTAAACACAAACAACAGGCTTCAAACCCTTTAATTTTATTTAAGTCGGATTATACCCTGGGATGTCTATATATAGGACTAGTAGGGTGTATGCTGTACCAGAGTCGACACGCAGAGACAGAACTGGGCACAATGTGTCTCAAGAATGTCGCTCGGGCCCTGTTCGTCTCGTCAGTGATGAAGAAGTGAAACTACTGGTTATCTATATGGCCAATATTGGCTATGGCTACACCTTCAGCAATATCCAAATACAGGCAGCCGATTATGTTCGATCCTTAAGAAAATCGATAAAGGCTAGAGAAGGTTTAAGCCAGAGCCGGTGTTATGCTTTCTTGGGTAGGTAAGAACAATTAAAAGTTGTATATGCGCACATGCAAAGGCTGCATTCAAAGACACAATCAGTAATTATTTTCGTGAATTCTTTTCGTTTTCAATGACTTTAATTTGATTAATGCTCCTGAAAGATTTTCAATGTAGACGAATCTGGGCTGTCGAGTGAACACACACATCCCAAGATATTATTTGCTAGAGTTGCCCGAGCAGTATCATCGCCCAGGATAAACAATGCCACTGTTATTAGGGCTGCAAATGCGGTCGGAAGACACATGCCGCCCTACTGTCTGCTGCACTACTTCAGGGTGAGCTCAGCAGGTGGTATGTCAGACTGTGGGTGGATTGATAGGGGAGGGGGTGCCTTTTAAGCTCTATTTATCGGAACATTTTGCAAAACAAATAAAGCTTGACAAAAAATCACCGACTCTCATATTGTACGACGGTCAAAAGTCTCGTTTGTCATAAACCGTTGCACAATGTGCCACGGAGAACAATGTTGTTTTCTTTTATTCTTCTTCGACTATCTTGCCCTTTGACCCAGCCCCTCGATGTTGGTGTTTTTGGCCCACTAAAAACATTACTACCAGCCATGTAATGCATACATGCATAGTCACATAGGTGTGAGTATAACCAGATATGAAGTCGACAAACTAACCTCACGACCGTATTCAAAAGACTTTTCGCCAGATAATATTATATCAGCACTATATCGAAAATTAGTTATACATGAATATATCCAAAACAAATTATTTCTGAAACCCAGACTGCTCAATCACTGATTTACGCAACTCAAACTGAAGAAGACACAGACAAAAATCATACCTACACAGCCAGCCAATGAAATTGATTCGCAATTAAAGAACAGAACACAAACGCTGCACATTCAGACAGTCCAACAGATGCTCTGTCATCCCCTGATAATGAGTTTGCGGATGAAGATTCCGGTTGCTCTTGTAAGCAGATCCCCCCCCCCCCCCACACACACACCTCAAATTATGTAAATATCATCAAATGGGGCCCATGCGATGCCTGCAGCCACTCGGTTTATTTAACACACTGTACACATGTGAAAGTATTAAAAAAGCAGAGGTTTGGTCCCTTCCCGGAGGAGTAATATTGAGACAGTGGTGCAATTCACATTATTGTTAAACTGTTAATGTTTCTGATTGATAACAATTTTAGTGCCCCTTAATATTTGTTAATGTTCCAGTATTTGAGAAGTCTGTATAGATTTTCAATATTAACTTGATTTAGTGTTATGCAGCATGTTGACCTACGTATCGCGAGAATAGCAATAGCAAACGATATCAGTGGATTTTTTTCCGGCAATTTGTAATGCTCTGGATGATGTCGTTGTACTGGGTCTGTCGACGACGTTTTTACAAACGTAACACTGAAGGAACTCGGTGCACCAGAAGTGAAGCATATTTGATTTTATTTGAAAACGAACATGTCCGTTATCCATTCTGAACTAGTCGTCGCAAGATACAAAGGTTCAGATGTAAGGATAAAACATAACCTATAGGTGTTTTTATTTTTGAAAAAAAAATTCATCTCGAGTAACAGGCGTTTGCGTGTTCACCGAACATTAAGGTAGAGTATCCCTAAAACAGTTATTTCAAACCTGAATTGTTTTATTATTATCGTCATCTCTCTGTATCATTTTAGATATTGAAATACCAAATATCATCAACTTATACCGTCAATTAAAAAAGTTATTAAAATTCTACTAATCCAAAGACCAGATTGCCATTTTAACACAAATTATTTGTCCACTAGGGTTAATAAAAAAGTAATTAAAATCACTCAAGTTAGCAAACATATTTATTATTTTGGTGTTTATAAACTCTTTTAGCTCTGTATAATAATAAAATAAAATAAATCGATACATTATTATTTGTATCTGATAAAATATGTTCATATATATTTGTATAACAGCAACAATATTTTCATATATGTTTGTATCACAGCTACAAAATGACCTAAATGCTCATAAATAAGCCTGAGAGCCAAATCACACATGTGCAGTTAAGTGAAATTACTTATTTTTCATGCGTTACATATTAACAAATAGAAAAAAGTTAAAATAGTAGTTAGCCAAAACATTTTGCAAACAAATTAAGACAATATCACGAAGATGTGAAAATTTTTAAGTTGGCTTTACCTTCATTATTTGACATATTGTGTTCCAAAATTAACGTTGTTGATTTTAAATTAAACTTAAATAATGTATATTGGTGTCCAACTATTCAAGGACTATGTCATCCAATAGGGCCTCAAGGAAGAAATTTCTAAAAAAAAATTATGAAATTCTGATATTAATACTGACATATATTAATGATTAAAATATGGAATATATAATGAAAAAAGAGTCCACGCATTCGAAGATAAAACTCAATTTATAATATGTGTCTTGTTTGTTTGGCCCTTTTCATGTTTACATTTTGACGTCATAATTGTGAGTATTTTCTCTAACCATAGTTTACACTCTACTTCTTACCAAACATGATAGCGTAACTGGTTAAGGCGCTGTCTACTGTCATTTCTTCGTATGACTACTAAGTCGTGATATGCTTCAAATATGTTTGTATATGTTTGTATGATATGTATGTATGTACAATGTATATATGCTGAAATAAACTTTACGACATTAAAAAATAAATAAATAAATAAATAAATAAATAAATAAATAAATAAATTAATTAATTAAACTTGTGTGTACTTGCTTAACGACAGGCCCTTTATTACAAGTAAATACAGAACGGCTGCTTTATAATTTACACTTTAAGAACATATAAATCGTTGAATTAAACAATGAACATTTAATTTGAAATTTTCGCGCATGTTGAACGTAAAATACGATTTTCTTTAGAAGTGTTATTATTTGTAGCGGAGCATGTAGCCGTATGTTCACATGAAGTTCAATAAACACTGTGACGATCAACTACATTCACATGTGGTTGTAAGACATTAGCCATTTTGGCTGCCAAAATGGTACAGGTTTCCATCATTTTTTTCCATGTAACATGCACATATAACAAGGTTTCTCTGGTTTTTCCTGGGCAGCTTATATATATCTCTATTTTTCAATCACAATTGTAAATTGAAACTTCTGCAGGATAAGACTTAACATCCGGTGGTTGTAAGACATTAGCCATTTTGGCTGCCAAAATGGTACAGGTTTCCATCATTTTTTTTCCATGTAACATGCACATATAACAAGGTTTCTCTGGTTTTTCCTGGGCAGCTTGCCACATTTGCAGAATGTTTTAAGTTTAATCTCTGTAGCTATATAAATTATGAATTAAATTATATTAAATTATATCTTATTTTGTTACTTCGTATACGATATGGATATGTGTATTATTGAACAATTTGATTAATGTTATTAATTATGACATGTAACAGTTATATCTACAGTTATATCATGTTATTTATTGCTATTTGCTTATATTAACTCCGAATATATAGTTATTTGCTCTGTTGACCGACATTATTGAATAGTAGATAACAAATGAAACCTTGTTGTGTAGCTTGTCGTTGGATAATGAGTGAACATTATAACTATAATGAGAATGATCGAATGTACATTTTTGACATTGACATTGATTGTTCAGAACGTGTCGTCATATAACTTCTGGTTTCTTTCTTTTTATTAATTTTAGTTTTTTTGTCATTTTGTTAGCATTCGGTAATCAGTATAATTAAATAAAACCTCAAGTACACCTACTATATACGAAATAAATAATATTTTCAAATAAAAATGACAATTTGACAGAAAAACGTTATATAAAGGACGAAAAAATGTAGCCGTTTTCATCCGGCTTAGCTACGAAGAATGCCGACAGCAACCGACATCGAAAAAAAGGCCGGAAATTATTAGGGATTCTCTACCTTAAAAACGAACACTGATATACCATAGATTAATATTCTGCAATACTTAAAGTAAAATAATGTGCTATTTTATATATACCATACCTTTACAAAAGTGTTTGTAGTTTGATTCCTTATCAAGGTCTGTAGTCCTTTGCATGCGTTCATCGAGCTCCTTAATATGTTTGTTTGCGTGATCTCCGAGCTTCGCTATATGACGGTCTGCGTGTTCACTGACGTCCGTTTTGTGTTTCTCTGCGAGTTCACCGATGTCCGTTTTATGTTTGTATGCATGTTCACTGATGTCTGGTTTGTGCTTGTCTGCGTGTTCACTGATGTCTGTTTTGTGCTTGTCTGCGTGTTCACTGATATCCGTTTTGCGTTTGTCTGAGTGTTACTGAGGTCCGTTTTCTGTTTGTCTGCTTGTTTAACCATGTTCGTTATGTCTGTGTCTGCGTGTTCATCGAATTGCGTTACGGGTTTGTCTACGTGTTCACTAATATTCGATTTGTTTAATGCTTTGCATTCGTCAAGTTCCGTTACGTGTTTCTCTGCCTTTTGACTGATGTCCATCATATGTTTGTCTGCGTGGAAACCGATGATCGTTATTTGCTTGTTTGCGTGTTCACCAATAGTCATTTTCTGTTTCTCTGTGTGTTCACCGATGGTCCTTATCTGTTTGTTTGCGTGTTCACCGATGGCCGTTATTTGATTGTGTGCCTGTTCATCGATAATCGCTATTTGTTTGTCTTTGTGTTCATCGATTGTCGTTTTTTGTTTATCTGTATGTTCACCGATGCCCTTCATACACATGTCCATGTATTCTTTCAATTCATTCTTACATGTTTCTAAGCATTCCTTCAACTCAGTCAATGATTTATCGGCAGCATGTTCTACTTGTTTTCATTTATTATTGGCAGCTCAAGTAAATTAATCATTTCCTGCGTAGTTATTTTCAAAGTGTCGTTGAGCAGCTGAAAATTAAAAGCGAATTTTTCTAATGAGGCGGACAAGCAGCTACCAACGCACATCAATTATAATATATGGTAAGGGTTACACTTGTCACCAATTAACAAATTAATGTGTTTTAATTGTTTCGACCTTCAGATAACAACAATTAAATAGGTTAGGGGTCAGCGATCTCTGATGGGTCTCGCCTACTTCTTGGCTCAGCAAAGGTGATATCTGTGACAAGTCATTATCGTGTTTTAATTGTTATTAACAAAATTGTTTGAAGAAAAATTTCGATTATCAGATCGGGGTATGCCGTTATGTGGCGGCGTCAACTTTTCGTTTCCGCTCTCTAACTCGAGAACGGATTGAGCTATTGTAATGAAACTTAATATATAGATACCTTATAACGAGACCTCGATTGGGATTGCATATGGAATGGGTGCTGTCAAGGTCACCGTTGCTAAAAATAAAAACGGTTTCCGCTCAATAGCTTGAGAACACATTGATATATTTTAATGAAACTTCAAAGATAGATACCCAATAACAAGATCTCTCTTGGGATTGCATATGGGGTGGGTGAGGTCAAGGTCAAGGTCACCGTTACTAAAAATAGAAAAACAATTTCCGGTCAATAACTTGCAAACTCAATGAGATATTTTAATGAAATTTCATATACAGATACCTTATATTGAGAACCAACTTGGGATTGCATAAGTGGTGGTTTGTGTCAAGGTTAAGGGCACTGTTACGAAAAATATAAAAACAGTTTCTGCTCAATAACTTGAGAATACATTGAGATATTTTGATGAATGTTCATATGTAGATACCTTATATTAAAGCCTCGGTTGTGATTGCATATAGAGTGGGTGGGATCAAGGTCAAGGTCACCATTACTAAATAGAAAACAAACGGTTTACTCTCAACAGCTCAAGAATGAATTGAGGTATTGTAATGTTTCATCAAACGTAGATACTTTATATTAAAACCTCACTTGGGATTGCATAATAGAGAGGTGGGGGTCAAAGTTGCTGTTACTAAAAATAGACAAACGGTGTTGGCTCAATAACGCAAGAACGAATTGAGCTATTGTAATAAAACATCATCAATACATACATTATAGCAAGACCTTGCATAGGATTGCATATGTTTTGTACGGGGTCATGATCAAGAGATGCCGCTTGGTATTATTTAGGGGGTGGATGAGGTCAAGATCACCATTACTTAAAATAGATCAAATGCTTTCTGCTCAATAATTCAATAGTCGATTGAGCTATTGTTATACCGGTAAAACTTTCACTTACATAAATATACTTCTGTTCAGGGATAGTATTCTTAAATGTTCTTATTAATAACTAAAATGAAAATTTCTTTGCTTAAGTTGTACTTTAGTGCAATTCCTAGCCATAGCTGTATGACCTTCACCTTGCATCTAGAATTTTATTTTATTACTGTACTGACTTTTATGCATTTCTTTCGAAAAAATTGGTTTCTTGTTTTATATAGCCAAGAAAACAAATCTTTCTGATAATGGCGTTGAATAAACTATCCGTTTAATGGCCATGAAAATGTTGAATCCTGCTGAAAAATATATATTTGTACATGTTACATCAAAATACATTTACCTGTGTTAATTTTCTTACAGCACCCTTCGCGTTGCCATCATGTGCTAGACACGTTGGGTAACTTAGCAGATGCGTTAGTGCTGTGAAGTAGTCATGTAGATGCGTATCTGTGACTTTACATTGAGACGAGTGACGAACAGCTTTACAAATTTCACGAGCCTGTTGTAAAAAGTGAGCATTGTCTACTCAAAACGCTTACATATCTGTAGAATAGCAGACAGTTAAATATTTGCATGCATAAGCATGTACATTGTACTGCTAAATAGTTTTCAATAATAATTATGCAATTCAAAGCTCAGATAAGGTAGCACTCTGGTAATCCTTAATAGTGTTCATGAATTAAGAATGCATTCTATTAAGCATAGTATTTTTGTTTTTTGAATATAGCTTAACTCGTAATGCAATGTTACATATTATATGCTATTTATTTTATATCGCATGAACGTTTGTGAACAAGGAAACATTTACCTTAGTCAACAGACAGGGAGGGTTGGGTGTCGCCGGTGCTATGGTAAAAAAAACTTGCCATCAAAGTGTTTGCAATTCAGCATAAAACTAATGACTCCGTTAAAATCTGTGTCTTGAGCAGAGTTTTTTTCCATCATATCTGTCTGGGGGAAAATAACATTTTGCTACTTCCCATGGATTCGACGCCCATTGTTGTGCTGACGCATTTTGCAAGGACGGATTCATATACCGGTGTTCCTTTATAATTTCGTCATAAACGTTATTACATGTATTAACAGGACATCGTCGGGGTTTGTTTTGCCGCTGTATCGTGCATGAATGTACATGGGACATTTTTTCTTTTATTACAAATTCTTTGTGTGGGGGCAATTCAGGAAGTTTGCTATATGACAATTAGTGCACGTGGGTGCTGGCGACGGAAGACTGGCACTTACAGCATTGTTTATGGGCGTGCGGACATTCTTAGCCTCGGTGTGGACGAACTGCTCTAGACTTTGCAATGTCTTCTGTCAACCATAATTTCAGCCAGTTAGTCCTTTCCTTCTCAGTGAAAACTTCTGACAGTCCAGGCATTGTGTCTATGTCATTGGCATCCCAGAGACTTTACAATACCAATATGAAGCTTCGAAGGATCAACCATCTGTCAAATATAACCGTCAAGAAAATGCATAATTTAAATAATATGGAGTTACCTTATTAAAGACGTTCGCAACAAAAAGAAAATAATTGTGTAATTTCCCCTTTTGCTTCATTTTTTCTTTATTGTATATAGGTTACAATATACTAATTTCATCTTTAATGTCCATTCAAAATAAATATCTTTAATAGTAAAAGTTCATAAAGCATATATAATAATCAAAAACACACTATGAAATGTATTTCAAACAAATTTAGTTCAAAAATAATCCATTAAATATCTTCATTATATTGATACGTTGTTTATGTATGTTAAAACGAAACAGGAAAAAAGGCTACACAGGTACCCTATATGAAATCCAATATTCCCAAACAAGTTTAGTGAGCCATTCTTTTTATTAATGTGTTGGTGTAAATAAACATTGGTGCATGTCTGTGCGAAATTTTAACAAAATCTGGCGTTTGGAACAAAATATGCATTTGATAAAAATGAAGTTTCAGAAAGCATTATTTTTCAGTTTACATTTGAAACACATAAATGTCCAGTCAAATTCATTACTTAAGTAGTAAATGTAGGTAAAACGTTTTTATTTTTAACATACACATGTATATTGCCAAACAAAGCATGTACAAACATATCATTTGGAAGAACCATAACCTTGTTTGAAAAATAACTATCGTATATACTTAAAACATTGATAAATTTTCAAACTGAAAAAGGGGCTTCGACAGGTACCGTATTCAAAACCCAATATTTCCGGAAGAAGGCCGGTGACCCCTGTTTTTAAGACTGTTTTTGTTTCAGTATATAATGACGCATGTATGTGGGATCTTTTAACAAAATCTGTCGTTTGGAACAAAAGATATTCGTATATTTGATAAATTATTGATGTTTTCATAGGCAAATTTAATGCAGAATTCACCTCGTTAAGCGTCCATTACAAGTCATTTGGTAAATGATAACCGTAGATAAAGCGCGTTTTATCATTAAACTGCACTTGTATATTACCAAAGGAAACATTTAAAAAAAAGATGCATTTAAAAATCTCAATATTTGTTTGAAGATAATCGGTTTATATAATTCAACATTCTAAGTAACACAAACTAAAAAAAGGCTTCGACAGGTACCGTATTCAAAATATAGTATTTCCGGAAAAAGGCCGGTGACCCCTATTTTTTAACACTGTTTTAGTTTTAGGATACATTGATGCATGTTTGTGCCAAGTTTTCAGAAAATCTGTCTTTGGAAAAAATTTGCGAACGTCTTTAAGTCTGATAAAGATTCACAACCATATTGTCAATTTTGAAATAGGGAATATCTTTAAGAATCAAAATATTTATTAATTTAGTTAAAAGCATAAATGTTCGAATTATTGTTATTTGACAATTGATAACATATGTTCGCAATTGTATTGTGTAACTAAATATATTTTACAGTATTTACTACTAGTTCATATTGCAAATAATACAAAGAAAACTGCAACATACGCCTGTTGATAATGCACATGCCTAGAGGATGGATTTGAATAGACCACCCGAGAAAACGAGAGAGCTAAAACAAATATGCTCAATGTGTACACATAATTGCGCATGCAGAAGAAAACAATTTTGCAGATATGGATTTATTGTACACTTATAACCACACCTTTTCCTCTGTTAAAAGAATGTTATGTAAATTTTAAAATGTCTAATACTCATTTGAGAAAATGCATTGTAAAATCTTAATGATACTTTATCAGAATAATAATCAAAATCGAAATCACTTTTAAAAAATTGTAATTGCACATATTTCGGCTACTTTTACCACTTTGAAACAACGACTGTTTAAATTGATCTAGCAGACTTTGTTTCAACTCAGAAGAAAACTATTTTATTTAACATTAACTAAATAATGAGTAGCCTTAACATATGAAAAACCACTACTTTCTGGAAGACATTTAACCACTTGCATTTACATTTACATATACTACAATAATCTAAAAATGCTTTATAATAATATTGTCGCTATTCAAAACTTTCAACCAACACATATTTTAGATGGGTGTTTGTCTACTGACATTGATTTAATCTTCAACTACTACATGTTCATTGAGCTAGCTTGGGTTAGCCGTAAAACATGTGTATAGCAATAATAAACATAAAAGACAATCCGATAACTCATCAATCCACATTTGTTCATGGGAGTGTCCGTTTCGTAAAGCGCCAATAAGTCCATTGTTAGCGAACACTTTTGTCACTCTAATACGGAACATATAACCATGCAGATAGACAAGATTACCTTACAACAATGCAGCGCACCTTCCTCAAATATGAGTTTCAGTTTAACGTCCCTTTGTGTGGTAAGGAAGTAAAATCTTGCGGGCGGTTAAAAATAAATAAACAAATGCATTATATTTTTATCCTTATGTGAAAATATGTACTTACTGTTGAGATGCTATCTTATTAAACAAGTGGGCCATGATTGTCCTAAGCAAAAATGCACTGCTCCAGGCGGCCATGTTTTAAACAAATAAAAATAATCTGAAGGAATTGGTATTGAACATTTCTGTTAAATTACTTCGAAATCCATCAAGAAGAGTTCCAAAATTGCAAACTGACCCAACCCCTGGCGGCCATGTTTTGAACGAATCAAAATAATTTAAAGGACTTTGGTAGAAAGCCAAACAAGAAAGAACATTTCTGTGAAATTAGTTTCAAAACCGGCAAGTGGTTGCAGACAATAAGTTTTCAATATAGCCATAGTAGGAAACAAATATTAGGAAACGGCCATCTTTTCAACCTTTCCGTATCAAATCAGTCTAACTAGTCTGTTATGACTTCAGATTGTGTTTGTACAATTTTTATTTTCTACCAAATCAAACCAAAATAACAAAGTTGTTTGCCGCATAAATATCAAACGAAAAATAGCAGTGGTAGCAAGGCATGATCCAACCCTGCAAGATCAGATCTGAAAAACTGGCCCTTTATGATTTCAGATTCCACAGGCTTCAAACTCTGTCACTAGTAATAATGTTGACTGACAAGTTCTGGTCAGTGCTGCCTGACGAGTTCTGGTCAGTGATGCCCGACAAGTTCTGGTCAGTGATGTCTGGCGAGTTCTGGTCAGTGCTGCCTGAAGAGATCTGGTCAGTGCTGCCTGATGAGCCTTGTCAACGTTTTGTGATATTTCCATTGAAGTTAATCAGATTTTGCTGAAATGGTACGAAAATAACAATTCCCTATGACAAAATATTATTCTTTAACAACCCAATCACTCTCTGACTTTGATTTGTATGGAAGAATAATTTATAATCGAGTCATTGTTCATATAAATACTTGTGTTTAAAGTTAGTTTTGTGTAGTTTTATAACGAAACTCCGCATGATGTTGATCTTATCTACATAGCAAAATATGTACATTTACTTGTTCATTATTCACTTCCCAAATGACAAAGGATTATACGGCAGCCGTATTGCCTTTTTGAGTTAGAAATTAGCATCTAATCTGGCATGTTCGAGGACTCCGGTAAGTTCGTGGATGATATTATGACATAATTTTCTCTTGAACGACGCAACGTCGCGTGGCCGCATTCTATGCAAGTGTGAGCCGAAGAACAGTTTGACTATAGAGAGCACTAATATGCGTAAAAACACCGACAGAAAAATATACCATGTTAGTTAGGTTTATTGCAGTTATTTTTGTTTTAAATTTATTAATTGTTTAAAAAATCCACCTCTCGTGTTGTTAATATTGATTTCATTAAAAACCAACAAACATCAAAGAAAAAAAACAAGGGCAGTAACAAATTGTCGTATGTATATCAAAACACGAAAATCAGTAAAAGGGCCTCTGCGCATGACGTCATAAAAAGTTGCCCACGAACTTACAGGAAGTTGAAAACGATCAATAACGATATGTTGGGCCATGTTCATTTTCAAGCAAGATTACGGATTTCCGAATAAATATTGCAATTCTGACATATAAAATAGTTCGTTTACATTCAGATCGATTAAATGCGATTTGTTTATATTAAAACAATTGGGGTTTCATGAGCATGCGCAAAGTCGAATGCTTAACACCCACGAACTTGCAGGTGTAGAGGCTATGTGTTTTTAATTAGAACTTAAAAGGTATATGTTAGAACTTGTATATAAGATGTTAGACACGACAGTTTAAAGAAAGGTGCCGCTTCGTGGGACCAACCTGGCATGTACAGACGCCTTTTAGACAACACAATGGAAGTGATTCAAACAGTATGTTGTTAACTAAGTTTATTTGACTCAGATGGTGAACGTATAAAGATACATTTCAATACGCATAATTTTCATGTCCATGTATTTTACTTATTGTGGCATACATAAACAATATTGACCTTTTCTGTTATTGTTGACCATAACAGTATCGATACAGCTAAATAACTCGTTGACATCACTGCTTGTCAGAGAAAGGAAAGAACAGCTCGAGTGAAAGCATCCATGAAAAGATTATCTACCACAAGCCGTGGAATCAGTAGGAAGAGGCAGGATCCTTCAATGGTAATTTTGTATTTTTGTACGAATGAATGCAGTGAGCAAAGGACATTGCCATACGAGGGATGTATAACAAGTACGTTGACATGGTGTTACATACATGTTTTTTGTACGATTCTTCTTCTAAAGAATCATAGCCGACTCAGTTAATCCAAATAATTTTATTATAAAATTGGTTGGGATTGCTTTTGGGATCACTGGGATCAAGGTCACTCTTTTTAAAATTGGAAAACGGTTTCCGGAGCACAAACTATATTTTGCAGAATTTCATCATATCTACACCAGAACATCAAATTTGTAATCTGAATTTTTCACTAACACTTTGGTTTATAAAATTCCTTGTATCTGATGTATGGCCGCTTGGTATATTACACCACAACAAATTTGCAGCACTTTTATGAAAAGTTAGCGTTCAATATTTAAAGTTCTGTGTTAATAATGTTGTACATATTTTCACAATTCATAGATTGTAAATTGTGCATTTAGATAATAAGACAAAGGCAAATAAAAGATTTGACTTGATTTTGCATTGCAGGAAGTTGATGACGAATATAGTCACTCTGTACCTGACAAAAGTCGACAATGTACTTACATACTTAATGTTTGGTGGCTACACTGTCAGCAGGGAAAGTGACGCCAAGTGTCCAGAAAAGGGGGTGGACCAGGACAGGTCCTGTATGAAAAGGATGCAAAAGTTTCCATTTAAAAGGTCCTTGACTGGGGAAAAGCTATATACTTTCTGATGGACAAAGTCAGCATGATTTGTTATCATCGATGGTGGTCTGCTAAAGAAGAATAGAAGAAGAAATTTTATTTGGAAAAATATACACATATACTCATGCGTTCAAACAGTATTAGTTACATATACATATAATTGTAGTTCCCGTTTTGACCGTTCAAACATAATAATTAAATTATCAGAGCGATAGAAACAATTATGTATCTGGGTGTTAGAAATGTAACAACATATTTATAACATGTTTGTGATATTTTATTCATGCAACTATAATTTTCAGTTTAGATTATATGTAGTTGAAATTATTGATAACAGTACAGTTATTTATATGATTTACATATTGTCGTGTATACGTTACATAAAACTAATTTAAATACCTATAATATAATTTCATCAAAAATTAAGGGATAAATAAGACTTGAAATGACAAAAAAGCAGACAATTTATAGCATTTGTTAAGTATTTATATGAATCTATTTGTTCATAAGTTTTGTTTGGCATTCTTGTAAGTTGAAAGAAAGGCGTTCATGTAGTTTTTGTTTATATTTAGTGGTAAACTATAAGTTGTTTAGTTTGTGTTTTAATTTCTAACATGTAAGTTCTGAGTTTTAAGTTCAAACTAGTAAGTTTTAATTTTTAACTGTTAAGTTCAAAGTTTTAATTCCTAACTGTCCAGTTCTAAGTTCTAATCTGTAACTGATAAGTTTTAAGTTGCAAGTTTTAAGATATAAGTTTTCATTTCTAACTTGTAAGTTATAGCTGCATACGAATTATATAACCTATCGCCTAATTCATATAAAAACAGTCGGGCATTTAATGTTTATGTATGCTCTTGTTAAACACATTCAATTTTCCATGAAAGTGTTGATTTACTATAACATTGCCTACACAATGTTGTTTTTCAAAGATTTGAGTCATCAACTTTGAAACAATATATGTGTATGTTCCGTAGTTACTCTATACAACTGATTGTATATTTAATTGACCGTACATTTCTCATAAGATACATAAACTATGTTCTTCATGATTTATTGAATAAACACATACATTCCAAGAATTGTAGAGAACAATGTTGAAACTGTCATTAATTGTTACTATGTCTATTTTGTAGTTTGTTTATCTCAGTATTGAAATAAATTCAAATATTTGCTGTGTAACATGTCATGTCAAGGTACTTGCACATTGTGTGACTTCATATTCGTGCACGATCACAATAAATTGGAGCGTTAAACATTGTCTCTTGTTTTGACTGATATTACCACTTTTCAGAATCCCAATGTAAGCTCCCAATGGAAGTGCTACATGGCGTTCGTCCATCCGTCCGTCAGTCCATCTGGTAGCCAATAGTTTATGTTTATACATCATTTTCTCATAAACAAATAGTTTAATAAATTACCGACCGTTGATGACATTGGTTTAGGGAGATACACACAGTTTTGTCCGTCTAGAGCATTCTCGGTAACTAGAAGATGGAATTCCATGAAATTCGATGACAAGATGTACATTCAATCACTATTGCAGGCGCGGTACGCATGGTTTATTTGCATTAGACATATTAGAGTTATTGTTCATTGATGGATAACAAGAGTGCCATTATGACCATATATCGCTCACACGAATATGCAGATTGGACAAAAAAATGTTTTGACATGTGTTTACATACTTGTCCTCACATGACCAAGTTTTTAACTTGAACTAGATATCATAAAGACAAACAGTTTGACCAATGTCTTAAAAAGATCGGACCAAAGCTATGGCCTCCCTTAACGAATTTTGATTACACTTATTTTAAAATTGTATGGAGACCAAAAGATCGCGGTACTACGTATTTCGGGAACAACACGATTTTAAAGAAATCTCGCAAGTCCGCTGTACAAGATGCCGGACAAATTGAGGCATAAGAGCAAAGCAAAAATATATATAAATATTTCAAAAGCTACTCCGTTAACAAAATGATGTGTTAATTAAAGATGTGGCTTTAAATACGCCTCCTTTCAAACAAACTTCTAAAATCTAATTTCTAAGTCATAGGTCATAATATCAAATTTCTAACACCCAACATCTAACTTAAAATGGCACTATTCTGCTTCCGTAAAGGAAGATCATTAGCGATAGATTTGTAATATAAGTGCTTCTAAAAAAGAGTTTTCTGAAAAAAAACACAAAATATCTAAACTATCGCTGTAATTTCCAAAATGTCACAGATTAGTGGACGATATATTTTAAGATGTCACTGTCTGGAAAATCAAGCTAGATACAAATACTGTCATCAGCTCTTCTAAATGACAATCGAAGCCATTCGTCATGTTGCCGTAGAACATATATGTCAAGAAATTTCCATTTATATTAAAAAGAAACTGTGTCTCAAATGAGCTCAAACACAAAAGCAAACTGGGTGAGAAATCGTACATTTTTGACATGAGCACACAATATATTACCGACCTTTGAACTAATGTGTTAATGGTGAATAACGGCAAGCCTTTAACTACAATTTCATATCTTTTTCTTTAAGTAATAATAGTTCCGCGTCCAAAGCGTATATGAAATTTGTTTTCATTGGGATAAATATACATTTTTGAGGTCGTTAACGTCCTCAGAGGCCCGAAAAAATGGGTTTAAACCCGAGTGAGCAGCACAAGGGCTTAAACGTATTTTAAGGGTCTTGTCGACGTTTACGACCAAAAAAGGTGTGTTGTCCCTATGATATCATAACAAAAATACATCTAGAGATATACAAACGAATAAAATAAATAATTTACTATAAAATCCAAAATGGAGCACTTGTTTGTTTCTGGCTTTTAATATTTTATAACCAGTGCCGCGTTCAGCCGAGCTGGAATCGCGTTAGTATACCGCCTTTTTGTTTCAGTGTTTTCCTCAATTCGAATTTCAAAATGAGATTTTACATGGATTACAGCCTTCATCACGTATATAGTATATAATATAATATACATATCATTATATCATAATGCTGTTATTTAAGCTTCCAAGCGTTTAATAATGGACACTAGTAACAAGGAGCCCGGTTCAAGTATACGTAAAACACTAAGCCGGTCGTTAATGATCCGTGCCTTTACTGAAAAATACGCCATTTTCACGATAACCGGTCGCTTTTTGTACGTCCCTATAACGGACAGAAAACGGACTTTTTATGCTATAAAATGTGTTTGTTACACGCGATGCTAAGTCAGAATTTATGACGAAACGTATTAGTCATAAACACATTCAAAGCATTCTGCAACCGCCACATTACTATAAACTGCTACATAACTAATAATTCAATTATGTGGTGGACATGGGGTAAACGATAACAGGCGTCCTTATAATTAAATCAACTTAAAACAAATACAGGATATTTGTTGGTTTGTGTAGAATATCGATTTTAATTCACGAGTGATCATAGAAATTTATCTTCTCACGAGTGGCGCAGCCACACGTGTTCATATAGATTTTATATGATCACGAGTAAATAAAAGTCGATATTCTACCGAAACCAACCATTTTGTTTAATGCTATGCTTTTCCACAGTTTTTCTTTTCATTTTAATTGCTATCTAATTGCATTTTACAGGAAAACATTGCGGGATTCATTTGACAATTTTGAGTCCGGCATCTTTGACGGTCTGTTCCATTTATTGTTTTCAATCGGGAACCAGTAAGAAACAGTGAAAATTATCAGAGTGGTAATTTTTGCTGTTTTAAACAGTGAATTACCAATTATATTTCACTGATATTTCTCTATAAATTACTGAAAAAAATAAATAAATAAACTACAGTTGCATCTGAGAAACTATTGGTAACATCATTTTGTTAAGTGCAGGTGACCAAGTGCCTTTACAACTAAGCATACTATACGAAAAACAAAACAAAAAATATTTAAACCTCATACCGATCCCAGAATAAATCACTTATAGTGCGAATGTACACAACTTAACAGTATGGAAATCACAAAACAGACTCACACAAAATAAAACTGGGGTCACAGTCTTGGAACGATCAATGCAAAGCATTGGGGGCGTAAACCGGTTTCAGAGCGCATCGAACCTCACACTTTACCCAGTATTAATCCCAACGCTTGTCAATTTAAATTAATTTAACCTCAACGGAATTGAAATTAAATAGTTATAAAATAGAATACAGCATTCGCTTGAATTCCATTTTAATTGTTGAATGATTGGACGTAAACCAGAGGAACAGAATAGCATCTTTCTGGTGCACGTTGATTTGTGTCAAGCCAATTACAATAAGACCGGTGCAATAGTAGTTCGCAATGTCTTAAAAAAATAATATTTAAAAAAAATGAAAATAGTATAACATTCTTCACTACTATAATACTATACATCAAATGATAAATATTTGAAATTTATTTGAATAATGGTGTTAAAACGTGAAAACTATCGCAGAAATAGAAATATGTATACAATATGCAAATCAGTACGTGTTGTAGAATTAATTAATTTAAATACGAACTGTGTTATGTGTTGAATGAAGGGTTGAAAACGCCAGAATACATTGACTGTTCATTCAAATTGGATGGAAATTTCAAAAATATAAGAAAGCATTCGCCTACATTGTGAGCTATGTTAAAAGGTGGCTAAACAAGCAGACCAAAACTTCGTATCATTGTTGCAATTATATGAAATACTAAATAATAGTTTTATTATAACAATATGACTTTTTATAGTAAATTTCGCCATACAATATTTTAAACATTGTACAGACTAGGAAAATATCTGCTGCAATTTAATTCATTACATTTCAGAATGCTTTCAATATTGAATATATAAAAATACTATAATGTTCCTGCAATCTAAATTAAATGTACACACATTTTAAGGTATAATATAATTATGCATACAAAATAATTTATAGCAACATAAGATTCCGATGAAATATATATTGCAAATAATTAACTTAAATTTAGTCAAACAGTTGGCATATTTCTTTCAAAATACATCATTAATTAGTTTTAAAATGATGCTATGAACAGGAAAACGAAAAAAAAGCAATATGTTTACCCCATAATTGTTTATGCACAAAGAGTATTAATACTCCTTCACATTTCTGCAATACTCCTTCACATTTCTGCAATACTCCTTCACATTTCTGCAATACTCCTTCGCATTTCTGCAATACTCCTTTTCGTCAAGGTTTGAAGAGTACCTTTACTCATCGCCTCAATCCTTATCATGGGCGTTGTCATTCTGTACGGGCGGGGCACAAAAAAACATTGGTTCTGTATTTAAGAACGTAACATGACATATAGCTTTTTCCCATGACACAAATGTGACATATAGCGTATTTCTACGACGAAACATACAGTGAACAGGCAAGAAAAGTTAAAAGTAATAAGAGGACACAAGAGATAATAATTTTATAAATTATGATGATAATGAGGATGGTGGCGATGATGATTATAATAATAACAACACAGTAATAATAATAATAATAACGGTAATAACAATAATAATAATTATAAATTAATAATGATAATAATAATAATTGTCAGAAAGAAAATTGTATGAGAATTATAATGAATTAAAAGGGTTACTAGTAGTGGCCTAATTCGTTTTATTGGTTTTCCCATTACAGCAGTCGTAAATGTGTAGCGTTTCTGTGCAATAGCTTTCCGTACTACAATTGTTGTCTGTTATTACACACGTGCTCTTAAAAATACAAAATTTCCATAGTAAATATAAACAAAGTAAAACTCCAGTTGCAGCAGCTCAAGAGAACACTTATTAGCGGCACGAGGTCCAATATTTACGGCCAAAACAACACAGCACAATGCAAAAACAAGTGACATACACAAAACGCAAATCTGAATAAAACTGGGGTCACCGCCTTCCAACGGGCAATGCAATGCATTTGGGATTCAAACCGGTTTACGGGCGCCCGAACCTCACACTTGGCCCAGATTTATTAATAATTACATTTAAGTCTAAATAAAGATTAACCTCATAGCATCGTTATTCAAATGTTTTGAAAAATGTCTTAACTGCAAAAACTACAGCATCTGGAATAATATAAAACAAAACTAATATTATACAAAGCAAAAGAGGTAAATTAAAAAAATTTGCCTTGGCCGGGACTCGAACCCACGACCTTTTAGATCTCATAAAATCGCATGCGTTAACCACTCAGCTATTCGGACTTATGCATTTTGTTGTGTATTTTAACGCTTTGTCAGTGATACACGTGTTTTCCACAATATCGATGAAAATCGTTACAAACGCTTTATAATTTTATCAATTTCGATTCATGATTATCCATCAACGAAACGATATTTCCAATATGTTTATTAGTAATGAGTGTGATTTCGCTTATTTATATATTATGTATACTTTCTGTTTGGAATCTATTACAAAAAAAAATGTTAATGGTCAATTTGCCAATCTGTGAACAGATCCGTTTAAACAGCAATAAAAGAGAAAATAATTAAGATAATTTAAGTATATTAATTATAATTTAAATATTAGTTTCATACGTGGTATAACTGAACTAGCGACTGCGTTTGTCCTATTCCAAAAACGGATAAAACAGGTTTTATAAGTGGATCGAAACAATGCCCAATTGTTTCTTCTGCGGCAAATTTCAGACAAAAGCTATTCAGATTCCGGTACAAGATTAGCGCATTTGCTTCTTTTCTCTTCTCACATGTAACACAGACCCAACACCACAAACATCGACACACACAATTAAATAATTAAATTTCAATGACATTCTATGATAGTAACAAGTGCAATGTAACCGCTGTTGTTTGGGTTTTTTGTGAAAAAGTGAAAAATTAGTCTTAATTTGAATTCATCGCAGTAGGACAACATAAGATCAATTTGTTAAGCCACAATTGCGGTAATATTGAAGTTGCAACAATGATTATATCACAAGGGAAAGGGCTTTTGTACTTTGCGCTATTAAACTATTACATACCTGTCGTCGCTTTCCAGATAATCCATGAACACCATAATTTATCGAAACATGTTGGCGTTTTTTTGTGAAAATATTATCTGAGTATCAAGAAAACAAAAGTCAAATTATTGCCCACAACTACAAGATAATCTGACATGTGTCGCGAAATATTGTTACTTATCGCCAACAAAACAAGATTTTCATGAATATATATTTTTCCCATTTTATTAGATGTCGACCAATATAGTCATGACGGAAAGACCTGTACAAATAAGAACAATGTTACAAACAAAACACAACAGACTACAAAATGTACAATACAAATTGAAATGCAATTAATGTCAAATCAATGTTATACATTTCATAATTAAATAATACAAATTTTCAATAAAGAAAATAATAATAAAACTCACCAGGTTGGAATAACAATGATGCACAAAATGCGTGAGACTTGCGTCCACTCAGTGCTGTGGCCAAATGCAAGCAGGGTCAGTAAAATTTACATGAAATGAATAGCTTTAACTATCCTAACCAATGAAAATCTTGCATCGGACAAATACATAGAAACGATTGGACATAACAAATATTCCATCACAATACACGGATGGATGCACACTGGACAGGAAACTAAATTTTGACTAAGTAAATGGACGTATACAAAACAAGGGACATAATAAAAATGACCTGTACTACACAGTTCCCCTCTTCTTCAAAATGTCTCCGGAAATTTGAAAATGCAACTAAGTCAATAATCAAAAATAAAATCGAAAAATATTTTTCACAACTTTCACTAAAGATTATACACCTGAACAAACAACAAACGATAATTTCTTATGTTCCTAATTGTATGAAAACAAAAACATATATATGGAAAATAAACAACTAAAGTATGAAGGTACAACCACAATAGTTAAACTTAAAACCTGGGCATTTTTAAGAAAACCTTATGATAAAGAGAAACTATTAAAGAGTTAATCTTGCTTCATTTTGTCAGTATGAGCGGTATGACAGAGCACTAAAATAAACTGACAAATCTTAAATCATAAGAAAACATGATGACCCACAACAAAACACCAAACACACAACACCAAATTATTACACAAAACTAAAACACAGCTATATATGCCTTGATCAACATTCAACAAATAACCAATTAAACAATTCAATAAATGCAAGGAATAAAGACAATATGGTCACTATCAATAGAGAACGCATCAAATGTATCTGTAATGATCACTTAAAGTAATATTTGCATAATTACTTCAAAAGAATATTTTGCAATGACATCACCAAATAGAAGTTTACATGATCATGAAATATGGCAAATTATCAAGTTAAATTTTAATGTAAATGTATATATTTGTACAAAACAAAAATCCTGTAAACATAGTTTGCACAGATGTTTAAACAAAACACAAAAATAAGCATAGCTGAAAGCATGAGTTGACATACTTCAATCACCAAAACAAATACAAATGGAATCATGACACCCCATTTCAACATGCTAATCAAAACAAATTTACCTATATATTTGTTCCTGGCCGATGAAAAAATATACAAGAAAATGTAGCAAAGAGAGTTAGGACAGGTAACATTAAATACCAAACATAAAACACACATAAACACAAAATTCACAATCCATACACACTACGAACGTAAACTTGTTTTATGATCTTAGTCAATACAGAAAGCAAAACATTTATAATGCTTGAATTAAATTAACTCAATGACAATACTATCTCACAAATCAAAGACTTGTCAGGGTGTTTTGACAGATATTAATTTAGGGAAATATCTCAATCACAAATATATTTAATTATGCAGCAAATCTGTGATATCAAATGAACAATAATCTACCCTTTTAACAAACATTGAAATGTCAAAACAGAAGTATGTTTTCTATACCCCTACAATGCACATGTAAATCAGATTGCCACAAAGAAACAATGTGCAAACATATTATATCATAGTGCAAATTCACGATAACACTTTGTCAAGACTCATGTACAATTGGTGCAATAATTAATTAAATACTTCCTATTTGCCAAACGAATATAACATTTCCGAAAGTGAATGTATGAACACAATTCAATATCAAAACTGCAAGAGTGCAATGACACTAATATAACTATAGCCTATAACATTTTAAATTTGTATCAAACTCAAAAGACTAAAACAAACCGGTCGCGAAAATATATTACAATACAGTTGTCAAAAATGTACTGCAAAGAGTTTGTCAATAATGAAAGTCAATACAGATGTTTTAGTAAATACTTATATAAATGTCAACGTTTACAACTGGAAGATCTTAAAACATACTGATATAACAACGATCTGAGGTACAGAATGTGTTTTCGGTTGCAATGTGTAGATTTCGGTAAACAAACATGTAATTTTAAACATTGAAACCAGACAATGATCTGCCAATCGACTTCCTTTACGATAGAAAATTGCGAGTGAGCTACCTTGTGTATTTATATATATATAGAGAGAGAACAATTATTTTTTATTTGTTGAAAACTCAAGCGCCTATGATCCAGATGCAGATGAATGCCACCATTTAAAATACCCCAAGGGAGATCACTAGCAATCATTTCTGAATCATGGGACTACACTGTCACTTCGCTCTGTTAACTTTACGTGTATTATTTTATGTCAATATAGGTATATGTAAATGTGTGAATTTGTGTGAATCCGTCTATTGGATGTATGTTGGCGTGTACCTTAGGAATCAAAATATACGAAACTGCAGACGACATCAGAACCGCCATTTGAAGGACGCCACTGTACCAGCATACTATGCCTGAACTTTAGGACATGCACGTGTAACGTTTCTCATTCTTGTTCAGTGTACTTGTCTCGGAGATATATTGACAATGATATAATACGTGTTGACCTAGTCAAGGCAATACATTTATTCACTCAAGTTCATGAAAATCATGAACAAATTCAGGTGATGACAAAATTAAACACAAGAAGATGTATTGTGAAGCGTCTTTGTCTTTAACATATTTATGTGCTTTAAGTGGGGCTCAATAGTACAAATGGTTGAACGGGATTAAAGGCGCCTTGTGAGACGTACAACATTCAGATCAAAAGACCTATCCAGTGTTTGCCACTTACATTTTAAACATCTCCCCAGCTATTAGGCGTAAAAAATACTGTTTCGGGTTACCCGACCTACCCTAAAAAATGTCCCGGCCCTATAAAATTTTATTGGGTTTGTCAGATTGATTTTTGTTTTATTAACATTTTTCAATAATTAAATGTGTTTTTGGATAAATAAGTGTTTAGTTTTGATCGTGTCCACTTATAAACACTGTTTAAGGATATTACTGATATGTTTTTAAAAAAAAATCAGTTTTAGAAACTTCAAGTTATCCATTTACCAAAAAAACCAAAAAAAACCCGACCTACCTACCCTAATTTTTTGGGGCATGTAACCTGAAACAAACATAAGTGTTGCTTACGCCTTATTAACCGATGATTTGCCATTCATCATGTTTCACAAACGGTTCACTTTTTTTTTAATTTTTCATTCAAACACTATCAGATATACTAGTATATATGGGGGCTGAAAACCCACCGGTTCAGGAAATGCTGTCCGCCAATTTTGAGGATGGTTCAACGCGAGGGTCACCTGGTTAGACGGAGGAGGGGCAGAGCCTGGAGACACGCCATGGTGCCCAGGACCCCAAGAACCGAAGATTGTCCTTGAACACTAAAGGTCTGATGTGGGAGAAGCGGCTAGCGAAAGAGTTGAAGAGGATTCTAAAGATATCCCGGTGGAGACAAGCAAATTGACGAATAGCATTCAAAGACAGACAACAGCGGAACCCAGCATCAATGACAAGAAGCCATGGGAGAAGTTTGATGATACACAAGCCAACTACATGTACTAATGGGAGGGGAAGCAAGATCGCTCAACTTAAGGGTGATCTTAAACGCCTTACCAGACAATACAGATAGTCTAGCCAAGATGAGAATGATGGTTTGCAGCAGCGCAGAACCAAACTCAAAGCACAACGTGCTTCACTACGAAGAGCTGTGAACCTGAGGCGAAAGCTTGGTGAAAGAGCCAGGAACAGAGCTGCGTTCACAGCTAACCCTTACCAGTTTGTGAAGAACCTCCTCGGCGACCAGAGGTCAGACAAGCTGAATTGCCCTAGGGCAGAAGTAGAAGAATATCTCAGGCAAGTTCACAGTGATCCTCACATTGCCTTGGATAACAATCTGGTTGAACCAGGATCGCCCTCAGCCCAGTTTGATGAGACAGAGCTTTAAATTAAAGAAAATAAGGACATCATCAAGAAATCCAGAGCGGGATCGGCACCAAGTCCAAACGGAATTCCATACCGTGTCTTCAAGAATTGTCCTAGACTGCTTGTTAGCCTATGGAAGCTCCTTAAAGTCATCTGCAGGAGGGGCATCCTAACGAACAGCTGGTTGACTTCAGAAAGATGCTTTATACCCAAAAAGAGAGCTCTATTTCGATAAAGCAGTTTAGGACAAATCACTTTTCAGTGTGGAAGGGATGATCCCAACAACTACAGAGCCATCAGCTTAACATTGGTAATAATTAAAGTGTATGAAATGGTTTTGTTGAGTCAGTGCAAAGACAACATACTGTCCAAACTCAGTCCACAACAGGGAGGTTTTCAGGAGCATTTAGGCTGTCTGATGACGTCATTCTCACTACGTGAGTGCCTTCATTTTGCAACAGAACATTCATCGGTGACGTATTTGTGTTTTTTAGACGCTAAACAAGCATTCGACCGGGTATGGATTGACGGGCTATTTTACAAACTCCTGAAACTTAACGATGACGATGAAAATCCAAATGTTCGATGTATAAACAACAATTGTCTGATGTCATTCTATAATATGTACCAGGATATTTACAGCCACGTCCGATATAGGGGACTGCTGTCGGAGACGTTTCCGGTACGCCAAGGAACTCGGCAAGGTGGCAAGAGCTCTCCGATGATGTACCTTATCTACATCGATGGTCTTATTCGCGAACTTGAATGCAGCGCAACTGGACTATGTATATACGACATGAACACGTGTTCCCCTACAGTGGCTGACGATATGGTGCTCGTTTCATATTCAAAGGTTGGTTTGGACAATATGCTACAAATTTGATGTGAATATGCTAGAACCTGGAGATATTTATACAACCCTGATAAGTGTGCAGTATTGAAATTCAATAGCTCAACATATCCACTTCGACAACCACAACCGTTTTACCTAGGAAGTGAAATTATTTCAGCTGATACGAGCTATAAACACTTGGGTATTGACTGTAACAATCAGTTATCAACGAAGAAGTTGATGCACGATGCAGGCATCAAACTGAGAGGGACGCTCCTGAACATTTGTAACAGTGGCATCCATCCGGGTACAATAAGTCCTGTAACCCTCAAGAAGATCTACCAATCTGTAGTTTTACCAAAGGCCCTCTATGGTTGTGAGCTTTGGAGTGTGTATTCCAAACAAGATATGGACAATCTTGAAATCGCGCATCGGTTTTGTGTTAAGTATGCACAGGGCTTTCACAGAACTATTTCAAGTAAATTCGCATTGTGTATGCTCAACATTTCTACAACTGAAACACTAATAGACTATAAAAAGCTCCAGTTTTTCAGTCAGCTCTGCAGACTTCAATGCCATTACCTCGCGAAGAAGAGTTTTGTCAACAGGCTTGTTCGCTTTCTACAGTGTGACAGACAAACCAACGGACTTATACCAGATATGTATAGAATTCTCAGAAAATACGAATTGTCCGATGGTATGTACTCGTATATCACATCGGGTGTTTTTCCTTCCAAATTTGCATGAAGGAGCATCCTGATCATGAATGTGATTTTGCCGAAATCCACGATCTATACTGATGTGGTCGAAACGAGAGTTCCTGCTTTGGAGTGGACAATAAGTCCGGCGGACATTTCGCCTCTCTGGACTATGGTACGTGCTAGACCGTGTTTAAAGAAATGTGTGTTACACTTGCAAAAGCAGTTGTGCATAGTATGTGCACATCATATGTGCGCGAGTGCAAGACATGTCACCTAAGAACATACAATATTCTGGAGCACCTCATTTGTTTCTGTGTTAAGAAGGACACCGAACGACATGCTCTGTGGAATGCGGTGATTTTAAGTTGTGGCTTAAGCCAATTTACTTCCATTTTGATGTCAAGTCCGACCGAACAGTGTCAAATGTTAATATATGTTGCGTGCGTGTTATACAATAACACTCTTATAAATAATTGTGTTGCAATATCTCTTGCAAACTTACTGAGGTAGAAGCTTATATTGCTTACTACAGTTGTTATGAACTATAACTGATTTTCCTAGTTATATTACACCTTGCGGACTTTCGATTTCGACCATTATCTTAAGGGTAATAAAACTAATTCTGACGTGTTACTTGCTAATGATAAGCAATATCAATTGTTATCTATATGTACTGGTGTAAATCGTATTAACTTTGTTTGTTGCTTCTTTTCTCGTGGGTGTGTATTATTTCTATGTATATTTCGAATCCTTTATATTACCGTTGTTATAAATTTGCTATTATGATTTTTTTGTATGACTAATTACTTTATCTATTTTCGTGATATATTTTATCTACATTTACTCATGTTAACCGTACACAGTTCTTTTTTGTTATTATGTACATACTGTAATTTATGTTGTATTGTAAATATGTTTTGCTCTCCAGCAATGGGGGAAGAATAAATGTATATGGCAAACAAATACATAGATACTTCTGTACAGAAAGGCGGAGTACCAGGCGTATCAGGTTGTCGTGAACACACAAGTGTTTTGACCCAACTTATCCAAGAAGCCAAGACAACCAGAGGGGACCTAACAGTGCTGTGGTTAGATCTAGCAAATGCCTATGGAACAGTCCCACACAAACTTGTGAAGTTCACATTGGCGAAGTACCATGTACCTGACAGGTTTCATAAAGTGCTGGAGCACTTCTTTGACAATTTCAAGATGCGCTTCACAGTGTCAGTCCATACAACGTCTTGGCAACGTCTCGAAGTTGGGATAAGTGACAGGATGCACTATCTCAGTCATCTTCTTCTCGGCAGCAATGAATTTAATTATCAAATCTGAGGAGAATATGAGCCGAGATCCAGTCACCGTGTCAGAAATCTGCCAGGCACCAACAAGGGCCTTCAAGGACGACATGACAATCACGACACGATCTGTCCCTGAGGAAAGATGGATGCTGGAAGATATTACTGACCTCATTACACGGTCTAGAATGCAGTTCAAACCAACCAAGTCCAGATCTCTTGTTGTAAAGAAAGGCAAACTTCAAGATCGCTTCAGATCCAGCTCATCGCAACAGTGACAGAGCACCCAGTGAAGAGTCTTGGGTAGTGGTTTAACAGCAACCTCCATGACAGAAGCAGTGTGGCCGAGATAAAAAACCAACTGAAGCAGTGGCTGCAGAGCATTGACAAAAGCGGTTTACCGGGGAAGTACAAGGCATGGATCTACTAGCAAGGCATACTGCCAAGACTGCTGTTGCCTCTTCTTATGTATGACGTCCCGATAAGACAGATCAACGGCAACATAAGGAGATGGCTTGGTGTCCGAGAAGCTTCAGCATCATCGGCCTTGACAGCTCTGGCAGCAAGCTTCAGTTACCACTGACATCTGTGACTGATGAAAACAAGGTCACAAAGACAAGACAAGTGATGATGCTCAGGGACAGTACAGATGAGAAGGTCAGGGGAGCAGTTGTGGTGGAGACTGGCAGACAAGACCTTGAGTGATGCTGAGAAAAGCCTGCGCAATGCCGACATAGTTGGTACAACCACTACAGGGCGACAGGGAATTGAGTGAGTGACGAGATCATGGAAGACAACTACAGACAATCAGAAAATACAGATGGTCCAGAGAGAAGTCCGTCAGATTGAGGAAGAGGATAGGCAGGTCATGGGCTTGATAAGCCTAAGGCTTTGGATGTAATCGAGCTAAAATAAATTGGTTTAGACTAAACTGTAAATAAGCTCCTACAATAATAATCATTATATCTTTGATATGTTTTTATAATGTTTTAATGGAAAAAGTCTCCTTACTACATAGAGTAGATCATTAGAGGCTACAAGTCTGCAATCTTATTTATAAATATGAACTAAAGTGATTAATCACTGGCCTATAAGAAAGTATATTAAGTTATTCGAACTCATGTTTCATTATATGTACATAAGTGATTAACAAACTCTCCCCACAGATAAACTTATCAGATTGATTTAAACTTCACTCAAATAAATTTAATAATATTGTCATTGAATTTTTTGTTAATGCCCAAGGCATCTTCTGTGTATGTTCAGCTTGGCTGAGTAACAGAAAATCATGTCATAACCGAAGATAGTGCTTGAACACTAAAGGTCTGGACGGGCAAATATTTTGGACCCGGGTTTCCTGTTATATGTTTTTACTAAAATAAACTGACAAATATGTACATGCTCTTGTCCATTTTATCACGCATACTGGGCTTCAGACAATGGAGAGAACATATCTGAGTATTATAAGTGACAAGAACCCAAAAACCTATGGCTACCTCTGCACAGACTTGATATTTGATGTATCGGGTAGCATATTGTATTGTGTGTGGCATTGCAATGTATAAAAGTTGGTTGAATTAAACTTATTTGGGGTGTACACGTGTATGCTAGCAATTACTATACGACAATGCCAACATTAATCCGGGTATCAGCAACATTTAACCCGACCCGCGCGTACCCGAGTACCCGTCCAATCACTACTGGGCACTATACACAGTTAATATGAATATAACTCACAACTGTGGGGATGTCCATCGTGAATAGACTTTCTTGACAATGACTTTCAGTGATTTAATCTGAAATTGAGAAATTAATACTGGCATATAATAACGGTTAAATCAGGGTATATATAATGGGAAAAGAGTGTGCGCATTCTGAGATAAACATCAATTTATAATATGGGTTGCGTTTGTTTGGCCTTTTCCTGTTTACATTTTGACGTCAGAATTATGAGCATTTTGTATAACCATAGTTAACAAACGATTCCTTACCAAGCATAATAGCGCAGTGTCTACTGTCATTTATTCGCATAGCCCCTAAGTCGTGAGTTCGATACCCGTTTTGGGTTTTAATTTGTTTAGGCTTTGTTGCTATTTTTTTTATCAAATATCTTATTGTGTATTATATTGTTTGTATTTATATATTTCACATGACAGAGTAAAGCGCATTTCTATCAAGTACGTAATTTATAGTGCAATAGGAAGCAGCCAATTTTGTCGTTACATAGTCCCTTTAATCAGAGCTTGTTTAACAGCAATTCATAAAGGAGTCAATATTTATAACAGTAACGATAAAACAATGTGTGACTTCAAAAACCTTTTGACTTCAAAAACATTTTGGTTTCCATGATAATATGCAGTATGCCAATTACCTACCCCACTAACATTATAGTTTAGAATAGTGCGTCGATGCTCCAGAGTGGGCCCTGCACTTTAACGGGAAAGAAGAATATTCAGAGAAACTCCCTGAACAGAAAAACGCACAAATTCCTCCAGGGACAAGACTAATAAAATGTGCGTGTTATATTTGTTGTTTCTTTATTGTCTTTATATTATTTTTGTAACAACACATTTAAAGATTTTAAAAGATTTACCGATATAAGTTACTAACCATTGTAATTTAATGAGTTGAAGGCGTCCTTCTTATTATTTTAAAAGAGGCCTATTCACAGATTAGCAAACTGACAGTTTCCACACACAAAAATTGTCATTGATTTTAAAAATAATAATAACATTACCATTTATGACAAGGCGAAATAATCCCGACACAGAAAATTATTAATAAAATAATGTGTCGTTAGTGAATACACATCAATTTTCAATTGAAATGGTTAATATTGTACTAAGTATTTGTAACGCTTTTCGGCGATGTTTCAAACACACGTCTATCACTTACATTGTGTTCAATACACCTGATATACATCAGTCCTGTTGGCCTAGTTTAAGCGTTCCATACTTTTGATCCGGAGGACGTAGGCAATCCCCCAGCACAGTTGTCGTTTGTTGCAATGGACTCAATGACAAGAATCTCAACAATGTATAGAACGCATATTAAAGTTTATTTTCAGGACCACAAGCATAGCAATAAAGAATAAGTGGTTTTTAAATTATCACAAAAGGGGAAAAAGGTAACAATTTTGATTTCTATTATGGGAACTATTTTCATGCCCATTTACGCAAGTGGAATCAGTTCGCAGATGTAAACAAAATGATTGGATGGTATTGTGCGTTGCATTTGAACGTTATGATCATGTGACTAAAGCCACGTGCTTGAGTTGGGACTCCTTTCCGAGCCAACTACAGAGGTGAATGGAATGTAGCCGGTGTGCATGAGATTGGGTCTTAGGTTCTAACCTCGGCGGAGGCATGTTTTCTTTTTTTATACATTGCATGACAGAATATTTTGACTGCAGGTGTTATAGTATTTGCAGATAAGATTTTAAGTTCAAAATAGGAAAATCTGCGAAAATATGAAAATCTTTTATCAAAGGGACATACTTATTGCATGGCCTCATCGCCCAGTAATGAATAAGCCTTTACAAAATTCCTGTATCCAGAAGATGGTCCGAATCACCACAAAATATACTCGGTTGTTTTTGGTCCATTCCCAACCTTCCCAGAAATGTTTTTGCAAAGATAAAAAACGTACATGGCAATTGTGCGTAAAGATTTTAACAGCCAAAACAACGGTTCCAAAACTGCATGACTGCACTGTGTATTCTCCATCTTGCAGTGTGTACGCGTTGAAAAATGTTGCTTTTGTAATGCGTTCGGTTTCACTACACTTATTGAAGTTAGCCGATTATAATTAATTGTGAAATAATCTCTTTTGAAATCGCGAGAGGTCCATATGTTACTATCCACCATAAAGCCGCGTTATAACAGTTTACAGAACATCATAAATCAAACACGCATTTCTCTCGGTGTGTAAATTGTGCTGGTATTTCAGTCAATGTGTATTTCAGTTAATAATACAATAATACATTTGCTATGACAATAAAATTATATGTTTTTTTCAGTTTTGCTACAGTTCATTGATAGTGTTTAACTGAACGTGTGTGCCTACAAGAATTTGCTGATCTTCGAAGTTAAGGATGTCTAAAACGTCTTAGTTATCCCAGTATAACGCAAATTAAAACTTCTAACAAGCCATTTTAATGTTATATAATTAGTTCAATAGCTTCAAAAATATTATATTTATTCAAACTTTAGGCATTAATTTATACAATGTAAATTTGTCCTATGTCCCATTTGAACAAAATTGAGATTTGCATCTAAACAGCACAAAAGCGGAAAACTATTTAACTTTAAATGAGCATGCGGTTTTGTTTTATCTTTTTAATATACAAACAACATAAAATCCACATATTGGAGCATAGTATTTGTGCATTATGGTAGTACAAAGCTTTTTATTGTTATTAATATTATATCATTAAAACTCTTAAGCAAAGCATAAGCCATTAACATGCAATTGGGTTTAGTAAAGTTCATATGCAGATTCAGTTTAGAAAAGTCCCTATCTGCACTTCATATTCGTTATGCTATTTCAATCAATTAAATATATGCATAATTAATAGGAACAGTACTGAATTTGGCAGGTAGCAATGGTGTCTTGGGCATTCAGCATTGATTTTACAAATAAAATATTGAATTTTGTTCACTAAGGACACATTTAATTTGAGTTAGCTATGACAGTATACATGTAATATTTAATATAAACAATTTGAAACTCAAGCTGCAACAGCAGGAGAGAACTCCTATCAACCTCACAATGTATTTTATTTAAGGCAAGTGAACAAATGCCAATACAACTCGGCACAAAACGAAGAACACGTTACAAACACAAAACACAAATATGATTAAACTGGGGTCACCGCCTTGAATATTTGTAATAACACAATAAGACAAGTAACCAATCTATTACAATAAGTTTTTAAAACAAAATAACAAAGCAGCTTTATGAGAAATGTTTTACATGCACATATGTGAAGTTCAGTGCAAAGAAAATATGCATAATACACTTAGTCATTTTGCATAGTTTTAAGAAAAGAATATTACAAACTTTAAATTATGTAGTATCAAACAGCATGTGTGATTAACAATCTAGGCAGCACGTAAATACATCTTGCCTTTGCAAAGTGTGTAATATACCTGCACATACTTACTGACCAATTATTTGTTCCACTCACTGTACGAATATTCTTTACCACCGCGTTGCATCAGAAATGTTTACATTTGCATGTATTGTAGTTGACAAGTGTATTTTTTCGAAATAAATATATACGTATAAATATAAACGTCATGTGTATAATATGTATATGTTAAATATATTTCGTTTTTGTTAAGGCTTGTTTTTGTCATGTTATGCGCAACAAACAAACACTTTCGTTGTGCCTATCTTTATTGCATGATTAAACATCCAAAAACTATCTTGTGTTCTTCTAATTCGTTTCATTTTTCTTTTCATTGTCTTCTAATGGCAATATTATTTTATATCGTGTGTGTATATAATCTTCTTCCGTATCATTTTTATTTGGAGCTCCCCTTAAACCAAGATCGGTTTCGTCATGTTCTCTATCATTGGTGTCATCATGATTGTCACCTCTGTCCAATTCTGTTTCTGTTTCATGTCCTTCTTTACCATCTTTTTGTGTTTCACCATTCTCGCTTTTGTCGGCTTTTACATTAAACATTATATTCGCTTTTCCATTGGCTCCGAAAACGTCCTTCATATCATTATGTGCTGGATTATGTTTATTTCCTTCGTGAGCATTTTCATGATCATCATGTGCTTCATTTTCATCGAGATCTTCTTCATCGTGTTCTTCTTCCTCTCCATCATCTTCAACAGGTGCCATTTGCTGCTTCACTCTCAGGTCTTCTGGGATGTACTTTGCAGCTTTGTCTTCATCTGCATAGTCATCATCTTCTTCATCACCATTTTCTTCATCATCATCATCTTCTTCTTCTTCTTCTTTTTTGTTTTCATCTTCTGCTTCGTCATCATCTCCATCAGTGTCAGTTATATTTTCTTCGTTTGCCATGTGTTCGTTATTTTCTTCCATATGACCTCTATGATTGATCCATTTGTCCATCTTACCTTTATGTGAATATTTATCATTTAAATCAACATGTTTGTCACCATGTTTGCCTTTGTTGTTTTGATCATTATCGTCGCCATTATGATCACCATCGTTTCCATCATCAGCTTCTGTGGTTAGACGTTTCTTCTTAATTGGCTCTTGAATTATGCGAACCGCATCGTCAGATTCCTCATCATCGTAATCGTCCTCATTTCTTCTGACATCCAAATCTTCATGATGCTGTTCCATTTCTACAACTCTAGGGTCATAAAAATCTTCCAAGGTTACGCCGTGTCCTTGACCTACGTCGTCATGATAACGTCGCAGAGAATTACGATCTGGTTCGGAATTTCCCGATTGAATAGCGAGATACGATATGATTACCCACGTCACCATACAAATTGATGTCAGCAAGTAAAACATTCGCTTGGAAAATCGACAAGCCATTATAAGCGTCTTTCAATCAAATCACTTTTTGTTGTAGGGTTTTCACACAGATTGCATATTCTCTTCACGAAACTGGAAACTTTTTTTCAATATTGCAGCACTGGTATTTATCTAAAAGTATCCTGACACGTTGTTTGAAACCATATCCCATTTATAGTTACAACTGACAAGCCACATTGCATTATGGAAATGTATACGACATTTGCATAAGTATTTCCTCTATGTTGCTAAAACATTCGGCGTGGAAAGGTATTGACTGTACGCCTCAGAAATGACAGGACTTAACTGCTATGCTAAGCTGCAACATTCTGTTACCAATATTCACTTCCGATTAGTCTCACATTTATAGCAATGTGCGACACCTGGCATCGTAAAAGTTACACATAACTCTTACCAGGGGAAACGCTCTAATTAAAGGGGCAATACCCTTCAATATCTAAATAATATTGAGAAAAACACGTACACTTGTATAATAATTAGCAAATATAGTTTAAAGTACAGTGGATCACAGTTATTTCTAACACCGTTATACCGAATTCCTCGTTGTTTCGAAGTTTATTTTTTCGGTCCTGATTTTTTCGTTCTAAAATTAATTAGAAATTTGACGTTTAATTCAAACTCTGCTATTTCGAATTATCCCCATTTCCAACCCATAAATCCAGCCCTGACACCCGTTTTTGTGTCCATTTATCAGTTGTTAATTCGAAGAGTTAATCGTGAAGATCAAAATAAAATGTCACACCTTTATTGTTATAATCAGCATTAACCCTCGGCTTGATTTTCACACTTTTTTGCAGTTGTAATCGATTAAACCAACCCGTTTATATAATTATTTATAGCGGTTCCAACGACTTCAAATTACGAGGTTCGACTGTATCATTGTTGTCTAATATAAGCCCAGATTGTATATAAATATAACGCGTGTGTCTAACTCTTATGAATTGCATGCAAAGAATAAACAAACGTTAATATGTGAATACAATTAATATTTGACATTGGTTTACTATAATTGTGTTATATATTGTGTAGTTATTACTGTATTACCCACATTTTACTAAATCATAAGAGTCTTTACAATATTTGCTTGTTATAATTCATTCGTATTCTTTCATTAGTTTTTATAATATTGCAACCCCAGCTGTGAGGTTTAGCTTGACTATTCGAAGTATTAGTGAGCTTTCCTTCTCGCCCCGCCATCGGCGTCCGCGTCTAAACTCTGGTTAAAGATTTGTTTCAAAAGTCTAATAACTTCATTCTAAATATTCACCTACATTCACTTGAAACGTTTATTATTTATCATTGTCAATAACTCTAGCATCAGATGCAACACTACGCATAACTCAGTCATTTTGTATTTTGATTTTTAAATGCCCCTTTTTCACGTACATTTTGAAGTTAAAATTTAGATCTTTATGTCATATAACTTCAGAACGACAGAGTGCATTCTCTTGAAACTTGGAATATAACACTGTCACCAATAACACCACCAGGTGCAATATTCCCCATGCATCAGTTTTGTATTTTGGCACAGGTATGGCCCTTTTGAGTTTGATTTTAAAATAAAGTACATTAAGTTCAATACTGCATAAGGTATTCACTTGAAACTTGGAATATAACACGGGCATCAGCTACATCATCGGATGCAGTATTCCGCAAAACTCAGTGCTGCCTTTGTAATAGAGTTATGACCCTTTTTACACTAGGATTTTAAATAGAATATTATGTATAAAGCCCCGGTCACACTGTCACGACTTTGGCTACGATAGCCCACGATCACGGTGCATATGGTCACCGCATACTGCTGAAATAAAATTGGAGTGCACAATATACTTCGTGGAAAAAGTCGTTGAAAAGGCAAGATCTACCTGTATTTAAATTCAAATATTTAACAATCCATATACTCTATGATAAACCATGAGTTGCATGGAACAAAATATGATTTAAGACACACGTGAACGTTTACTTTTAGTAAAATAGTGCTAGCATGGTGTAGATCTCGGTCAAAAACAAGTACCTGTATTGAATGATGTGCATAATTCGCATTTAAACCTTAAGTTTCAATATAAAGTTAATAGTTTCAGACGTATTTTTTTCAACAAAAACACAATGATAAGATCACAGAAACTTAAATGAGCTTCTATCACACCAATTATAGCCAAATGCAAGCGAAATCTGAATATATATCTGAAAATTCACTTCATGAATAAAAGACATGGACACTTTTTCACTTCGTCTATGACGAGGGACGAATTTCAGGAAAATATGTTGTAAGAATATTTAGTAGCGATATCCACTGTGTTCCGTAGAACTAAAATTATTGTCATATAATGATGAAAACCAAGAGAAATTAACATTTTCTTGCACTGCACTCTGCTTTTTTTGTCCATAAGTATGCGGTGCCCATCCATTTATTATAAAAGTAACGTAGTTGTATTACATCAGTATACGGTGACCATATACACCGTGACGATTGATCATGGACGTGTTAATCGCGATGAGTCGGGATGCACAGTGTCCCGATTGTAGACTACGAATATCAACGACACGTGTAGGTTTCCGCAGCCGATGTACCACGCTTTTACCAAGATATGATACGACCTGTTACGGTTGTAATACGCTAGCGTCAGGTATTGGCTACGGTAACGGACGATTACAGACGATTGTTTTACGTTTGTCTTAAGATTGTACAAAGATTAAAGAAGATTCATCACGATAACCCTAGAAGCAGCCAGTAATGATCACGGTTCACTACGCTTCAAGGCGATTTGGACATCACGATTCCTCGTGCATAATCGTGGCACAAACGTAGGACAACGTAGTAAGTGCGTAGTAACATCGCAATAAACCGTACGGGCAACACTACGCAATCGTCGCGTTGTCTTTGTCCATCGTGTATATTCGTGAGAAGTCTTGATAGTTGCCGCTTAAGATCCTACTGGAATCCTAACTGAACCGTAGAGCAAGCGTAGAAATCCGTACCATATACGTAGCAAAACGTACTATAACGCAGTACAGTCTTATACTGTATTATGTCATTAAACCAGTCAGATTAATCACGATAAATCACGAAATGCCACGTATGCCTCTACGACGAATAAGCCAGATTGAGTTACGATGACACTATGATTGTCCTACGCTTTGAAAAAATCCTGGCGGCGTTACGATAAGATGTTCAAAACTGTCGAAGCGCTTCCCGATCGATAATGGTCACCCACGAATCTTCAAGATTCACACAGACTCCAGTACGTATGAGTTCACGCTTTACCACGCTTTGTAAATCGTGGGCAATCGTAGTCGGAATCGTAAAAGTGTGACCGGGGCTAATGCTAGGTTCCCACTATCACGATTGAATACGATTGAAATCGTGGTCTTAATCGAGGACCAATCGTGGTGATCCTATCAGATCTTATCAGATCTTGTTAGTCGTGGCAATCGTGTTAATCGTAGAAAAAGTTTGAACGGTTCGAAAATTCTCTACAATTAACACGATCAACTGCGATCAATTGTCCATCGGGATCATCGTATCAGATATTATTGCAACGGAACAAAGCGCGATAAATCGTATCTAATCGTGTATCCAAATCGTGGTGATCGGGATCGATCGTAGACGAGAAAAACCACCAAGCTCTGCTAAGATGTGTTGCGATCTCAAGGAACAATTAAGTCAATAGTCAGTCGGGCTGTATTATATCATTCGGGTCATGTCGTAGCTCTAATCATGATCTCCATCGACCATGATCGTGAAAGACATCGCGACCACAATCGTATCCTATCGTAACGGAGCGCATGGATTCGTGATAAGCGTATCGGAACTTATCTGTACGTACTAGAACGTCCTAATTCGAGGAACTCCGTCGTGATGATCGTGTCAGACAAGATCGAAACAATCCCAACGGAACGTATGTAATCGTATCGAAACTAGAGATCAGACCGTGACACCTGTAATTGACAAATCGTGACCAGATCGCAACAGAGCGCAAAACATTAAAACGTATGGACTCGCATCACATCGTATCCAAGACTGAAAAATAAAAGAAATACCACGATCAGCTACGAGTGGTCAATCGTGGCGTTCGTGACGGATCGCACGATAGTGGGAACCTAGCATAAGGTATTTGCTTGGAACTTGGAAAATAACACTATCAACAACTACACCATCCTGCAATAATCCGCAAAACTCAGCTTTAAAATTTTGTCACAGATTGCTGACCTTTTAATCTATATATGTTTAAGTTAAAGTTTAGGTTCATTTTTCATATAACCTCAAAATTGCATTTTACTAGATCACTGATGTGTATCTTTAATTTCACTACCACTATTTAGTCGGTATGCCAAATGCCAAATAGTGACCTGACCCAAAAAATAGTACGCACAAAATGTTTTTGAATAAAATTGTTCTTTAACATGTCCATTCTGGTTAGAAACCAGTAAATCCAATTGCCCATTGTCCCATCATAAAATGGCAAATTTTCCAAGCATTTTTCTAGCATTTCCTTTATTTCAGATTGTGCAAGCCTGGTATCAATTTAAAGATCAATCTGTCCTCTTCCAAAATTTGCAATAAAAAAGATATGTCATGTTTCTTCTAAGAAAATGCATCTCACTTGAATGCAGGCACCGATAGAAAACAGGGTTTCGGCAGTCATATTTCGACAAAAGCCCCATACCATCGTAAACACACCCCAAAAGTTCACCTTTCAAGTTAGCCTCCAATGAAATGCACCAAAATGTTGCAGACACGCATAGGATGATAGAAATAACCACAAAAGGCATGTCTGAGATACCTAAATGGCTTTTATGCCCGAAGAGACGAGGAACTCTTTAGTAATAGGCACTACTTTTGAATGGACCACGGAGGGATACACAATGATTTACTGGTATCTAACCTTCTAAGAAACCAAATGATGCAACTTTGTCATCATTGAGCATTTTGATATATTCAAGATGGCTTCCAAGATGGCTGCCAAGATGGCGGCCGAAATTTTAAAATCGACATCTGTCCTTTAAATTACATGAAAACATGAAAAAACAAACACATTTTGAGCACATGCATTGTGTTTGTTGTTTGCAACACCATTAACATCATTGTTTCAAACATTTTAAGCAAAACACCAGTTAAAAAATCCAAAATGGACGACAAAATAGCTTCCGGAATTTATTATTTATCAAATGAAATAGTATTTGTAAAATGTTTATAGATTTTGAGAACAAAATAAGTGTTTTATGTTATTTATGAATAATAGAATGAAAGTAATAACACGAGTTCATGTGATATCAATATTTAGCTCTTTTAATGGCAGTTTTTGTAAAAACATTAACTTCATGATTATCTCCCTTAGTAGTTATTTTGCAATACATTTTCAAGAGTTATGTTTTGCATAGTATGTCTTTCCTGCATTATAACAACTATAACATGACAAGTCCCAGTATATTTTGAAAGCAAGTACCAATTACTATTTTATCTGCACCTAGAAATGATTAAAGGTGCTAACTCTTGAAGTATGTTGTTACTTTAAAATAATGGCGCTGGCATCAACACATACAATTGACTTCAAACAATTCATATCACAAATTCTGTCGGAAGAACTGGAAAATCTAATTCTCTGGTCGGTGTATATTCTGATGATACTGTACAAAATATCATGGACAAGTACTGGCGGTATATCTTCGACCAACATTACCACTACAACATTAAGAGTAGCACACGAACACATTCTAGGAAGTCAGAAGACTGCAGTCAATCATACACTGAATCCTAAGACACAATTACCGTCTCAACATACTGTCCTGACAAACACAGCCATCAATGTCCAGCTGAAAAACATGTTTTTTAGCTTCACAAAGACCCGTTTCACTTATCCACATTTTGATAATCACTAGTTTGTCCTGGTATCTACATTTTAGTATGTTTTCAAGGGCTCCTAGTTTGTTCCGGTTTCGTAAAATGCATCTAGTATTGCAAATTTTAAGCGGCTGTGGTATATGGTACTTATTGTCCTGTGTTCTCCATTCTATGTGTGTTAAATTGAAATGAGGTCATGATACAAATCATCATCACCCAGTTGCATAAAATCAGTGAATTTTTATATGAATATAAGAATTTTAAAACTCCAGAGACATCAGCAGGAGAGAAGTCTCAGTACCAAGAGATCTATAAGAATACTGTGAGGACAGTTCACTTAAAAACATATTTTCTTGTTGTTATAACCTATGATGAAAGTTACATATAGTAAAATACATAACTGTTGTCAGGGTTATTTCTCAGCAACAGCTGGAAGTATTTTGGTCAAATTGTTTACAAAGCCTGTGGACCTTCTGTTTTTGTTGGTATTGTGCACGTTTGAATATAGTTTTGATTAATACACCAAAAGTCTTATATTAACTCGCCTGATTAATTGTCGCACATGATATTTTGACATACCATTGCTTACCAACCAAGGACATTAGTAGAACTGATACTTGCCAAATAAATTGAATGAAGTGAGGAGGTCAATATATTTCAAAACTAAAATTCTAACAACAACGGTGAAATGAATTATCCTGAACCTCTTTGTCAATAGCTACTAGTAAATAGAAAATAACATCTCAAAATCTCAAGAATTATTAAACGTATTTAACTGTCAACCCTTTTAATGAACATTACATTAAAATACCATACCAACGAGCAGCAAATGCTAAATTGCAACAGAAAGAACAGCGTCATCTGTAAATCTAAAACAATTCAACAATTGGTTACATAGAAATATCCATGACAAAAATGCTACACAAATACTAATTGAAAATATAATCAAAATAACATAACCCGGTGAAAACTCATCAAAAAGGAACATCTTGCAATATGTTCATTTCCTCTTTGTATGAAAGCCACGAACAGTTGTCATTGAATTTCTACCAGTAGTTGCACTGCATATTAGGGACACAGAAATAATCAAAGGCCAATAGCACATAGAGGCAAAATATCATCACATTGTGCTCATTTTCTTCTGGTACGCTCACCATGTGTTGTATTGAAATCTAGCAATTCGTTATTGAGAAATAGCTCTGACCAGGATAGTGCACTAACTCTCTTGATATACGGTGACTTTAGAGGAGTCCTGATATACACTGGTTGTTATGTTTATTGTGTACGAAATATGTATTTGCAGAACACAAGGGGACATTTATTTTAGTTATCAAAATCCTTAGCATTAACTGAGGTCTGTTGATTTGGCATCTCAGGCAAACATGCAGTCTCAATATTCCGGCATACATCTGCCTAAACTGCAAGCTGGGGTTTGCTGTATGCTAAACAATATGACAGAAACACGGAACCAGTTGTTTAATGATTCGTGTGCCTTGCAATAAATGTGGTTTTCCGCTTTTGATAAATAAATACAAATATAACATGATTCATTAATAAATTCCTAGTTTTTACATTTGACTTCCTAGTTTTATACTAGTTTTCTATTATTTCAACTACTAGGTTTTGTACAGACTGTTGAAAAGCCTGTGACATTCAGACATGCATTTGATCCAGCTCCACTTAACAAAGATCATATTAGCTTTAAACGGAGCAAGAATCCAATGTCAAAGATTTTCACCCCAACAAATATCTTAATGATAAATCCCCTGCCCCAATTTTGTCATGCAGCTAATCGGCCTATGATTGTGCATCCGAGCAACCATGTGTAATTTTGCGTTGTGGTTGTTACTTGGCTCGCCACAATATTTTGCAACTGTGTTGCGACAATCAACTGTCAAAACAGGTTGACAAAAAAGCAAGTCAACAATTAAGCGATGATGATAGTTCTAGTGATACTAATTGCGAAAACGAAAATCTAATTGGTCATGATGGTTTTGTAAGATTTTTTTGCGTATTTACTTGCATATACATGACATGCTAACCGAACACAAACTGTATTTAAGTTGAAATGCTTTATTATCCATATTTAAATAATTATGCCCCCATCGAATGCGACGGGGTATATTGGTTTGCTAATGTAGGTCGGTCTTTCAGGTATTTCTGCTCTATTAGTCCATCAGTTTTCAACTGATCATCACCAATCTTCATAAAATTGTTTCTGGGCATACTTTCTTGGTCAAATTCTATAATCAGGCAAATCGCCTAATTAACTGCAGAGTTGTGGCCCTTGAAATATCTAAAATTGGCATTTAGCCATTTCAGCATTTAAGTGCAACAGTTTTGATACGATGTCTATCACATTTTATGAACATGTCTTAGATTGCAATATGATATCCCAGTTCGATGATTAACCCAATAACACCCAGGACCTTGATTTATATAAAACTGGATTCTATTAGCAGTTTACACCCTCTTTATCCAACTTGATATTTAAACCTAGAGGGGGAAAACTCTTTAACAAACAGCTCTTGTTCAATTAAAAAAACATTTAAGCATATTTTACATAACTATTAATAGTATTGTGCAAAAACAGTGTATAAAATGATCAAACCAACTAAACACGCACTTTTCTTATTTGGCGGCCATTTTGTCGGCCATTTAAAATAATTAATCCTTTAACTAATCCTTATATATATATATATATATATATATATACCTTTTGGGTTTATCGACCGGCATACTGACTAATTAGTCCAACATTTGTTATGTTTTGTTTTACGGGAATTTAACGGCGGATGCTAAAATTACAAATAAAATCAATTTTTTACAGCAATCGACAAACAAGAAATATAGTTTTAAAAATGTGCATTTTTTATTTTCCAACTAAAGACATTTTTAACAGTCAATGCTAAAACAAGCTCTTTAAAAACATTTTAGTTTAAAAGTTAATTCATTAGTATGAAACTCTTTAAATAATGTTTTGAACAGATACAATTACTTCAATTACTTCTATTACAATTGCTTCATACTTTTCCAAACATGTATATGTCCTTGTTACTACTCCATGTGCTATGAATAATATACCAAGTCGGCGGGGAAATTATAAATAAAATTCACGATGGTTACTTTTATTTTTATTTGTTTTTGTTAAAAATTAGGGTAGGGATTCCCGTAAAAAAAAGATATAAAAAAATGTTGGCCTTAATGAACAACAGTACGTTTCTATGGGTTTTTATTGAAAAAGTTTTCTTTCTCCCATTAATAATGGTTAAGACAACAACAACAAACATTTGAACTTATTTAATATGTCAGAAAATCGTTAGATCTCGTTTTTTTGTTGGCAACTGAAAACGCAAAGCAATTTAAAGATAAATTTCTGCCAGCGGCTATTTTTAATGGAAATAATCCCGGTAAGTTTAACACAATACAAACACAGTAAGCTCCCTTCACTGAGCGCTCGCTAAAAGAAACCAACCTCCGCGCCGAGAATTGACTGGTTCCGAGCATAGCTCTAATCAAATCCCTGCCACCATAACAAACCACGTGATGATGATCGATTTAAATCTTCAATATATTAGTTATGGTTTTAAATGGTTTATTTTCTTTTTCTATTTTCATTACTGACTGCAAACTATATATATAAAGTCCAATTATGTAGACAATTGCACTGAGTTGCATTACATAAGTAAAAGTTACAAACACGTAATCCTTCTAGATCTGGAAGGATTTTACTTGTGATGGCAGTGGTTACCGTTAACCGATAGGGGATGTAACCGCTGCGAGGAGTTTGAAAAGAAACGAGATGTCGAATATGAATAATTGGGCTGTCCGGCTAGCGCAGTGGTTGGTACACTCGCTTCTCACCTAGGCGCATGTGAGTTTGGTTGGTGGTCACCATACCGAACAGGTGGGGTTTCCTCCGGGTACTCCGGTTTCCCTCACAGCACAAGACCACACCAAAACTAAAATATATTTCAGTAAAAAAAATAGCTGGACATTGCAGCTATGATTCAAAATTCGTCCCAACTTTCTTGAGTCTCTAGTAAGTTAATTAGGTAGGAGTGCTGGAACACACTCCGGGTCCTCACATAATGCAGCCTAAGGGGCGGAAGGACCTCATAAACTTCGAAATACACAGATATGAATAATTGGGTGTAGATTTTCCAGTATTTCACATTCTTGGGAAAAAACAACAACAACAGCAACGATATGGAAAGAAAAAGAAAACAACAGAGCAGTCAAGAAATGTCTGAAAAATGATATAGTTTCTTTATATTATGTGTTTATTGCAAAATATTGCATCGACCATATAGAATAGATTAGTCGAATTCAACTTTAAAACGATCAGGATCCGTTTCTATATAGTTCTTAATAAAAAGTCGTTAGATTTCTTAAATTCATAAACTTCTTGAAGACTGTTGCTATTTCATTTAAACATCACCGCTTGAGATAAAAATCCAAGCAAACCGTTCCCTAAAAAAACCGTTGCCGCTCTAATGGCGAAATCATTTATTAAAACAACTTTTTAATTAATTAAATAACATACAATTAACAGTCCAGTAATACGGATATTAAATATAATGCATTATAATGAACCGTGATTTGTACACAGTAATGATTTTACAACATATTTCATGTCAACGCGAGAATTCTGTGAATTCTAATAAAGCTTCTAAACCGATAAAATCTATGGTGTCATCAAACATTAATCCACTAATGCACAATGTAGACACGAAGAGCATTCATTATTTATATATGACAGAGATCAATATCGAATTAGCAGCCGATATTTTATTGTCATCACCACAGCCCGCCAAAATTTGAAACACGCTAGATGACGCTCTGGACAATCTAGTCACGTGACCTTTATATGTATACATGTCCTCTGCGTTTAGTCTGCACCAATTTAGCCAGATCGAGTGACGCTGTTTTGTGAACGTAGAAATTCTGGAATTTCTGCGAAATGGGAAGCTGTAACGCACTTTTGGGACTAATTAGCTGCTTGCTTGCAGATATGTTGCAGATTTATTTGATAAACTAGAGCTGTCAATGCGTACTTCATAACCTTTTCAAACTTTTTTAACACCTGTAATTACGTTCACAGGTATGCCGGTAAAATTTTAAGGGGAGGCCATTTTGAAATGAGATTTTTAATTGGCTCAAATTTAAAATAAACTACATAGTTTCTTAGCTGTAACACGTGTATACACCTGTTATATGTATGTAGAATAGGTCAATTTTGTATTCTGTATTGTATCTATTTATATACAAGTATCATATGTCCCTTGTCTACTAGTATTTTGTAGTGTTTATGTCCCTTGTCTTGTATGTGTCAATTTGTGAGATTCAGTCCCTTGTCCTGTGTGCGTCCAGCCATGTACTGTGATGTCATTCATGTATTGTCCAGTCAGTATGAAAGGTTTATAATCTACAAGATTTTGATTGGCCAGATTGGAAAAAGCATGTGATAGAGATGTGAAATTACTGACCATGCCTTCTGTCCATTTTTGTAAAGCGTTCAAGTCGCAAGACTTCCATTGCTGATTTGCTTCCATTGCTGTTTTTCATACATCCAACCTGGTGAGTGTGCTTGTTTTTGTTTTAATTTGTATTTGCATTTATTAATGTATTTTTATTGTAAATGCAATTTATTGAATGAAATGCATGAATTTTCGTATATTGTATTTTGTATTTGGTGTGTGAATATTGTGATATATTGTAATTCTATGTTATTTGTTGTAGGTTTTTCATTTATATATTATATTATATATAAATTCCGATATATTGTCGGCGTCGTAATTACACAACTCGAACCTGGAGACGGTTTGGTTTATCTTCACCCCACCCCACTACATTTGGCTCCCCGACTACAAGACGTTTCAAACCAGGTTGGAGCCACACCTACCACTTGCGGGCCACTGGCGGAGCTGTGTCGTTCCAAGGCCCCCCCGGAGACCCACAGAGGTTGAGGACCCCTTGCCGGCACCATGGGCTGTTTCGTTCAGTGAAATTCGTCGTATGAATATTGTTTTCAACTTTATTTGCATTTGGAGGTCTCCAAAGAACTTTTTAACAATTTTACATTTTACCTCGTGAGAGGGAACGTTATCCACCCGTGCTTCCGTGTTTACATCGCGTGACTTTTGTTCTTTTATTTTGACCTTTGTCTTCACCAGACAGCTACATCTTTGTGAACATTTACTGTGAACATGTTTTTTATGTGAATAGTGTTTTAATATTTGTGTTTTTGGATATTTTGGATGGACACGTAAGTTTATTTTAAATATTTCATTTGCGTTTGTCTTTCGCACTATTTGTTTGATGTGCGTATGTATACAAAAATAGTCCGTTTCCGGTGAATCAGGTAAATGAACCAAATGAAAACACGTTCAGTATCTCAGATCGTTGTTGTTTCAATATTATGTGCATGTTATCTATTCATTTCCATTGATTTATATGTTTAACTTAGCTATTTGATTGATTGAGATAGAATTATTGCCAACTTGTTGACATATTGCATTTGAAGATTGGGTTGTCACATAATTTCGCGACCAGGAATTATTTCTTATTGAAATTTCTAAATTCTGCCATTTATTTCTGTGTTTGATATATTGTGTCTACAGCAGTATTTTATTGATAACTGACATTTCTAAAATATTGTTCTTGTTGTTGTATGGTATTTCATTGATATCTGTGAAATTTAATGGTGTTATTTCTGTACATATTTATTTTTCAAAATCAGTTTCAAAAGTGTTACACCACAATGCCTGTTTTGGAAAAGATTTGTTTTAATAATTGACATCTTGTTTGCAGAAATATTTTGAAATTTAAATTGTGAACTATATTCATGGTTTAAATTATTTTGTGATTTGTATATCTCTGTATAATTATCACTGTGTGTGTTGTGATTGTCATTGTTCAGTGTTGTGTTGTTGTTTATTGTGTTGTCTAGTTGAAATTGTGTCCGCCAGTCCCACATTTCATTGCGAAATTTAGTGTTTCATTTCGTGCCATTTCAGAGTCATATTAATTGGATTTATTACGAATTTATTGCTCTCATTATTTATTTTTTGGTACACATCTAGAAAGAGTGTCTCCTTTATTATTTTCTATACACTGAGGGTTTTGTAAATAGGGAATTGTTGTCTTTTAAGTGAAGAATTGTTAACATTTACACTTGTTATTGCCAATCTTGGGAATTATCAAAGTATCAACGTCATTTTTTTGTTTGTATTTCATTTTCAGTTGAATAGAAATCAAATTATCATCACTTGAGGTGTTGCGGTTATAATTTGTGATTCGTTTCTTTTCAGTTGAAGACAGCTTGACTGAAAATGTAATCTATTTGACATTTGGACAAATTGTCATTTATTTTTATTGAATTGTGTACAGTAGTATTGCCTTTTTTTTTTTGGCCTTTGAATATCTTTCTGTTGATTTGCTTTTCTCCTTGTATTTGTTGCCCAACTTTTCTTAAACAATGGAAGACCCCGTTTCAGAAGATGAAGAAGGCGCCGTTGGTGGTATGCCATCTGAGGAAGAAATGCTTCAGATATTTTCAAGTAAGTATGACTTCCGGCCCAAAGGTACCGCAGTAGTTGAAAAGAAAGTGGATCTGGGTACTAAATCCAAAACCTTTCAAAATCAACAACCACTTGTGCCTCCTACTCCCCTTCAACCACCCTCCACTCATTTAGGTCAGTCTGTTCTTTTTTCAGGTACACACATTCCTAAGATACCTTTTCAGGGGAAGATCCTGTTCCCCGAAATGAAATCATATACTATGAGTGGCGTAATGAAGTCCGATGTCTACTCCATGACAATATTTATTCTTCTGTACAGGTTTTACAGGCCATAAGAAATTCTTTGCGTGGCACAGCCCGCAAACTTGTTGTGTGTTTAGGGGATTCGGTCTCAATTGACAGTATTTTTCAGAAACTAGATGTAAATTTTTCTGAGCCTGCCAGGAAATGAATTACCATGAAAGAATTTTTCAATGCAGCTCAAAAGGCCGAGGAAACCGTAACTTCTTTTGGTTGTAGGGTGAAAGGTATTTTAGAACAAGCGTTTGAGGGCAGTCACCTGCCACGTACAGACAAGAACGAGTTGATGTGTGAGCGGTTGTGGTCGGGTCTCCGGTCCGAAGTTCTGATGAGCAGTACCAGGCACAAGCTGGATTCGTCCCAGCAATACGATCAACTTCTTAGAGACATTCGACAGGTTGAGAAAGAGTTAAAGCTTTCAGAGCCACCTAAAACTAGGCCCCATTCTAATGTTCTTCAGACTCCAACTCCTGACCCCCCAAAACAGATTACAGAACTAGAGCAGCGTTTTACTTCTCTTGTTTCAGGATTGCAGTCCAGTGTTCACAGAAAATTTTCTGAAATTATGAAACGTTTTGAATCATTGCCTTCCTTTCAGCCACCATTTCAGTATCCCCCGCCGCAGATCCAACAGCCTTCTTTTCCCTCTACTTTCCCCTTTTCTGAACAGACTAATCAGTCTTCACCCAACATTCATGGGCGAGGTAATAGCTATCGAGGCATAGGATTCAAGAACAACCCAAAAGTCTAACCACCTCTGCTAGTGGCCACCCAGAGGTCGGTGATATTCAAGGCCATTCTCAATTTTCTTCCATGTCAGATTCAAATTCCTCATCCCTTGCAGATCGTTTGGTCGGAGATTCTAATCGAACCAACATAGTTTCCATGGTGTTCCTACTGTATCTCTTATTGATACTGGTTCAATGGTATCTACTGTTTCACATTCATTTTACCAGACACTTCCCAATAAACCACTTCTAAATGATCTTTCAAAATTGGGTGTTGACTTGAAAGTAGCTGTTGCAAATGATAACCATTTAAACATTCTTGGTTTCATTGAAACTTATATCTATTCCTTTTTTGAATTTTGACTTGCTATTGCCAGTTTTAGGTGTACCAGATACGCAGGCTAGTTATCTTGTCCTGTTATTTGTGCACTAATATCATTCGGCGATGCAAGTCTGTGTCAGCACGTGTATCTTTGCCTGATGCCTGGCAGACGGCTTTCAACACACTTGTTTGTAAACCAGCTACAGTTGTGTCCACAAATGAACACATTGTTGAGACCAAACCCTATGAATCACTTTCTTTCAGTGGAATCGTGAGAGGACTGAGTCATGACATCCAGAAGGTAGTTACAGAGAACCTTTCTGATGATGGACCTTTAGTTGTCGGCCACACGTTGTTGAAGTCCCTCAGCATGGTAATTGTGCCAATGTTCCAGTGAGACTTTGTAACAAGACTGCCTAGTCAGTGTTCATAAAACCTAAAATCCCCATTTGTGTTGTAAATGGAGTCACTGTTGTTGATGATATTACTTCTTCTCCTATCTTTCCTTGTGTTAATCCCACTTCACAGCAGGTTCATAAGTCCATTGATGATCTTGGCATCAAAATTGATTCTTCAAATTTGACACCAGAGCAGCTTCTTAGAGTTCGGCAAGTTCTAGGAGACTGGAAACAAGTATTTTCATCTGGTCCAACAGATAAGGGCCATTGCAATTTGGTGAAGCACCATATCACTCTTGATAATGACACTCCTTTTAAACAGCCTTACCGAAGGATTCCCCCAGGTATGTATGAGGAGGTGCGCCAACATGTTAAGGAGATGCTTGCTTGCGGTGCTATCCGCGAAAGCAATTCCCCTTACTCTTCAAACTGTGTTTTAGTACGAAAGAAAGACAATTTTCTTCGTTTTTGTCTAGACTTTCGTATGCTCAACTCCAGAACCCGGAAAGATGCATACATGCTTCCTCGTTTCGACGATACTGTTGACCTACTTGTGGGTTCCAAGTTCTTTTCAAAGTTGGACCTACGGTGAGGATATTGACAGGTCGAAATGGCGGAAAAAGACAAGGCCAAAACTGCATTTTCCGCGGGAAATCTTGGATTCTATGAATGTGAACGCATGCCATTTGGTCTCGTAAATTCTGGCACAACATTCCAGCGTTGCATGGAAGTGTTTGAGCGATCTTCTCTTGCACGAGTGTCTCGTCTTTATTGACGACATATTGGTCTTTGCTGATACTTTTGAATCCCATCTGGAGCGACTAACTGCTGTTTTCCAGAGACTTGAGATGCATGGTCTTAAGTTGAAAGGCTCCAAGTGCGAATTTTTCAATAACTCTGTCACATGTCTGGGACACATAATTTCAGAAGAAGGTATTGCCACCGATCCTGAAAACACGTCTTCTATTTCTTCTTGGCCTGATCCCACAAACATCAGTCAGTTGCGATCTTTTCTTGGAACTGCAAGTTTTTACCGGTGTTTCATAAAAGATTATGCCAAACTTGCTCAACCTCTAAATTCTCTTCTTGAAGGTCATGGGCCATCCACTTGTAAAGGGAAAAAGAAATCTCCAGTCTCTTGGTCCTGGGGTCAAATCCAACAAGTCTCTTCTGACACTGTCAAGTCCAAATTGACATCTCCCCCTGTGCCTGTCTTTGCAGATTACTCCAAAACCTTCCTTGTGCATACTGATGCCTCTGGCAATGCGTTAGGGGCTGTACTGTTACAGCTACAGGAAGACTCATCTGAGCGTGTTATAGCTTATGCAAGCCGAGGACTCCGTCGCAGTGAGCGCAACTATCCTGCTCACAAGTTGGAGTTCCTTGCGCTGAAATGGGCTAGAACGGACAAATGTCATAATTATTTGTACGTTTCAACTTTTACTGTAACCACTGACAATAATCCTTTAACTTATGTCATGTCTACAGCAAAGCTCGATGCTACCAGCCTGCGTTGGGTTGCCGCTTTGTCTATATCCAACTTTGACATAACTTACAAAGCTGGTAAGCTCAATACTGATTGTGACGGTCTGAGCAGATACCACAATTGTTCTCTGGTGCTATTAAGGCAATATGTAACTCTGTTTCGTTTTAGCTTCCAGCCATTAAATGTCTGACTGGTGTTTCTGCATCACAGACGGCCGCTGTGGATGCAATCCCACCAGCCAGTACAGTAAACCAAATTAACTGGTCCAAAGAACAGTCATGTGACCGTGATATTGCACATGTCATTGACATGGTTCAGTGTGGAACCAAACCTAGAGATATCAAAGAGTTATCAACCAATGTCAAAACACTGATTTGAGATTTTGATCGCCTGTCAATTATTGATGGAGTTTTGAATCGTAGCTCCACGTTAGACGGTGAACAAGTTCAACAACTCGTTGTGTCATACTCGTATCGCTTAATAGCGTGTCGGGGGGTCTATGACGATGTTGGTCATCCAGGGCGCGACAAGTCATTGTGGCTTGCTCGGCAGCGTTTCTACTGGCCAGGAATCGAACAGTGCATTGACAGTCAGGTCACTCACTGTAGGAGCTGTATATGCAGGAAAACACCCATTGTTCCTTCTGCAAATCTTGTTCCTATTGAGACCACCAGGCCAATGCAACTTGTTTGTAGTGATTTCCTCAAAGAAGATAAAAGCAAAGGTGGTTATGAGGATGTTTTGGTTATAACGGACCACTTTACCCGTTATGCCAAGGCAATCCCTTGCCACAACCAGAAAGCGACCACCACCGCCTTGTTTGAACGCTTCATTGCTCATTACTCGTTCCCGGAGCAACTCCATTCTGATCAAGGCAGAAACTTTGAAAGTCAGGTCATCAAAGAACTTTGTAAGCTTGCAAATGTTCGGAAGACCCGGACCACACCTCTTCATCCCATGGGTAATCCATCGGCGGAGCGGTACAACCGTACCTTGCTCCGCATGTTGGGTACTCTGTGTGATGAGAAGAAGTCAAATTGGAAAGACTACATTTCATCTTTGGTACAGGCTTACAATGCCACAAAAAGCAGTGCAACTGGGTTTTCCCCACATTTCTTAATGTTTGGGTGGCACCCAGGGTTGCCGGTTGATGCCTACTTAGGCACAACCCCAGGAAACAAAAGAGAGGCATTGCACTCTGCATACATTTCCAAACTGCAGGAACGCCTCAAATTCACATACAGAGTGGCAGGTGAATGTGCTAAAAAGCGAGCAGCACAAAACAAAGCTCTGTATGACAGTAAAGTAAAAGAGAATCAGATCTGCATTGATGACCTTGTACTTGTTAGGCAAGTAAATCTGCAAGGCAGACATAAATTGGCTGATAAATGGGAGAAAGAACCATATGTGGTTCTAGATATCCCATATGAAGGCCAGCCTGTGTACAGAGATCACAGAGAGAGACCCGCAAGGGACCTATTCGAACTCTTCACAGGAACATGTTGTTGCCATTTGTCTCTGTTCCAGAACCTGATGAGGCACCGCAAACTGTCCGCAAGGTCAGAACGCCAACTAAGCCTATTCAGACACCTGACAGTGACAGTAGTTCAAATTCGGATTCTGTTGTACAAATTTATAGGATTCCACAGAGGAGGAACCAATACAATAATACTGCTATAACTCCACGCCCAGTGACCAGCATCGGTACCCCTTCTATTTCAGATCCTTCTCCATCTCCCCGTTCGGATTCTGTTTCTCAACAAAGTCCTGTGAGTCCTATCTCCCCTTCAGTCTCAGGTAGATCTTCTACTCCCAGCCCGGTTGGTTCTCCCCCTTCGCATGTGTCCACTCCTGGCCTTAGTCCTTCACAAACCCCGCCTAGGCAGGAATGTCCACCCCCCCAGCAGACCTTTCCGCCAACGTCGTCCACCAGACCGGTTTGGCGATTGGCAGTTTGAACAGTCTATTGAGCATTTTGTTTGATACACTCATTTTATATTTTCAGCTTGGTGTTTTGTAACCTATAATGGTTGCATGTAACCCATCAGGTCCATTTTTAACTATAAATGTGTAAATAGGTCTACATTTGTAAATTTTGCAATTTCAGGTATTATCCATTTTATTTGGCATTAAATGAAAAGTTATGCCATGCTTTCAACCATGGTTGTAAACATTTTCAGAAATAGGTGCAGAATATAATATCCATTTATGTTCTGGAAACATTATTGTCATAATTATGTATCTGTTATTTTGCAAATTGTGCTCTAACATTTGTATTGAGCAATATTCACTTTATTTTGGTCAATATCTTTGAGAAAAGGTTTTTGAAATCCAAATAATATTGTTTTACTCAAATGTATATACTGTAAATAAATTTTATCATTTTATATTAAAAACGAAACAGGTGAGATTTTGTTGAGTGATTGCATATGAAACATGTACCATTATTTTAATTTGTCTATTTGATTTAATATTAAATACGGGAAACTTTCATTCAATTTTTGTGATACCCATATTAATATCGTTTAAAATGTTTGTTTGTGTATCAAGTTAATATATTTCAGTACTTTTAATCATTACTCATGAGTTCTAAATTCTAAATGTCCATTAAGGCTATTTGAATAAGGGAACATGGGAGACAACTCTTGCTGACAGATTATTTCATGGTTGACATAGTTACTTCCCTTTGATCAAAATGCTATTGATAGTGTAAGGACATGCATATATAAATTGACGGTTCTACTTTCAGATTTTTGGGTGTGTGTATTATAAATGTAATTGTTTATATTCCAGGTTCTTTTTCAATTTAGTCTATCTTATTGTTCCTTTATTACATTCAGAACTTTAATTAAATTGTTTTAGGTGTATTTCCAAAATATTTTTCAATTTCTTAGATTCATACCGTTTATTCGGAGATTTATATGTCAGGAGACATTTTCGAGGAAGAGAGGGACTGTGTAGAATAGGTCAATTTTGTATTCTGTAATGTATCTATTTATATACAAGTATCATATATCCCTTGTCTACTAGTATTTTGTAGTGTTTATGTCCCTTGTCTTGTATGTGTCCATTTGTGAGATTCAGTCCCTTGTCCTGTGTGCGTCCAGCCATGTACTGTGATGTCATTCATGTATTGTCCAGTCAGCATGAAATGTTTATAATAAACAAGATTTTGATTGGCCAGGTTGGAAAAAGCATGTGATAGAGATGTGAAATTACTGACCATGCCTTCTGTCCATTTTTGTAAAGCGTTCAAGTCGCAAGACTTCCTTTGCTGATTTGCTTCCATTGCTGTTTTTCATACATCCAACCTGGTGAGTGTGCTTGTTTTTGTTTTAATTTGTATCTGCATTTATTAATGTATTTTTATTGTAAATGCAATTTATTGAATGAAATGCATGAATTTTCGTATATTGTATTTTGTATTTGTTTTGTGAATATTGTGATATATTGTAATTCTATGTTATTTGTTGTAGGTTTTTCATTTATATATTATATATATATAAATTCCGATATATTGTCGGCGTCGTAATTACACAACTCGAACCTCGAGACGGTGTTGGTCTATCTTCACCCCACCCCACTACATGTATTTTATGAAAATATATTGCAATAAATTAATATACCTGAATGCAATATTTAAAGTATTAATTTGAGTAACATTAATTTTAAAATCGGAAGTTGGATTTTAATCAAATACTTTCCTATTCTTAAATAAATCACTAAATCAGAGAGTGACATGTTTCTTGAAATAGACGAATTTAGTTTACAGATTATAATTTTGTACAACGGAATAACAGTCTTTTTATAGTTGTTTGCTCAATGCAAAAGTCAAAACTAACACAGTATTAGATCTGCAAGTAATATTATATACATAGGTCATAGCTGTACAGGCCTTTTTCTGACCTTTTGGGGAAAAAGTACCAGGTCAGAAATTTGGAATTTTTCAATGTTAAATTTGCCAAATTTGGAAAAAAATAAGTACAAATGAATGTTGTTCTCAGTTGCAAATTATATGGATAAGTTGATAAAATTGCAATATGTATTTATATTTCAAGTGAATTTTCATATTTTTGTTCTTGAAATATTTCTTGTTGTAAATGTCTAACCAAAGTATGTAGTACAGGTGAGTTTATTTGTACAATTGGGAAAAATAGATCATATTTTGCATTGGGAATGGGTCAGTTATTCTGACCCGTGAGTCTTATAGAAAAAGCCCTGCTGTAAGATAACAAACAGAACTTTTCGGAACACGAACAAAACATGGGAGAAAAACTGTGACTTGTTTCTTTAAATAGAACTACCTCATGACAGCTGTTTGTAAACTATAAATATTGAAAAATAATGCTATCTAATTTTTTTTTCACCTTTTGGGGAAAGGTGGCGGGGCCCTTCAGACTGGGCATTTTAGGGCAAAAGGGGAATTGTTTTTGTAGAAAAGCATTATAACATTTTATATTCAACTTTGTTATAAAACAGTAATCAATTGTTTTGCCACAAATGATAACTCACAAACTTGGTTTGATAAAACATTGCTGGGATTGTTTACAAAAATTCCTGTATCTTAGTTAATTTTTGTCCGATTTTGGTCAAGTTTTCATCAAAATAAAGCTAACATTCTGTGGGGAATTTTAAGTAAATATGGGGGAAAAATATATACTTTTTAAGCAGGGGAATGGGGCCGAATTTCGGCCCTAAATTGGCCCGAAAAAAATGGCTATATATAATTATGTTTGTATGATCTGATACATGATCAATGGTATAGGCATGTTATTGCGACCTGCATAGTTGGAGTTCATTATTCTAAGTGTATTATGTATTGCTGATAGTTATTATATTTTCAAAACAAAAATGAAGTACAGTAAATTTTCTATTTAGTTTCCATATGAAGTACAGTAAAACTTATATATAGTTTTATTATGAATTACAGTAAAACTTCTATATAGTTTTCTTATGAAGTACAGTAAAACTTCTGTATAGTTTTCTTATGAAGGACAGTAAAAATTCTGTATAGTTTTCTTATGAAGGACAGTAAAAATTCTATATAGTTTTTATATGAAATACAGTAAAACCTTTATATTGTTTATTATAAAGTGCAGTAAAACTTCTATATAGTTTTTAGATGAAATACAGTAAAACTTTAAGATATTATGAAGTCCACTAGAACTAAACAGTTTTAATTTGAAGGAAAGTAAGACTTCCAGATATTTTATAATATAAATACAGTAACAATTTTAATATATAGTTTCCATATAAATACAGTAAAACTTCTGTATAGTTCCCATAATTATGATCTACACAAAGTCTTTTACAGAAACTGACAGTTTTTAAACAGAATAGAGTAGAAATGTTTTCGATCAAGAATTGACAACTTCAAAATATTTAATATCTTGAGCACTTTCAGATTGCCTTAAAATTATTTAATTTGCTCTGTACAACATCCCTTAGCATTGTTTACACCTGTGATGTTTTTCTTAAGTGTCAAATTTAAGCTCAGCCTATAAAGTGTTATATAAAAGTAATGGAGTTTTCGACTGTACAGTGGAAAACTACTTTTATAATTTAACTCTAGACTTTGTATGTGTTTTTCAGCAATAGTTTTATTCTCAACCGTCCTTCCACTTTTAGTGAAAATATATGATATTTCACTTTATCACATTTGTTTTATTGATACTTGCCTGTACTGCCGTAAGCTCATTTATGCTGCACGTACCTTTAAAACTGATAAAGGAAAGCAGCTCCTCAATCTCATTAAATCAAATCGTAACACTGTCAGGATCTGAAGACATCGTATAACAGGTCACGTTCAAATGACCTTTCGAACAATAACAATATCAGCCCTGATGCGCGCAATGTAATTGCCTTTTGCACAGCAATGTTTGGCCAAGGTTTTGCAAAGTGACGCATTTCCAGCTGATCCTCTGGAATAAATCATTAACAGTTAATTTTCACGTGGATAACAATGGATATAGTGGTACCTTAGGCGAGTAAACAAACAAAGTTCACGTTAATTTCGTGCATAGTATTTGTGGTTTATATATGATGTTATACCACAAGAGTTTCAAGGCAACAGTTTGATTGGCTCCTGAAAAGGTCATCTGAACGTGACCACTAATGCACAGTCATCAGATCCAGTCAGCGGATAATATACTAGTAGTTGCGTCAGACTGGAGATGATTTTAATGAGATTGGCAGCTCCTATTCTTGCCATGAACCCAAGTGGCAAAATGTTTTACTGTATACGTTAATTATATGTACTTTTCATTTTGTTATGATTTAGTGTGGAGATCTCAGCCTTATCATGAAAATTGACATATTGTTCACAAACAACAACCTTATCTTGTTAGGTCAACATGTGTATTGCAACATGTATTAAGTAAACAATGGCATAGTTAATATTTGTTCATTATGGTGAGATCCCGAGTGCTGAGCGGCACATGCAAACATATATATCAGTTCACCTTGTAGGCTGGGATGCGAAACCTAACCTGGCATGCTAACATATTTATCAGTTCACCTTGTAGGCTGGGATGTATGCGAAACCTAACCTGGCATGCTAACATATTTATCAGTTCACCATGTTGGCTGGAATGTATGCGAAACCTAACCTGGCATGCTAACATATTTATCAGTTCACCTTGTAGGCTGGGATGTATGCGAAACCTACCGTAAATTCTCGCGTATAAGCCGCACTTTTTTTCATCCGAAATTTGTATCATTTTTCGGTGCGTCTTATATGCGGATATTAGCAAAAACTCCTAGCGTTTCTATTATAAATGTCATCCGTAGTATTTTGGCCGCCATTTTCAATAGATGCTCGATCGACATCACTAAGACGCTTATACATGGATAAGCAAATATTCGTACCCGATACATTTCATGATGTTTTATATTGGGATTGTTTAAAAATATAATATATAGTTCTGATTTTGTTTGTTTTATATTTTATTTCTTAATTTTATGAAATTAAAATATATGTGCAATAAAACAATGCATAAAAAATAAGAACCAGGGTCAAACGAACCGCAGTGTAAACACCACTTGACAAACTACTTCACACCTTTTGTATTACTCTGCAAACAATAACCATGGTGTCATTGATGATACTTGCAGAACTCTCCGTGTTTGTCAAACAAACAATTAGCGCTTATTGTGTAAGCGATTTTCACGACAAAAATATTTTCGGTGTTGATAAACAATGCACGCAAAATTTAAGATTTTGATGTGTTACGAAGCATTTACAAGCTTTTTAATCGCAGAATTTTTTTCCACGAACTAGGACCTGGATTTTAGGTGCGTCTTATACGCGGGGGCGTCCTATACGCGATAATTTACGGTAACCTGGCAATGTTTATGACCAGAATAATTCTGTATTATTCCTTGAAGTGTTAGCATATGTATACTGAATACTAGATACTTTCCTCACTGTATGAATGTGAGAATTAAATTAACATGTACATTATTGTCCCTTTGGAGCTTTCAAGGGATGATGTGTGATGTACATATAGAAACATAATACATTGTGTCCAGTACATATAGAAACATAATACATTGTGTCCAGTACATATAGAAACATAATACATTGTGTCCAGTACATATAGAAACATAATACATTGTGTCCAGTACATATAGAAACATAATACATTGTGTCCAGTACATAAAGAAACATAATACATTGTGTCCAGTACATATGAAGGTATGTCAGTACCACAGGATGGAACCAGACTCAAACAAGTGTTGAGAACTATAATGCTGATGTCCTTGGCATGTTTTACACAGTCCTAAAGTTGGGGACTTCCATGAGATTTTCAAGACTTGACTCTGGAAATTCAAATCTGTGATTTTTTTTCAGTTGTTTATTCATGCTCTATTAAATGAAAACCTTTAATAACCTTCATTTTGATGCACGGGGGAAAGCAGCCCTATATGAATTATTATGAATAATTTAATTATGAGTCCTGTCATCAATAATTGCATGTCTGACAAATTGGCATTTAACTTCTTTAGAATTGTTTATTTCCTATGTTCCGAGCCACAGCAATGGAAATCAATGTGGCATTGTATTTGCTCTTGTCACCCCCATATGACTGTCCTCTACCAGCCTGACTATTGTCACAGGCCTGAAATATGCTGCAGAAATCTGATATGAAGTCTGCTGTCGATTCTGTAATTGATCTTGGGTCATTGTGTATCGCAAAGATAGATAATTGTTTTCATATTATGTTGTTGTTTCATTAACTCACTTTATACAGGGCTCTTGATAAGATTAGTTTTCGAGTAAATGCTCCTTTAAAATTTGGAAAACAAAATTTAAAATCGGAGTACTAGTACACATTTAAATATAAATGAAATTCTTACTATATACTCCTGGGAATAGGGTTAGGGTTAGTGCATAGAGTATTGAATAACAATTGCTGATTAAATATGTATAAATCATTAAACCATTAAAATATATATTGATATTCATTGTTTTGCCCATATTGGGGTAAATACCCATTTATAGAATTCAATGAGTATCAGTACTCTTCAGCTAAACAATTCTCAACACAGTTTTTAAGGCATGTACATGTAATCATGTATATGAGATAGTGAATAAACTGAATTTTGCCAGTATGGCAATTCTAGACTTCACAATTTTCAACCATTCTCGAACAAGTGTATTTAATACGCATTTAATGCCTATTAAACGCTGCGATATTGGGGCCCGTATTTTTTCTGCATTTAATATGCATTTAATGCGCTTGAAAATGCAGATAAAAACACTTATTACAGAAAAATAGTGTATTTTTTTCTGCATTTTTCATGCATTAACACACTTAAGTGCATTCGAAGTGTATTTTTCTCCTTGAAAAATACACTATATCTTCCAAATAATACACTTCAGTGTATTTTAAGTGTATTTTCTAGTGCATTAATACACTTTGTGAAAAAAATGCAGAAAAAGTACAGCAAAAAAATACAAGTGTATTTAATGCGCATTGAAAGCTGAAATAATACGGTGCCAATACCGCAGCGTTTAAAACGCATTAAATGCTTATTAAATACACTTGTTCGAGAAGGGATGATAAGAATGTACATTTTCTTAAGTGTAACCTTATAACATAAGGACACTGGGAATGCTGTATTCATTTACAAAAATACCTTTTCATCAGCTTAATGTCTAAGTCATCATTTATTGGTTAAATCTATCTCTACTTTAAGGTAACCAGATTTGTATAATGTGATCCTACATTAAATTGGCACACACCTCTACTGTATACGTGAGCATGGTGAATGGATGAAGTTGTAGTGTTCAAGTCATTGGGAAATGTTTGTTTTTGTGGAGATTGCAAATGAGGCGCGTCGTGGGAAAACCGGACTTAATGCATGTGCGTAAAGTGTCGTCCCGGATTAGCCTGTGCAGTCCGCACAGGCTAATCCAGGACGGCACTTTCCGCCTACAGTGGATTTATGTTTAGAAGAGACTTCCTTGAAACAGAAAATACCATAAAAGCAGAAAGTGTCGTCCCGGATTAGCCTGTACGGACTGCACAGGCTAATCCGGGACGACACTTTACGCACATGCATAAGTCCAGTTTTCCCACGACGCACCTCAAATATTTTTATTCTGAAGAGATTTTCAGGTCTTCTTGTTAGTATTTTAACATATCACAGAAAAAAAGGGTTTCTGTATACTAAACATATTTCACAAAATGAAGGTTTTATGCTAATTTCTTACATTACGGTTTTGTTAATTGTACAGGTTAATGTTAACGGTGCATTTGCCTGCAAAAATGTATGTCTTCATGTATCATAAAATCATAGAAATTACTTTGCCATCCACAAGCATTATTTGAACAATTTCCCCCACTAATTAAAAAGCCTGTCCCTGCATTTGGCAGGTGCATATGCAAGCTTTTGTCCAGTAATTAGTGAACAGGTACTTAATTAAATAGCTGGTACTTAGTTGGCCCACAGCATGCAATTGGAAATGGCCGAACTGGTGCGGGTGGGGGTGGGGTTTATGAACATGCACACCTGATGTTGATGATGTAGCCCTGTCATTTCATACAGGCATTCATTGACCTGCGTGGTCATTATTTTCAAAAGGTGTGCTTCCGTGCTAACTCCTGCATAGTCAGCCTGGTTCAAAGGTTCAGATTCTTTAATTGAAGGACATGCTTCTGTACATAATTATGTGGTTGTGGCTCTGCATTTTAAAATGAAACATATGTGTATAATTAATGGTCATGGACCAAAATCTTGACTTTTTACTAACTGAGGTCTTTATTTAGCAGAAACAAGCATTTCCTAGTTAAGAAATGTTCAAATACTGTAACTATTTCACAATAACCATTCATGTAAAGATTGTTTCAATTTCAAAGCGAAGACTTTACTATACAGGTATACAGACTAACATTTGTATTGAAAACTGCTTTAAAAGTAAATCAGGTTATTATAAATGATCCCCATTGCGTTAAGGTTGGATTTAGTAATCCAGAAAATTGTAACTGGATTTAATGCAATTAATTTTATGTCTTTACTGGGTAATATTCATTTTTAAGTTCACAGTTATAGACCCTATTGACAAATGACATGGTATAAAATTGCTAATAAATTGGCAGAAAACTACCATCAAATATAATTTATTGCTCAGGCATACCAAATTTTATTGGTATTTGTTTTACTGATTGAGGTGATTTTTATCAGGGCACCAAACCTACATAACCCATTATAGAAACGTTAATGTATCTTTAATTGAGGTGTAAAGCCCTGTTAAGTGTTATTGGATTTTTTATATAAAATGAACTGGGGCAATTTTCTAGCAAATGGCTGATCAACAGAATTGTAACAATATCTTTAAGGTTGTCTGAATAAAAAAGAATAAACACATTCCATAAAAAAAAAAAAAATCTGGTTGCACTATCAAAACTAACCAGTCTTAACAGTAATTTTGGCCAGGCTTATAACAATGTTCAATAACTGGTAACAATAACTAGAAGTATGCTTTTATGTTCAGACTTCCCGAAAACCGTCGGTCCAACGGACATGACCGGCAAATTTTGAGTGGGTCTCATATTTATTTCCTAAGATTCGGTCCGACCGTCCGAAAGCTTTTTCAAGACTGATTCCTATATATAACTGATCAACAGAATGCCAAATATCGGAGCAATTGAATACAGCTCCGCCATATCGCGATTTCCAATACATAGCAAATCGGCGGTGGATCACGAATTTTTTTTTCATATTCTTGAATAATTTCTTATTACACCTACTGCCGTAAATAAACGCCGTTTGGAATGGATTTTCGCGCCTTCATCGCTACTTGTTTTAATTAAACTAGTGTTGTGCGACAAAGTATAACCCGACCTGCGCAACATCAAAGGGTAAGTTTGACGTCACCTGATCACATTGCGCGTGCTACCCATGACAATGTCTTTTCCGTTCAGTCACTTAATTAGCAGCCCAATTACAAACATGGGTACACGTACTAGTACGGGTGGTGAAAAACTTACAGCATCTGCGTCCACGTGGTGGGTGTTAAAAGTAACTGTAAGTCATAGACCTAAATGACAACAATATTTTCGATACCGCGTGATTGCTTTCGCATTTTATAGGTATTATAATGGTCAACAAAAGATTGAGTAAAATATGCGGCATATATACATACACTTAATAATTGTGTTGTTTTGCGTTACGAAACTTTTATACAAAAGTAATGACTTCACAGTTCTTCGCGCTACAAACTTGTTTATATAACGGTCAATACGTCCAAGCTTTCCATGCTGATGACATGACGTTGTGATTGTCAGCATAATTTTCACGGGCTTTTAAGCAAACCACGGGTTTTACATTATTTTAATTTGTCTATTTGATTTAATATTAAATACGGGAAACTTTCATTCAATTTTTGTGATACCCATATTAATATCGTTTAAAATGTTTGTTTGTGTATCAAGTTAATATATTTCAGTACTTTTAATCATTACTCATGAGTTCTAAATTCTAAATGTCCATTAAGGCTATTTGAATAAGGGAACATGGGAGACAACTCTTGCTGACAGATTATTTCATGGTTGACATAGTTACTTCCCTTTGATCAAAATGCTATTGATAGTGTAAGGACATGCATATATAAATTGACGGTTCTACTTTCAGATTTTTGGGTGTGTGTATTATAAATGTAATTGTTTATATTCCAGGTTCTTTTTCAATTTAGTCTATCTTATTGTTCCTTTATTACATTCAGAACTTTAATTAAATTGTTTTAGGTGTATTTCCAAAATATTTTTCAATTTCTTAGATTCATACCGTTTATTCGGAGATTTATATGTCAGGAGACATTTTCGAGGAAGAGAGGGACTGTGTAGAATAGGTCAATTTTGTATTCTGTAATGTATCTATTTATATACAAGTATCATATATCCCTTGTCTACTAGTATTTTGTAGTGTTTATGTCCCTTGTCTTGTATGTGTCCATTTGTGAGATTCAGTCCCTTGTCCTGTGTGCGTCCAGCCATGTACTGTGATGTCATTCATGTATTGTCCAGTCAGCATGAAATGTTTATAATAAACAAGATTTTGATTGGCCAGGTTGGAAAAAGCATGTGATAGAGATGTGAAATTACTGACCATGCCTTCTGTCCATTTTTGTAAAGCGTTCAAGTCGCAAGACTTCCTTTGCTGATTTGCTTCCATTGCTGTTTTTCATACATCCAACCTGGTGAGTGTGCTTGTTTTTGTTTTAATTTGTATCTGCCTTTATTAATGTATTTTTATTGTAAATGCAATTTATTGAATGAAATGCATGAATTTTCGTATATTGTATTTTGTATTTGTTTTGTGAATATTGTGATATATTGTAATTCTATGTTATTTGTTGTAGGTTTTTCATTTATATATTATATATATATAAATTCCGATATATTGTCGGCTTCGTAATTACACAACTCGAACCTCGAGACGGTGTTGGTCTATCTTCACCCCACCCCACTACATGTATTTTATGAAAATATATTGCAATAAATTAATATACCTGAATGCAATATTTAAAGTATTAATTTGAGTAACATTAATTTTAAAATCGGAAGTTGGATTTTAATCAAATACTTTCCTATTCTTAAATAAATCACTAAATCAGAGAGTGACATGTTTCTTGAAATAGACGAATTTAGTTTACAGATTATAATTTTGTACAACGGAATAACAGTCTTTTTATAGTTGTTTGCTCAATGCAAAAGTCAAAACTAACACAGTATTAGATCTGCAAGTAATATTATATACATAGGTCATAGCTGTACAGGCCTTTTTCTGACCTTTTGGGGAAAAAGTACCAGGTCAGAAATTTGGAATTTTTCAATGTTAAATTTGCCAAATTTGGAAAAAAATAAGTACAAATGAATGTTGTTCTCAGTTGCAAATTATATGGATAAGTTGATAAAATTGCAATATGTATTTAAATTTCAAGTGAATTTTCATACTTTTGTTCTTGAAATATTTCTTGTTGTAAATGTCTAACCAAAGTATGTAGTACAGGTGAGTTTATTTGTACAATTGGGAAAAATAGATCATATTTTGCATTGGGAATGGGTCAGTTATTCTGACCCGTGAGTCTTATAGAAAAAGCCCTGCTGTAAGATAACAAACAGAACTTTTCGGAACACGAACAAAACATGGGAGAAAAACTGTGACTTGTTTCTTTAAATAGAACCACCTCATGACAGCTGTTTGTAAACTATAAATATTGAAAAATAATGCTATCTAAGTTTTTTTTCACCTTTTGGGGAAAGGTGGCGGGGCCCTTCAGACTGGGCATTTTAGGGCAAAAGGGGAATTGTTTTTGTAGAAAAGCATTATAACATTTTATATTCAACTTTGTTATAAAACAGTAATCAATTGTTTTGCCACAAATGATAACTCACAAACTTGGTTTGATAAAACATTGCTGGGATTGTTTACAAAAATTCCTGTATCTTAGTTAATTTTTGTCCGATTTTGGTCAAGTTTTCATCAAAATAAAGCTAACATTCTGTGGGGAATTTTAAGTAAATATGGGGGAAAAATATATACTTTTTAAGCAGGGGAATGGGGCCGAATTTCGGCCCTAAATTGGCCCGAAAAAAATGGCTATATATAATTATGTTTGTATGATCTGATACATGATCAATGGTATAGGCATGTTATTGCGACCTGCATAGTTGGAGTTCATTATTCTAAGTGTATTATGTATTGCTGATAGTTATTATATTTTCAAAACAAAAATGAAGTACAGTAAAACTTATATATAGTTTTATTATGAATTACAGTAAAACTTCTATATAGTTTTCTTATGAAGTACAGTAAAACTTCTGTATAGTTTTCTTATGAAGGACAGTAAAAATTCTGTATAGTTTTCTTATGAAGGACAGTAAAAATTCTATATAGTTTTTATATGAAATACAGTAAAACTTTTATATTGTTTATTATAAAGTGCAGTAAAACTTCTATATAGTTTTTAGATGAAATACAGTAAAACTTTAAGATATTATGAAGTCCACTAGAACTAAACAGTTTTAATTTGAAGGAAAGTAAGACTTCCAGATATTTTATAATATAAATACAGTAACAATTTTAATATATAGTTTCCATATAAATACAGTAAAACTTCTGTATAGTTCCCATAATTATGATCTACACAAAGTCTTTTACAGAAACTGACAGTTTTTAAACAGAATAGAGTAGAAATGTTTTCGATCAAGAATTGACAACTTCAAAATATTTAATATCTTGAGCACTTTCAGATTGCCTTAAAATTATTTAATTTGCTCTGTACAACATCCCTTAGCATTGTTTACACCTGTGATGTTTTTCTTAAGTGTCAAATTTAAGCTCAGCCTATAAAGTGTTATATAAAAGTAATGGAGTTTTCGACTGTACAGTGGAAAACTACTTTTATAATTTAACTCTAGACTTTGTATGTGTTTTTCAGCAATAGTCTTATTCTCAACCGTCCTTCCACTTTTAGTGAAAATATATGATATTTCACTTTATCACACTTGTTTTATTGATACTTGCCTGTACTGCCGTAAGCTCATTTATGCTGCACGTACCTTTAAAACTGATAAAGGAAAGCAGCTCCTCAATCTCATTAAATCAAATCGTAACACTGTCAGGATCTGAAGACATCGTATAACAGGTCACGTTCAAATGACCTTTCGAACAATAACAATATCAGCCCTGATGCGCGAAATGTAATTGCCTTTTGCACAGCAATGTTTGGCCAAGGTTTTGCAAAGTGACGCATTTCCAGCTGATCCTCTGGAATAAATCATTAACAGTTAATTTTCACGTGGATAACAATGGATATAGTGGTACCTTAGGCGAGTAAACAAACAAAGTTCACGTTAATTTCGTGCATAGTATTTGTGGTTTATATATGATGTTATACCACAAGATTTTCAAGGCAACAGTTTGATTGGCTCCTGAAAAGGTCATCTGAACGTGACCACTAATGCACAGTCATCAGATCCAGTCAGCGGATAATATACTAGTAGTTGCGTCAGACTGGAGATGATTTTAATGAGATTGGCAGCTCCTATTCTTGCCATGAACCCAAGTGGCAAAATGTTTTACTGTATACGTTAATTATATGTACTTTTCATTTTGTTATGATTTAGTGTGGAGATCTCAGCCTTATCATGAAAATTGACATATTGTTCACAAACAACAACCTTATCTTGTTAGGTCAACATGTGTATTGCAACATGTATTAAGTAAACAATGGCATAGTTAATATTTGTTCATTATGGTGAGATCCTGAGTGCTGAGCGGCACATGCAAACATATATATCAGTTCACCTTGTAGGCTGGGATGCGAAACCTAACCTGGCATGCTAACATATTTATCAGTTCACCTTGTAGGCTGGGATGTATGCGAAACCTAACCTGGCATGCTAACATATTTATCAGTTCACCATGTTGGCTGGAATGTATGCGAAACCTAACCTGGCATGCTAACATATTTATCAGTTCACCTTGTAGGCTGGGATGTATGCGAAACCTACCGTAAATTCTCGCGTATAAGCCGCACTTTTTTTCATCCGAAATTTGTATCATTTTTCGGTGCGTCTTATATGCGGATATAAGCAAAAACTCCTAGCGTTTCTATTATAAATGTCATCCGTAGTATTTTGGCCGCCATTTTCAATAGATGCTCGATCGACATCACTAAGACGCTTATACATGGATAAGCAAATATTCGTACCCGATACATTTCATGATGTTTTATATTGGGATTGTTTAAAAATATAATATATAGTTCTGATTTTGTTTGTTTTATATTTTATTTCTTAATTTTATGAAATTAAAATATATGTGCAATAAAACAATGCATAAAAAATAAGAACCAGGGTCAAACGAACCGCAGTGTAAACACCACTTGACAAACTACTTCACACCTTTTGTATTACTCTGCAAACAATAACCATGGTGTCATTGATGATACTTGCAGAACTCTCCGTGTTTGTCAAACAAACAATTAGCGCTTATTGTGTAAGCGATTTTCACGACAAAAATATTTTCGGTGTTGATAAACAATGCACGCAAAATTTAAGATTTTGATGTGTTACGAAGCATTTAGAAGCTTTTTAATCGCAGAATTTTTTTCCACGAACTAGGACCTGAATTTTAGGTGCGTCTTATACGCGGGGGCGTCCTATACGCGATAATTTACGGTAACCTGGCAATGTTTATGACCAGAATAATTCTGTATTATTCCTTGAAGTGTTAGCATATGTATACTGAATACTAGATACTTTCCTCACTGTATGAATGTGAGAATTAAATTAACATGTACATTATTGTCCCTTTGGAGCTTTCAAGGGATGATGTGTGATGTACATATAGAAACATAATACATTGTGTCCAGTACATATAGAAACATAATACATTGTGTCCAGTACATATAGAAACATAATACATTGTGTCCAGTACATATAGAAACATAATACATTGTGTCCAGTACATATAGAAACATAATACATTGTGTCCAGTACATAAAGAAACATAATACATTGTGTCCAGTACATATGAAGGTATGTCAATACCACAGGATGGAACCAGACTCAAACAAGTGTTGAGAACTATAATGCTGATGTCCTTGGCATGTTTTACACAGTCCTAAAGTTGGGGACTTCCATGAGATTTTCAAGACTTGACTCTGGAAATTCAAATCTGTGATTTTTTTTCAGTTGTTTATTCATGCTCTATTAAATGAAAACCTTTAATAGCCTTCATTTTGATGCACGGGGGAAAGCAGCCCTATATGAATTATTATGAATAATTTAATTATGAGTCCTGTCATCAATAATTGCATGTCTGACAAATTGGCATTTAACTTCTTTAGAATTGTTTAATTCCTATGTTCCGAGCCACAGCAATGGAAATCAATGTGGCATTGTATTTGCTCTTGTCACCCCCATATGACTGTCCTCTACCAGCCTGACTATTGTCACAGGCCTGAAATATGCTGCAGAAATCTGATATGAAGTCTGCTGTCGATTCTGTAATTGATCTTGGGTCATTGTGTATCGCAAAGATAGATAATTGTTTTCATATTATGTTGTTGTTTCATTAACTCACTTTATACAGGGCTCTTGATAAGATTAGTTTTCGAGTAAATGCTCCTTTAAAATTTGGAAAACAAAATTTAAAATCGGAGTACTAGTACACATTTAAATATAAATGAAATTCTTACTATATACTCCTGGGAATAGGGTTAGGGTTAGTGCATAGAGTATTGAATAACAATTGCTGATTAAATATGTATAAATCATTAAACCATTAAAATATATATTGATATTCATTGTTTTGCCCATATTGGGGTAAATACCCATTTATAGAATTCAATGAGTATCAGTACTCTTCAGCTAAACAATTCTCAACACAGTTTTTAAGGCATGTACATGTAATCATGTATATGAGATAGTGAATAAACTGAATTTTGCCAGTATGGCAATTCTAGACTTCACAATTTTCAACCATTCTCGAACAAGTGTATTTAATACGCATTTAATGCCTATTAAACGCTGCGATATTGGGGCCCGTATTTTTTCTGCATTTAATATGCATTTAATGCGCTTGAAAATGCAGATAAAAACACTTATTACAGAAAAATAGTGTATTTTTTTCTGCATTTTTCATGCATTAACACACTTAAGTGCATTCGAAGTGTATTTTTCTCCTTGAAAAATACACTATATCTTCCAAATAATACACTTCAGTGTATTTTAAGTGTATTTTCTAGTGCATTAATACACTTTGTGAAAAAAATGCAGAAAAAGTACAGCAAAAAAATACAAGTGTATTTAATGCGCATTGAAAGCTGAAATAATACGGTGCCAATACCGCAGCGTTTAAAACGCATTAAATGCTTATTAAATACACTTGTTCGAGAAGGGATGATAAGAATGTACATTTTCTTAAGTGTAACCTTATAACATAAGGACACTGGGAATGCTGTATTCATTTACAAAAATACCTTTTCATCAGCTTAATGTCTAAGTCATCATTTATTGGTTAAATCTATCTCTACTTTAAGGTAACCAGATTTGTATAATGTGATCCTACATTAAATTGGCACACACCTCTACTGTATACGTGAGCATGGTGAATGGATGAAGTTGTAGTGTTCAAGTCATTGGGAAATGTTTGTTTTTGTGGAGATTGCAAATGAGGCGCGTCGTGGGAAAACCGGACTTAATGCATGTGCGTAAAGTGTCGTCCCGGATTAGCCTGTGCAGTCCGCACAGGCTAATCCAGGACGGCACTTTCCGCCTACAGTGGATTTATGTTTAGAAGAGACTTCCTTGAAACAGAAAATACCATAAAAGCAGAAAGTGTCGTCCCGGATTAGCCTGTACGGACTGCACAGGCTAATCCGGGACGACACTTTACGCACATGCATAAGTCCAGTTTTCCCACGACGCACCTCAAATATTTTTATTCTGAAGAGATTTTCAGGTCTTCTTGTTAGTATTTTAACATATCACAGAAAAAAAGGGTTTATGTATTCTAAACATATTTCACAAAATGAAGGTTTTATGCTAATTTCTTACATTACGGTTTTGTTAATTGTACAGGTTAATGTTAACGGTGCATTTGCCTGCAAAAATGTATGTCTTCATGTATCATAAAATCATAGAAATTACTTTGCCATCCACAAGCATTATTTGAACAATTTCCCCCACTAATTAAAAAGCCTGTCCCTGCATTTGGCAGGTGCATATGCAAGCTTTTGTCCAGTAATTAGTGAACAGGTACTTAATTAAATAGCTGGTACTTAGTTGGCCCACAGCATGCAATTGGAAATGGCCGAACTGGTGCGGGTGGGGGTGGGGTTTATGAACATGCACACCTGATGTTGATGATGTAGCCCTGTCATTTCATACAGGCATTCATTGACCTGCGTGGTCATTATTTTCAAAAGGTGTGCTTCCGTGCTAACTCCTGCATAGTCAGCCTGGTTCAAAGGTTCAGATTCTTTAATTGAAGGACATGCTTCTGTACATAATTATGTGGTTGTGGCTCTGCATTTTAAAATGAAACATATGTGTATAATTAATGGTCATGGACCAAAATCTTGACTTTTTACTAACTGAGGTCTTTATTTAGCAGAAACAAGCATTTCCTAGTTAAGAAATGTTCAAATACTGTAACTATTTCACAATAACCATTCATGTAAAGATTGTTTCAATTTCAAAGCGAAGACTTTACTATACAGGTATACAGACTAACATTTGTATTGAAAACTGCTTTAAAAGTAAATCAGGTTATTATAAATGATCCCCATTGCGTTAAGGTTGGATTTAGTAATCCAGAAAATTGTAACTGGATTTAATGCAATTAATTTTATGTCTTTACTGGGTAATATTCATTTTTAAGTTCACAGTTATAGACCCTATTGACAAATGACATGGTATAAAATTGCTAATAAATTGGCAGAAAACTACCATCAAATATAATTTATTGCTCAGGCATACCAAATTTTATTGGTATTTGTTTTACTGATTGAGGTGATTTTTATCAGGGCACCAAACCTACATAACCCATTATAGAAACGTTAATGTATCTTTAATTGAGGTGTAAAGCCCTGTTAAGTGTTATTGGATTTTTTATATAAAATGAACTGGGGCAATTTTCTAGCAAATGGCTGATCAACAGAATTGAAACAATATCTTTAAGGTTGTCTGAATAAAAAAGAATAAACACATTCCATAAAAAAAAAAAAAATCTGGTTGCACTATCAAAACTAACCAGTCTTAACAGTAATTTTGGCCAGGCTTATAACAATGTTCAATAACTGGTAACAATAACTAGAAGTATGCTTTTATGTTCAGACTTCCCGAAAACCGTCGGTCCAACGGACATGACCGGCAAATTTTGAGTGGGTCTCATATTTATTTCCTAAGATTCGGTCCGACCGTCCGAAAGCTTTTTCAAGACTGATTCCTATATATAACTGATTAACAGAATGCCAAATATCGGAGCAATTGAATACAGCTCCGCTATATCGCGATTTCCAATACATAGCAAATCGGCGGTGGATCACGAATTTTTTTTTCATATTCTTGAATAATTTCTTATTACACCTACTGCCGTAAATAAACGCCGTTTGGAATGGATTTTCGCGCCTTCATCGCTACTTGTTTTAATTAAACTAGTGTTGTGCGACAAAGTATAACCCGACCTGCGCAACATCAAAGGGTAAGTTTGACGTCACCTGATCACATTGCGCGTGCTACCCATGACAATGTCTTTTCCGTTCAGTCACTTAATTAGCAGACCAATTACAAACATGGGTACAAGTACTAGTACGGGTGGTGAAAAACTTACAGCATCTGCGTCTACGTGGTGGGTGTTAAAAGTAACTGTAAGTCATAGACCTAAATGACAACAATATTCTCGATACCGCGTGATTGCTTTCGCATTTTATAGGTATTATAATGGTCAACAAAAGATTGAGTAAAATATGCGGCATATATACATACACTTAATAATTTTGTTGTTTTGCGTTACGAAACTTTTATACAAAATTAATGACTTCACAGTTCTTCGCGCTACAAACTTGTTTATATAACGGTCAATACGTCCAAGCTTTCCATGCTGATGACATGACGTTGTGATTGTCAGCATAATTTTCGCGGGCTTTTAAGCAAACCACGGGTTTTACATTATTTTAATTTGTCTATTTGATTTAATATTAAATACGGGAAACTTTCATTCAATTTTTGTGATACCCATATTAATATCGTTTAAAATGTTTGTTTGTGTATCAAGTTAATATATTTCAGTACTTTTAATCATTACTCATGAGTTCTAAATTCTAAATGTCCATTAAGGCTATTTGAATAAGGGAACATGGGAGACAACTCTTGCTGACAGATTATTTCATGGTTGACATAGTTACTTCCCTTTGATCAAAATGCTATTGATAGTGTAAGGACATGCATATATAAATTGACGGTTCTACTTTCAGATTTTTGGGTGTGTGTATTATAAATGTAATTGTTTATATTCCAGGTTCTTTTTCAATTTAGTCTATCTTATTGTTCCTTTATTACATTCAGAACTTTAATTAAATTGTTTTAGGTGTATTTCCAAAATATTTTTCAATTTCTTAGATTCATACCGTTTATGCGGATATTTATATGTCAGGAGACATTTTCGAGGAAGAGAGGGACTGTGTAGAATAGGTCAATTTTGTATTCTGTAATGTATCTATTTATATACAAGTATCATATATCCCTTGTCTACTAGTATTTTGTAGTGTTTATGTCCCTTGTCTTGTATGTGTCCATTTGTGAGATTCAGTCCCTTGTCCTGTGTGCGTCCAGCCATGTACTGTGATGTCATTCATGTATTGTCCAGTCAGCATGAAATGTTTATAATAAACAAGATTTTGATTGGCCAGGTTGGAAAAAGCATGTGATAGAGATGTGAAATTACTGACCATGCCTTCTGTCCATTTTTGTAAAGCGTTCAAGTCGCAAGACTTCCTTTGCTGATTTGCTTCCATTGCTGTTTTTCATACATCCAACCTGGTGAGTGTGCTTGTTTTTGTTTTAATTTGTATCTGCATTTATTAATGTATTTTTATTGTAAATGCAATTTATTGAATGAAATGCATGAATTTTCGTATATTGTATTTTGTATTTGTTTTGTGAATATTGTGATATATTGTAATTCTATGTTATTTGTTGTAGGTTTTTCATTTATATATATTATATATATATAAATTCCGATATATTGTCGGCTTCGTAATTACACAACTCGAACCTCGAGACGGTGTTGGTCTATCTTCACCCCACCCCACTACATGTATTTTATGAAAATATATTGCAATAAATTAATATACCTGAATGCAATATTTAAAGTATTAATTTGAGTAACATTAATTTTAAAATCGGAAGTTGGATTTTAATCAAATACTTTCCTATTCTTAAATAAATCACTAAATCAGAGAGTGACATGTTTCTTGAAATAGACGAATTTAGTTTACAGATTATAATTTTGTACAACGGAATAACAGTCTTTTTATAGTTGTTTGCTCAATGCAAAAGTCAAAACTAACACAGTATTAGATCTGCAAGTAATATTATATACATAGGTCATAGCTGTACAGGCCTTTTTCTGACCTTTTGGGGAAAAAGTACCAGGTCAGAAATTTGGAATTTTTCAATGTTAAATTTGCCAAATTTGGAAAAAAATAAGTACAAATGAATGTTGTTCTCAGTTGCAAATTATATGGATAAGTTGATAAAATTGCAATATGTATTTAAATTTCAAGTGAATTTTCATATTTTTGTTCTTGAAATATTTCTTGTTGTAAATGTCTAACCAAAGTATGTAGTACAGGTGAGTTTATTTGTACAATTGGGAAAAATAGATCATATTTTGCATTGGGAATGGGTCAGTTATTCTGACCCGTGAGTCTTATAGAAAAAGCCCTGCTGTAAGATAACAAACAGAACTTTTCGGAACACGAACAAAACATGGGAGAAAAACTGTGACTTGTTTCTTTAAATAGAACCACCTCATGACAGCTGTTTGTAAACTATAAATATTGAAAAATAATGCTATCTAAGTTTTTTTTCACCTTTTGGGGAAAGGTGGCGGGGCCCTTCAGACTGGGCATTTTAGGGCAAAAGGGGAATTGTTTTTGTAGAAAAGCATTATAACATTTTATATTCAACTTTGTTATAAAACAGTAATCAATTGTTTTGCCACAAATGATAACTCACAAACTTGGTTTGATAAAACATTGCTGGGATTGTTTACAAAAATTCCTGTATCTTAGTTAATTTTTGTCCGATTTTGGTCAAGTTTTCATCAAAATAAAGCTAACATTCTGTGGGGAATTTTAAGTAAATATGGGGGAAAAATATATACTTTTTAAGCAGGGGAATGGGGCCGAATTTCGGCCCTAAATTGGCCCGAAAAAAATGGCTATATATAATTATGTTTGTATGATCTGATACATGATCAATGGTATAGGCATGTTATTGCGACCTGCATAGTTGGAGTTCATTATTCTAAGTGTATTATGTATTGCTGATAGTTATTATATTTTCAAAACAAAAATGAAGTACAGTAAAACTTATATATAGTTTTATTATGAATTACAGTAAAACTTCTATATAGATTTCTTATGAAGTACAGTAAAACTTCTGTATAGTTTTCTTATGAAGGACAGTAAAAATTCTGTATAGTTTTCTTATGAAGGACAGTAAAAATTCTATATAGTTTTTATATGAAATACAGTAAAACTTTTATATTGTTTATTATAAAGTGCAGTAAAACTTCTATATAGTTTTTAGATGAAATACAGTAAAACTTTAAGATATTATGAAGTCCACTAGAACTAAACAGTTTTAATTTGAAGGAAAGTAAGACTTCCAGATATTTTATAATATAAATACAGTAACAATTTTAATATATAGTTTCCATATAAATACAGTAAAACTTCTGTATAGTTCCCATAATTATGATCTACACAAAGTCTTTTACAGAAACTGACAGTTTTTAAACAGAATAGAGTAGAAATGTTTTCGATCAAGAATTGACAACTTCAAAATATTTAATATCTTGAGCACTTTCAGATTGCCTTAAAATTATTTAATTTGCTCTGTACAACATCCCTTAGCATTGTTTACACCTGTGATGTTTTTCTTAAGTGTCAAATTTAAGCTCAGCCTATAAAGTGTTATATAAAAGTAATGGAGTTTTCGACTGTACAGTGGAAAACTACTTTTATAATTTAACTCTAGACTTTGTATGTGTTTTTCAGCAATAGTTTTATTCTCAACCGTCCTTCCACTTTTAGTGAAAATATATGATATTTCACTTTATCACATTTGTTTTATTGATACTTGCCTGTACTGCCGTAAGCTCATTTATGCTGCACGTACCTTTAAAACTGATAAAGGAAAGCAGCTCCTCAATCTCATTAAATCAAATCGTAACACTGTCAGGATCTGAAGACATCGTATAACAGGTCACGTTCAAATGACCTTTCGAACAATAACAATATCAGCCCTGATGCGCGGAATGTAATTGCCTTTTGCACAGCAATGTTTGGCCAAGGTTTTGCAAAGTGACGCATTTCCAGCTGATCCTCTGGAATAAATCATTAACAGTTAATTTTCACGTGGATAACAATGGATATAGTGGTACCTTAGGCGAGTAAACAAACAAAGTTCACGTTAATTTCGTGCATAGTATTTGTGGTTTATATATGATGTTATACCACAAGATTTTCAAGGCAACAGTTTGATTGGCTACTGAAAAGGTCATCTGAACGTGACCACTAATGCACAGTCATCAGATCCAGTCAGCGGATAATATACTAGTAGTTGCGTCAGACTGGAGATGATTTTAATGAGATTGGCAGCTCCTATTCTTGCCAGGAACCCAAGTGGCAAAATGTTTTACTGTATACGTTAATTATATGTGCTTTTCATTTTGTTATGATTTAGTGTGGAGATCTCAGCCTTATCATGAAAATTGACATATTGTTCACAAACAACAACCTTATCTTGTTAGGTCAACATGTGTATTGCAACATGTATTAAGTAAACAATGGCATAGTTAATATTTGTTCATTATGGTGAGATCCTGAGTGCTGAGCGGCACATGCAAACATATATATCAGTTCACCTTGTAGGCTGGGATGCGAAACCTAACCTGGCATGCTAACATATTTATCAGTTCACCTTGTAGGCTGGGATGTATGCGAAACCTAACCTGGCATGCTAACATATTTATCAGTTCACCATGTTGGCTGGAATGTATGCGAAACCTAACCTGGCATGCTAACATATTTATCAGTTCACCTTGTAGGCTGGGATGTATGCGAAACCTACCGTAAATTCTCGCGTATAAGCCGCACTTTTTTTCATCCGAAATTTGTATCATTTTTCGGTGCGTCTTATATGCGGATATAAGCAAAAACTCCTAGCGTTTCTATTATAAATGTCATCCGTAGTATTTTGGCCGCCATTTTCAATAGATGCTCGATCGACATCACTAAGACGCTTATACATGGATAAGCAAATATTCGTACCCGATACATTTCATGATGTTTTATATTGGGATTGTTTAAAAATATAATATATAGTTCTGATTTTGTTTGTTTTATATTTTATTTCTTAATTTTATGAAATTAAAATATATGTGCAATAAAACAATGCATAAAAAATAAGAACCAGGGTCAAACGAACCGCAGTGTAAACACCACTTGACAAACTACTTCACACCTTTTGTATTACTCTGCAAACAATAACCATGGTGTCATTGATGATACTTGCAGAACTCTCCGTGTTTGTCAAACAAACAATTAGCGCTTATTGTGTAAGCGATTTTCACGACAAAAATATTTTCGGTGTTGATAAACAATGCACGCAAAATTTAAGATTTTGATGTGTTACGAAGCATTTACAAGCTTTTTAATCGCAGAATTTTTTTCCACGAACTAGGACCTGAATTTTAGGTGCGTCTTATACGCGGGGGCGTCCTATACGCGATAATTTACGGTAACCTGGCAATGTTTATGACCAGAATAATTCTGTATTATTCCTTGAAGTGTTAGCATATGTATACTGAATACTAGATACTTTCCTCACTGTATGAATGTGAGAATTAAATTAACATGTCCATTATTGTCCCTTTGGAGCTTTCAAGGGATGATGTGTGATGTACATATAGAAACATAATACATTGTGTCCAGTACATATAGAAACATAATACATTGTGTCCAGTACATATAGAAACATAATACATTGTGTCCAGTACATATAGAAACATAATACATTGTGTCCAGTACATATAGAAACATAATACATTGTGTCCAGTACATAAAGAAACATAATACATTGTGTCCAGTACATATGAAGGTATGTCAGTACCACAGGATGGAACCAGACTCAAACAAGTGTTGAGAACTATAATGCTGATGTCCTTGGCATGTTTTACACAGTCCTAAAGTTGGGGACTACCATGAGATTTTCAAGACTTGACTCTGGAAATTCAAATCTGTGATTTTTTTTCAGTTGTTTATTCATGCTCTATTAAATGAAAACCTTTAATAGCCTTCATTTTGATGCACGGGGAAAGCAGCCCTATATGAATTATTATGAATAATTTAATTATGAGTCCTGTCATCAATAATTGCTTGTCTGACAAATTGGCATTTAACTTCTTTAGAATTGTTTATTTCCTTTGTTCCGAGCCACAGCAATGGAAATCAATGTGGCATTGTATTTGCTCTTGTCACCCCCATATGACTGTCCTCTACCAGCCTGACTATTGTCACAGGCCTGAAATATGCTGCAGAAATCTGATATGAAGTCTGCTGTCGATTCTGTAATTGATCTTGGGTCATTGTGTATCGCAAAGATAGATAATTGTTTTCATATTATGTTGTTGTTTCATTAACTCACTTTATACAGGGCTCTTGATAAGATTAGTTTTCGAGTAAATGCTCCTTTAAAATTTGGAAAACAAAATTAAAATTTAAAATCGGAGTACTAGTACACATTTAAATATAAATGAAATTCTTACTATATACTCCTGGGAATAGGGTTAGGGTTAGTGCATAGAGTATTGAATAACAATTGCTGATTAAATATGTATAAATCATTAAACCATTAAAATATATATTGATATTCATTGTTTTGCCCATATTGGGGTAAATACCCATTTATAGAATTCAATGAGTATCAGTACTTTTCAGCTAAACAATTCTCAACACAGTTTTTAAGGCATGTACATGTAATCATGTATATGAGATAGTGAATAAACTGAATGTTGTCAGTATGGCAATTCTAGACTTCACAATTTTCAACCATTCTCGAACAAGTGTATTTAATACGCATTTAATGCCTATTAAACGCTGCGATATTGGGGCCCGTATTTTTTCTGCATTTAATATGCATTTAATGCGCTTGAAAATGCAGATAAAAACACTTATTACAGAAAAATAGTGTATTTTTTTCTGCATTTTTCATGCATTAACACACTTAAGTGCATTCGAAGTGTATTTTTCTCCTTGAAAAATACACTATATCTTCCAAATAATACACTTCAGTGTATTTTAAGTGTATTTTCTAGTGCATTAATACACTTTTTGAAAAAAATGCAGAAAAAGTACTGCAAAAAAATACAAGTGTATTTAATGCGCATTGAAAGCTGAAATAATACGGTGCCAATACCGCAGCGTTTAAAACGCATTAAATGTTTATTAAATACACTTGTTCGAGAAGGGATGATAAGAATGTACATTTTCTTAAGTGTAACCTTATAACATAAGGACACTGGGAATGCTGTATTCATTTACAAAAATACCTTTTCATCAGCTTAATGTCTAAGTCATCATTTATTGGTTAAATCTATCTCTACTTTAAGGTAACCAGATTTGTATAATGTGATCCTACATTAAATTGGCACACACCTCTACTGTATACGTGAGCATGGTGAATGGATGAAGTTGTAGTGTTCAAGTCATTGGGAAATGTTTGTTTTTGTGGAGATTGCAAATGAGGCGCGTCGTGGGAAAACCGGACTTAATGCATGTGCGTAAAGTGTCGTCCCGGATTAGCCTGTGCAGTCCGCACAGGCTAATCCAGGACGGCACTTTCCGCCTACAGTGGATTTATGTTTAGAAGAGACTTCCTTGAAACAGAAAATACCATAAAAGCAGAAAGTGTCGTCCCGGATTAGCCTGTACGGACTGCACAGGCTAATCCGGGACGACACTTTACGCACATGCATAAGTCCAGTTTTCCCACGACGCACCTCAAATATTTTTATTCTGAAGAGATTTTCAGGTCTTCTTGTTAGTATTTTAACATATCACAGAAAAAAAGGGTTTATGTATACTAAACATATTTCACAAAATGAAGGTTTTATGCTAATTTCTTACATTACGGTTTTGTTAATTGTACAGGTTAATGTTAACGGTGCATTTGCCTGCAAAAATGTATGTCTTCATGTATCATAAAATCATAGAAATTACTTTGCCATCCACAAGCATTATTTGAACAATTTCCCCCACTAATTAAAAAGCCTGTCCCTGCATTTGGCAGGTGCATATGCAAGCCTTTGTCCAGTAATTAGTGAACAGGTACTTAATTAAATAGCTGGTACTTAGTTGGCCCACAGCATGCAATTGGAAATGGCCGAACTGGTGCGGGTGGGGGTGGGGTTTATGAACATGCACACCTGATGTTGATGATGTAGCCCTGTCATTTCATACAGGCATTCATTGACCTGCGTGGTCATTATTTTCAAAAGGTGTGCTTCCGTGCTAACTCCTGCATAGTCAGCCTGGTTCAAAGGTTCAGATTCTTTAATTGAAGGACATGCTTCTGTACATAATTATGTGGTTGTGGCTCTGCATTTTAAAATGAAACATATGTGTATAATTAATGGTCATGGACCAAAATCTTGACTTTTTACTAACTGAGGTCTTTATTTAGCAGAAACAAGCATTTCCTAGTTAAGAAATGTTCAAATACTGTAACTATTTCACAATAACCATTCATGTAAAGATTGTTTCAATTTCAAAGCGAAGACTTTACTATACAGGTATACAGACTAACATTTGTATTGAAAAAAACTGCTTTAAAAGTAAATCAGGTTATTATAAATGATCCCCATTGCGTTAAGGTTGGATTTAGTAATCCAGAAAATTGTAACTGGATTTAATGCAATTAATTTTATGTCTTTACTGGGTAATATTCATTTTTAAGTTCACAGTTATAGACCCTATTGACAAATGACATGGTATAAAATTGCTAATAAATTGGCAGAAAACTACCATCAAATATAATTTATTGCTCAGGCATACCAAATTTTATTGGTATTTGTTTTACTGATTGAGGTGATTTTTATCAGGGCACCAAACCTACATAACCCATTATAGAAACGTTAATGTATCTTTAATTGAGGTGTAAAGCCCTGTTAAGTGTTATTGGATTTTTTATATAAAATGAACTGGGGCAATTTTCTAGCAAATGGCTGATCAACAGAATTGTAACAATATCTTTAAGGTTGTCTGAATAAAAAAGAATAAACACATTCCATAAAAAAAAAAAAATCTGGTTGCACTATCAAAACTAACCAGTCTTAACAGTAATTTTGGCCAGGCTTATAACAATGTTCAATAACTGGTAACAATAACTAGAAGTATGCTTTTATGTTCAGACTTCCCGAAAACCGTCGGTCCAATGGACATGACCGGCAAATTTTGAGTGGGTCTCATGTTTATTTCCTAAGATTCGGTCCGACCGTCCGAAAGCTTTTTCAAGACTGATTCCTATATATAACTGGATAACAGAATGCCAAATATCGGAGCAATTGAATACAGCTCCGCTATATCGCGATTTCCAATACATAGCAAATCGGCGGTGGATCACGAATTTTTTTTTCATATTCTTGAATAATTTCTTATTACACCTACTGCCGTAAATAAACGCCGTTTGGAATGGATTTTCGCGCCTTCATCGCTACTTGTTTTAATTAAACTAGTGTTGTGCGACAAAGTATAACCCGACCTGCGCAACATCAAAGGGTAAGTTTGACGTCACCTGATCACATTGCGCGTGCTACCCATGACAATGTCTTTTCCGTTCAGTCACTTAATTAGCAGCCCAATTACAAACATGGGTACACGTACTAGTACGGGTGGTGAAAAACTTACAGCATCTGCGTCCACGTGGTGGGTGTTAAAAGTAACTGTAAGTCATAGACCTAAATGACAACAATATTTTCGATACCGCGTGATTGCTTTCGCATTTTATAGGTATTATAATGGTCAACAAAAGATTGAGTAAAATATGCGGCATATATACATACACTTAATAATTGTGTTGTTTTGCGTTACGAAACTTTTATACAAAAGTAATGACTTCACAGTTCTTCGCGCTACAAACTTGTTTATATAACGGTCAATACGTCCAAGCTTTCCATGCGGATGACATGACGTTGTGATTGTCAGCATAATTTTCGCGGGCTTTTAAGCAAACCACGGGTTTTACATTATTTTAATTTGTCTATTTGATTTAATATTAAATACGGGAAACTTTCATTCAATTTTTGTGATACCCATATTAATATCGTTTAAAATGTTTGTTTGTGTATCAAGTTAATATATTTCAGTACTTTTAATCATTACTCATGAGTTCTAAATTCTAAATGTCCATTAAGGCTATTTGAATAAGGAAACATGGGAGACAACTCTTGCTGACAGATTATTTCATGGTTGACATAGTTACTTCCCTTTGATCAAAATGCTATTGATAGTGTAAGGACATGCATATATAAATTGACGGTTCTACTTTCAGATTTTTGGGTGTGTGTATTATAAATGTAATTGTTTATATTCCAGGTTCTTTTTCAATTTAGTCTATCTTATTGTTCCTTTATTACATTCAGAACTTTAATTAAATTGTTTTAGGTGTATTTCCAAAATATTTTTCAATTTCTTAGATTCATACCGTTTATTCTGAGATTTATATGTCAGGAGACATTTTCGAGGAAGAGAGGGACTGTGTAGAATAGGTCAATTTTGTATTCTGTAATGTATCTATTTATATACAAGTATCATATATCCCTTGTCTACTAGTATTTTGTAGTGTTTATGTCCCTTGTCTTGTATGTGTCCATTTGTGAGATTCAGTCCCTTGTCCTGTGTGCGTCCAGCCATGTACTGTGATGTCATTCATGTATTGTCCAGTCAGCATGAAATGTTTATAATAAACAAGATTTTGATTGGCCAGGTTGGAAAAAGCATGTGATAGAGATGTGAAATTACTGACCATGCCTTCTGTCCATTTTTGTAAAGCGTTCAAGTCGCAAGACTTCCTTTGCTGATTTGCTTCCATTGCTGTTTTTCATACATCCAACCTGGTGAGTGTGCTTGTTTTTGTTTTAATTTGTATCTGCATTTATTAATGTATTTTTATTGTAAATGCAATTTATTGAATGAAATGCATGAATTTTCGTATATTGTATTTTGTATTTGTTTTGTGAATATTGTGATATATTGTAATTCTATGTTATTTGTTGTAGGTTTTTCATTTATATATATTATATATATATAAATTCCGATATATTGTCGGCTTCGTAATTACACAACTCGAACCTCGAGACGGTGTTGGTCTATCTTCACCCCACCCCACTACATGTATTTTATGAAAATATATTGCAATAAATTAATATACCTGAATGCAATATTTAAAGTATTAATTTGAGTAACATTAATTTTAAAATCGGAAGTTGGATTTTAATCAAATACTTTCCTATTCTTAAATAAATCACTAAATCAGAGAGTGACATGTTTCTTGAAATAGACGAATTTAGTTTACAGATTATAATTTTGTACAACGGAATAACAGTCTTTTTATAGTTGTTTGCTCAATGCAAAAGTCAAAACTAACACAGTATTAGATCTGCAAGTAATATTATATACATAGGTCATAGCTGTACAGGCCTTTTTCTGACCTTTTGGGGAAAAAGTACCAGGTCAGAAATTTGGAATTTTTCAATGTTAAATTTGCCAAATTTGGAAAAAAATAAGTACAAATGAATGTTGTTCTCAGTTGCAAATTATATGGATAAGTTGATAAAATTGCAATATGTATTTAAATTTCAAGTGAATTTTCATATTTTTGTTCTTGAAATATTTCTTGTTGTAAATGTCTAACCAAAGTATGTAGTACAGGTGAGTTTATTTGTACAATTGGGAAAAATAGATCATATTTTGCATTGGGAATGGGTCAGTTATTCTGACCCGTGAGTCTTATAGAAAAAGCCCTGCTGTAAGATAACAAACAGAACTTTTCGGAACACGAACAAAACATGGGAGAAAAACTGTGACTTGTTTCTTTAAATAGAACCACCTCATGACAGCTGTTTGTAAACTATAAATATTGAAAAATAATGCTATCTAAGTTTTTTTTCACCTTTTGGGGAAAGGTGGCGGGGCCCTTCAGACTGGGCATTTTAGGGCAAAAGGGGAATTGTTTTTGTAGAAAAGCATTATAACATTTTATATTCAACTTTGTTATAAAACAGTAATCAATTGTTTTGCCACAAATGATAACTCACAAACTTGGTTTGATAAAACATTGCTGGGATTGTTTACAAAAATTCCTGTATCTTAGTTAATTTTTGTCCGATTTTGGTCAAGTTTTCATCAAAATAAAGCTAACATTCTGTGGGGAATTTTAAGTAAATATGGGGGAAAAATATATACTTTTTAAGCAGGGGAATGGGGCCGAATTTCGGCCCTAAATTGGCCCGAAAAAAATGGCTATATATAATTATGTTTGTATGATCTGATACATGATCAATGGTATAGGCATGTTATTGCGACCTGCATAGTTGGAGTTCATTATTCTAAGTGTATTATGTATTGCTGATAGTTATTATATTTTCAAAACAAAAATGAAGTACAGTAAATTTTCTATTTATTTTCCATATGAAGTACAGTAAAACTTATATATAGTTTTATTATGAATTACAGTAAAACTTCTATATAGTTTTTCTTATGAAGTACAGTAAAACTTCTGTATAGTTTTCTTATGAAGGACAGTAAAAATTCTGTATAGTTTTCTTATGAAGGACAGTAAAAATTCTATATAGTTTTTATATGAAATACAGTAAAACTTTTATATTGTTTATTATAAAGTGCAGTAAAACTTCTATATAGTTTTTAGATGAAATACAGTAAAACTTTAAGATATTATGAAGTCCACTAGAACTAAACAGTTTTAATTTGAAGGAAAGTAAGACTTCCAGATATTTTATAATATAAATACAGTAACAATTTTAATATATAGTTTCCATATAAATACAGTAAAACTTCTGTATAGTTCCCATAATTATGATCTACATAAAGTCTTTTACAGAAACTGACAGTTTTTAAACAGAATAGAGTAGAAATGTTTTCGATAAAGAATTGACAACTTCAAAATATTTAATATCTTGAGCACTTTCAGATTGCCTTAAAGTTATTTAATTTGCTCTGTACAACATCCCTTAGCATTGTTTACACCTGTGATGTTTTTCTTAAGTGTCAAATTTAAGCTCAGCCTATAAAGTGTTATATAAAAGTAATGGAGTTTTCGACTGTACAGTGGAAAACTACTTTTATAATTTAACTCTAGACTTTGTATGTGTTTTTCAGCAATAGTTTTATTCTCAACCGTCCTTCCACTTTTAGTGAAAATATATGATATTTCACTTTATCACATTTGTTTTATTGATACTTGCCTGTACTGCCGTAAGCTCATTTATGCTGCACGTACCTTTAAAACTGATAAAGGAAAGCAGCTCCTCAATCTCATTAAATCAAATCGTAACACTGTCAGGATCTGAAGACATCGTATAACAGGTCACGTTCAAATGACCTTTCGAACAATAACAATATCAGCCCTGATGCGCGGAATGTAATTGCCTTTTGCACAGCAATGTTTGGCCAAGGTTTTGCAAAGTGACGCATTTCCAGCTGATCCTCTGGAATAAATCATTAACCGTTAATTTTCACGTGGATAACAATGGATATAGTGGTACCTTAGGCGAGTAAACAAACAAAGTTCACGTTAATTTCGTGCATAGTATTTGTGGTTTATATATGATGTTATACCACAAGATTTTCAAGGCAACAGTTTGATTGGCTCCTGAAAAGGTCATCTGAACGTGACCACTAATGCACAGTCATCAGATCCAGTCAGCGGATAATATACTAGTAGTTGCGTCAGACTGGAGATGATTTTAATGAGATTGGCAGCTCCTATTCTTGCCAGGAACCCAAATGGCAAAATGTTTTACTGTATACGTTAATTATATGTACTTTTCATTTTGTTATGATTTAGTGTGGAGATCCCAGCCTTATCATGAAAATTGACATATTGTTCACAAACAACAACCTTATCTTGTTAGGTCAACATGTGTATTGCAACATGTATTAAGTAAACAATGGCATAGTTAATATTTGTTCATTATGGTGAGATCCTGAGTGCTGAGCGGCACATGCAAACATATATATCAGTTCACCTTGTAGGCTGGGATGCGAAACCTAACCTGGCATGCTAACATATTTATCAGTTCACCTTGTAGGCTGGGATGTATGCGAAACCTAACCTGGCATGCTAACATATTTATCAGTTCACCATGTTGGCTGGAATGTATGCGAAACCTAACCTGGCATGCTAACATATTTATCAGTTCACCTTGTAGGCTGGGATGTATGCGAAACCTACCGTAAATTCTCGCGTATAAGCCGCACTTTTTTTCATCCGAAATTTGTATCATTTTTCGGTGCGTCTTATATGCGGATATAAGCAAAAACTCCTAGCGTTTCTATTATAAATGTCATTCGTAGTATTTTGGCCGCCATTTTCAATAGATGCTCGATCGACATCACTAAGACGCTTATACATGGATAAGCAAATATTCGTACCCGATACATTTCATGATGTTTTATATTGGGATTGTTTAAAAATATAATATACAGTTCTGATTTTGTTTGTTTTATATTTTATTTCTTAATTTTATGAAATTAAAATATATGTGCAATAAAACAATGCATAAAAAATAAGAACCAGGGTCAAACGAACCGCAGTGTAAACACCACTTGACAAACTACTTCACACCTTTTGTATTACTCTGAAAACAATAACCATGGTGTCATTGATGATACTTGCAGAACTCTCCGTGTTTGTCAAACAAACAATTCGCGGTTATTGTGTAAGCGATTTTCACGACAAAAATATTTTCGGTGTTGATAAACAATGCACGCAAAATTTAAGATTTTGATGTGTTACGAAGCATTTAGAAGCTTTTTAATCGCAGAATTTTTTTCCACGAACTAGGACCTGAATTTTAGGTGCGTCTTATACGCGGGGGCGTCCTATACGCGATAATTTACGGTAACCTGGCAATGTTTATGACCAGAATAATTCTGTATTATTCCTTGAAGTGTTAGCATATGTATACTGAATACTAGATACTTTCCTCACTGTATGAATGTGAGAATTAAATTAACATGTACATTATTGTCCCTTTGGAGCTTTCAAGGGATGATGTGTGATGTACATATAGAAACATAATACATTGTGTCCAGTACATATAGAAACATAATACAAAGCAGCCCTATATGAATTATTATGAATAATTTAATTATGAGTCCTGTCATCAATAATTGCATGTCTGACAAATTGGCATTTAACTTCTTTAGAATTGTTTATTTCCTTTGTTCCGAGCCACAGCAATGGAAATCAATGTGGCATTGTATTTGCTCTTGTCACCCCCATATGACTGTCCTCTACCAGCCTGACTATTGTCACAGGCCTGAAATATGCTGCAGAAATCTGATATGAAGTCTGCTGTCGATTCTGTAATTGATCTTGGGTCATTGTGTATCGCAAAGATAGATAATTGTTTTCATATTATGTTGTTGTTTCATTAACTCACTTTATACAGGGCTCTTGATAAGATTAGTTTTCGAGTAAATGCTCCTTTAAAATTTGGAAAACAAAATTAAAATTTAAAATCGGAGTACTAGTACACATTTAAATATAAATGAAATTCTTACTATATACTCCTGGGAATAGGGTTAGGGTTAGTGCATAGAGTATTGAATAACAATTGCTGATTAAATATGTATAAATCATTAAACCATTAAAATATATATTGATATTCATTGTTATGCCCATATTGGGGTAAATACACATTTATAGAATTCAATGAGTATCAGTACTTTTCAGCTAAACAATTCTCAACAGCACTGTTTATATAACAAACACAGTTTTTAAGGCATGTACATGTAATCATGTATATGAGATAGTGAATAAACTGAATTTTGCCAGTATGGCAATTCTAGACTTCACAATTTTCAACCATTCTCGAACAAGTGTATTTAATACGCATTTAATGCCTATTAAACGCTGCGATATTGGGGCCCGTATTTTTTCTGCATTTAATATGCATTTAATGCGCTTGAAAATGCAGATAAAAACACTTATTACAGAAAAATAGTGTATTTTTTTCTGCATTTTTCATGCATTAACACACTTAAGTGCATTCGAAGTGTTTTTTCCTCCTTGAAAAATACACTATATCTTCCAAATAATACACTTCAGTGTATTTTAAGTGTATTTTCTAGTGCATTAATACACTTTTTGAAAAAAATGCAGAAAAAGTACAGCAAAAAAATACAAGTGTATTTAATGCGCATTGAAAGCTGAAATAATACGGTGCCAATACCGCAGCGTTTAAAACGCATTAAATGCTTATTAAATACACTTGTTCGAGAAGGGATGATAAGAATGTACATTTTCTTAAGTGTAACCTTATAACATAAGGACACTGGGAATGCTGTATTCATTTACAAAAATACCTTTTCATCAGCTTAATGTCTAAGTCATCATTTATTGGTTAAATCTATCTCTACTTTAAGGTAACCAGATTTGTATAATGTGATCCTACATTAAATTGGCACACACCTCTACTGTATACGTGAGCATGGTGAATGGATGAAGCTGTAGTGTTCAAGTCATTGGGAAATGTTTGTTTTTGTGGAGATTGCAAATGAGGCGCGTCGTGGGAAAACCGGACTTAATGCATGTGCGTAAAGTGTCGTCCCGGATTAGCCTGTGCAGTCCGCACAGGCTAATCCAGGACGGCACTTTCCGCCTACAGTGGATTTATGTTTAGAAGAGACTTCCTTGAAACAGAAAATACCATAAAAGCAGAAAGTGTCGTCCCGGATTAGCCTGTACGGACTGCACAGGCTAATCCGGGACGACACTTTACGCACATGCATAAGTCCAGTTTTCCCACGACGCACCTCAAATATTTTTATTCTGAAGAGATTTTCAGGTCTTCTTGTTAGTATTTTAACATATCACAGAAAAAAAGGGTTTATGTATACTAAACATATTTCACAAAATGAAGGTTTTATGCTAATTTCTTACATTACGGTTTTGTTAATTGTACAGGTTAATGTTAACGGTGCATTTGCCTGCAAAAATGTATGTCTTCATGTATCATAAAATCATAGAAATTACTTTGCCATCCACAAGCATTATTTGAACAATTTCCCCCACTAATTAAAAAGCCTGTCCCTGCATTTGGCAGGTGCATATGCAAGCCTTTGTCCAGTAATTAGTGAACAGGTACTTAATTAAATAGCTGGTACTTAGTTGGCCCACAGCATGCAATTGGAAATGGCCGAACTGGTGCGGGTGGGGGTGGGGTTTATTAACATGCACACCTGATGTTGATGATGTAGCCCTGTCATTTCATACAGGCATTCATTGACCTGCGTGGTCATTATTTTCAAAAGGTGTGCTTGTGTGCTAACTCCTGCATAGTCAGCCTGGTTCAAAGGTTCAGATTCTTTAATTGAAGGACATGCTTCTGTACATAATTATGTGGTTGTGGCTCTGCCTTTTAAAATGAAACATATGTGTATAATTAATGGTCATGGACCAAAATCTTGACTTTTTACTAACTGAGGTCTTTATTTAGCAGAAACAAGCATTTCCTAGTTAAGAAATGTTCAAATACTGTAACTATTTCACAATAACCATTTATGTAAAGATTGTTTCAATTTCAAAGCGAAGACTTTACTATACAGGTATACAGACTAACATTTGTATTGAAAACTGCTTTAAAAGTAAATCAGGTTATTATAAATGATCCCCATTGCGTTAAGGTTGGATTTAGTAATCCAGAAAATTGTAACTGGATTTAATGCAATTAATTTTATGTCTTTACTGGGTAATATTCATTTTTAAGTTCACAGTTATAGACCCTATTGACAAATGACATGGTATAAAATTGCTAATAAATTGGCAGAAAACTACCATCAAATATAATTTATTGCTCAGGCATATCAAATTTTATTGGTATTTGTTTTACTGATTGAGGTGATTTTTATCAGGGCACCAAACCTACATAACCCATTATAGAAACGTTAATGTATCTTTAATTGAGGTGTAAAGCCCTGTTAAGTGTTATTGGATTTTTTATATAAAATGAACTGGGGCAATTTTCTAGCAAATGGCTGATCAACAGAATTGTAACAATATCTTTAAGGTTGTCTGAATAAAAAAGAATAAACACATTCCATAAAAAAAAAAAAAAATCTGGTTGCACTATCAAAACTAACCAGTCTTAACAGTAATTTTGGCCAGGCTTATAACAATGTTCAATAACTGGTAACAATAACTAGAAGTATGCTTTTATGTTCAGACTTCCCGAAAACCGTAGGTCCAACGGACATGACCGGCAAATTTTGAGTGGGTCTCATGTTTATTTCCTAAGATTCGGTCCGACCGTCCGAAAGCTTTTTCAAGACTGATTCCTATATATAACTGGATAACAGAATGCCAAATATCGGAGCAATTGAATACAGCTCCGCTATATCGCGATTTCCAATACATAGCAAATCGGCGGTGGATCACGAATTTTTTTTTCATATTCTGGAATAATTTCTTATTACACCTACTGCCGTAAATAAACGCCGTTTGGAATGGATTTTCGCGCCTTCATCGCTACTTGTTTTAATTAAACTAGTGTTGTGCGACAAAGTATAACCCGACCTGCGCAACATCAAAGGGTAAGTTTGACGTCACCTGATCACATTGCGCGTGCTACCCATGACAATGTCTTTTCCGTTCAGTCACTTAATTAGCAGCCCAATTACAAACATGGGTACACGTACTAGTACGGGTGGTGAAAAACTTACAGCATCTGCGTCCACGTGGTGGGTGTTAAAAGTAACTGTAAGTCATAGACCTAAATGACAACAATATTTTCGATACCGCGTGATTGCTTTCGCATTTTATAGGTATTATAATGGTCAACAAAAGATTGAGTAAAATATGCGGCATATATACATACACTTAATAATTGTGTTGTTTTGCGTTACGAAACTTTTATACAAAAGTAATGACTTCACAGTTCTTCGCGCTACAAACTTGTTTATATAACGGTCAATACGTCCAAGCTTTCCATGCGGATGACATGACGTTGTGATTGTCAGCATAATTTTCGCGGGCTTTTAAGCAAACCACGGGTTTTACATTATTTTAATTTGTCTATTTGATTTAATATTAAATACGGGAAACTTTCATTCAATTTTTGTGATACCCATATTAATATCGTTTAAAATGTTTGTTTGTGTATCAAGTTAATATATTTCAGTACTTTTAATCATTACTCATGAGTTCTAAATTCTAAATGTCCATTAAGGCTATTTGAATAAGGGAACATGGGAGACAACTCTTGCTGACAGATTATTTCATGGTTGACATAGTTACTTCCCTTTGATCAAAATGCTATTGATAGTGTAAGGACATGCATATATAAATTGACGGTTCTACTTTCAGATTTTTGGGTGTGTGTATTATAAATGTAATTGTTTATATTCCAGGTTCTTTTTCAATTTAGTCTATCTTATTGTTCCTTTATTACATTCAGAACTTTAATTAAATTGTTTTAGGTGTATTTCCAAAATATTTTTCAATTTCTTAGATTCATACCGTTTATTCTGAGATTTATATGTCAGGAGACATTTTCGAGGAAGAGAGGGACTGTGTAGAATAGGTCAATTTTGTATTCTGTAATGTATCTATTTATATACAAGTATCATATATCCCTTGTCTACTAGTATTTTGTAGTGTTTATGTCCCTTGTCTTGTATGTGTCCATTTGTGAGATTCAGTCCCTTGTCCTGTGTGCGTCCAGCCATGTACTGTGATGTCATTCATGTATTGTCCAGTCAGCATGAAATGTTTATAATAAACAAGATTTTGATTGGCCAGGTTGGAAAAAGCATGTGATAGAGATGTGAAATTACTGACCATGCCTTCTGTCCATTTTTGTAAAGCGTTCAAGTCGCAAGACTTCCTTTGCTGATTTGCTTCCATTGCTGTTTTTCATACATCCAACCTGGTGAGTGTGCTTGTTTTTGTTTTAATTTGTATCTGCATTTATTAATGTATTTTTATTGTAAATGCAATTTATTGAATGAAATGCATGAATTTTCGTATATTGTATTTTGTATTTGTTTTGTGAATATTGTGATATATTGTAGTTCTATGTTATTTGTTGTAGGTTTTTCATTTATATATTATATATATATAAATTCCGATATATTGTCGGCGTCGTAATTACACAACTCGAACCTCGAGACGGTGTTGGTCTATCTTCACCCCACCCCACTACATGTATTTTATGAAAATATATTGCAATAAATTAATATACCTGAATGCAATATTTAAAGTATTAATTTGAGTAACATTAATTTTAAAATCGGAAGTTGGATTTTAATCAAATACTTTCCTATTGTTAAATAAATCACTAAATCAGAGAGTGACATGTTTCTTGAAATAGACGAACTTAGTTTACAGATTATAATTTTGTACAACGGAATAACAGTCTTTTTGTAGTTGTTTGCTCAATGCAAAAGTCAAAACTAACACAGTATTAGATCTGCAAGTAATATTATATACATAGGTCATAGCTGTACAGGCCTTTTTCTGACCTTTTGGGGAAAAAGTACCAGGTCAGAAATTTGGAATTTTTCAATGTTAAATTTGCCAAATTTGGAAAAAAATAAGTACAAATGAATGTTGTTCTCAGTTGCAAATTATATGGATAAGTTGATAAAATTGCAATATGTATTTAAATTTCAAGTGAATTTTCATATTTTTGTTCTTGAAATATTTCTTGTTGTAAATGTCTAACCAAAGTATGTAGTACAGGTGAGTTTATTTGTACAATTGGGAAAAATAGATCATATTTTGCATTGGGAATGGGTCAGTTATTCTGACCCGTGAGTCTTATAGAAAAAGCCCTGCTGTAAGATAACAAACAGAACTTTTCGGAACACGAACAAAACATGGGAGAAAAACTGTGACTTGTTTCTTTAAATAGAACCACCTCATGACAGCTGTTTGTAAACTATAAATATTGAAAAATAATGCTATCTAAGTTTTTTTTCACCTTATGTGGAAAGGTGGCGGGGCCCTTCAGACTGGGCATTTTAGGGCAAAAGGGGAATTGTTTTTGTAGAAAAGCATTATAACATTTTATATTCAACTTTGTTATAAAACAGTAATCAATTGTTTTGCCACAAATGATAACTCACAAACTTGGTTTGATAAAACATTGCTGGGATTGTTTACAAAAATTCCTGTATCTTAGTTAATTTTTGTCCGATTTTGGTCAAGTTTTCATCAAAATAAAGCTAACATTCTGTGGGGAATTTTAAGTAAATATGGGGGAAAAATATATACTTTTTAAGCAGGGGAATGGGGCCGAATTTCGGCCCTAAATTGGCCCGAAAAAAATGGCTATATATAATTATGTTTGTATGATCTGATACATGATCAATGGTATAGGCATGTTATTGCGACCTGCATAGTTGGAGTTCATTATTCTAAGTGTATTATGTATTGCTGATAGTTATTATATTTTCAAAACAAAAATGAAGTACAGTAAATTTTCTATTTAGTTTCCATATGAAGTACAGTAAAACTTATATATAGTTTTATTATGAATTACAGTAAAACTTCTATATAGTTTTCTTATGAAGTACAGTAAAACTTCTGTATAGTTTTCTTATGAAGGACAGTAAAAATTCTGTATAGTTTTCTTATGAAGGACAGTAAAAATTCTATATAGTTTTTATATGAAATACAGTAAAACTTTTATATTGTTTATTATAAAGTGCAGTAAAACTTCTATATAGTTTTTAGATGAAATACAGTAAAACTTTAAGATATTATGAAGTCCACTAGAACTAAACAGTTTTAATTTGAAGGAAAGTAAGACTTCCAAATATTTTATAATATAAATACAGTAACAATTTTAATATATAGTTTCCATATAAATACAGTAAAACTTCTGTATAGTTCCCATAATTATGATCTACACAAAGTCTTTTACAGAAACTGACAGTTTTTAAACAGAATAGAGTAGAAATGTTTTCGATCAAGAATTGACAACTTCAAAATATTTAATATCTTGAGCACTTTCAGATTGCCTTAAAATTATTTAATTTGCTCTGTACAACATCCCTTAGCATTATTTACACCTGTGATGTTTTTCTTAAGTGTCAAATTTAAGCTCAGCCTATAAAGTGTTATATAAAAGTAATGGAGTTTTCGACTGTACAGTGGAAAACTACTTTTATAATTTAACTCTAGACTTTGTATGTGTTTTTCAGCAATAGTTTTATTCTCAACCGTCCTTCCACTTTTAGTGAAAATATATGATATTTCACTTTATCACATTTGTTTTATTGATACTTGCCTGTACTGCCGTAAGCTCATTTATGCTGCACGTACCTTTAAAACTGATAAAGGAAAGCAGCTCCTCAATCTCATTAAATCAAATCGTAACACTGTCAGGATCTGAAGACATCGTATAACAGGTCACGTTCAAATGACCTTTCGAACAATAACAATATCAGCCCTGATGCGCGGAATGTAATTGCCTTTTGCACAGCAATGTTTGGCCAAGGTTTTGCAAAGTGACGCATTTCCAGCTGATCCTCTGGAATAAATCATTAACCGTTAATTTTCACGTGGATAACAATGGATATAGTGGTACCTTAGGCGAGTAAACAAACAAAGTTCACGTTAATTTCGTGCATAGTATTTGTGGTTTATATATGATGTTATACCACAAGATTTTCAAGGCAACAGTTTGATTGGCTCCTGAAAAGGTCATCTGAACGTGACCACTAATGCACAGTCATCAGATCCAGTCAGCGGATAATATACTAGTAGTTGCGTCAGACTGGAGATGATTTTAATGAGATTGGCAGCTCCTATTCTTGCCAGGAACCCAAGTGGCAAAATGTTTTACTGTATACGTTAATTATATGTACTTTTCATTTTGTTATGATTTAGTGTGGAGATCTCAGCCTTATCATGAAAATTGACATATTGTTCACAAACAACAACCTTATCTTGTTAAGTCAACATGTGTATTGCAACATGTATTAAGTAAACAATGGCATAGTTAATATTTGTTCATTATGGTGAGATCCTGAGTGCTGAGCGGCACATGCAAACATATATATCAGTTCACCTTGTAGGCTGGGATGCGAAACCTAACCTGGCATGCTAACATATTTATCAGTTCACCTTGTAGGCTGGGATGTATGCGAAACCTAACCTGGCATGCTAACATATTTATCAGTTCACCATGTTGGCTGGAATGTATGCGAAACCTAACCTGGCATGCTAACATATTTATCAGTTCACCTTGTAGGCTGGGATGTATGCGAAACCTACCGTAAATTCTCGCGTATAAGCCGCACTTTTTTTCATCCGAAATTTGTATCATTTTTCGGTGCGTCTTATATGCGGATATAAGCAAAAACTCCTAGCGTTTCTATTATAAATGTCATCCGTAGTATTTTGGCCGCCATTTTCAATAGATGCTCGATCGACATCACTAAGACGCTTATACATGGATAAGCAAATATTCGTACCCGATACATTTCATGATGTTTTATATTGGGATTGTTTAAAAATATAATATATAGTTCTGATTTTGTTTGTTTTATATTTTATTTCTTAATTTTATGAAATTAAAATATATGTGCAATAAAACAATGCATAAAAAATAAGAACCAGGGTCAAACGAACCGCAGTGTAAACACCACTTGACAAACTACTTCACACCTTTTGTATTACTCTGCAAACAATAACCATGGTGTCATTGATGATACTTGCAGAACTCTCCGTGTTTGTCAAACAAACAATTAGCGCTTATTGTGTAAGCGATTTTCACGACAAAAATATTTTCGGTGTTGATAAACAATGCACGCAAAATTTAAGATTTTGATGTGTTACGAAGCATTTAGAAGCTTTTTAATCGCAGAATTTTTTTCCACGAACTAGGACCTGAATTTTAGGTGCGTCTTATACGCGGGGGCGTCCTATACGCGATAATTTACGGTAACCTGGCAATGTTTATGACCAGAATAATTCTGTATTATTCCTTGAAGTGTTAGCATATGTATACTGAATACTAGATACTTTCCTCACTGTATGAATGTGAGAATTAAATTAACATGTACATTATTGTCCCTTTGGAGCTTTCAAGGGATGATGTGTGATGTACATATAGAAACATAATACATTGTGTCCAGTACATATAGAAACATAATACATTGTGTCCAGTACATATAGAAACATAATACATTGTGTCCAGTACATATAGAAACATAATACATTGTGTCCAGTACATATAGAAACATAATACATTGTGTCCAGTACATAAAGAAACATAATACATTGTGTCCAGTACATATGAAGGTATGTCAGTACCACAGGATGGAACCAGACTCAAACAAGTGTTGAGAACTATAATGCTGATGTCCTTGGCATGTTTTACACAGTCCTAAAGTTGGGGACTTCCATGAGATTTTCAAGACTTGACTCTGGAAATTCAAATCTGTGATTTTTTTTCAGTTGTTTATTCATGCTCTATTAAATGAAAACCTTTAATAGCCTTCATTTTGATGCACGGGGGAAAGCAGCCCTATATGAATTATTATGAATAATTTAATTATGAGTCCTGTCATCAATAATTGCATGTCTGACAAATTGGCATTTAACTTCTTTAGAATTGTTTATTTCCTATGTTCCGAGCCACAGCAATGGAAATCAATGTGGCATTGTATTTGCTCTTGTCACCCCCATATGACTGTCCTCTACCAGCCTGACTATTGTCACAGGCCTGAAATATGCTGCAGAAATCTGATATGAAGTCTGCTGTCGATTCTGTAATTGATCTTGGGTCATTGTGTATCGCAAAGATAGATAATTGTTTTCATATTATGTTGTTGTTTCATTAACTCACTTTATACAAGATTAGTTTTCGAGTAAATGCTCCTTTAAAATTTGGCAAACAAAATTAAAATTTAAAATCGGAGTACTAGTACACATTTAAATATAAATGAAATTCTTACTATATACTCCTGGGAATAGGGTTAGGGTTAGTGCATAGAGTATTGAATAACAATTGCTGATTAAATATGTATAAATCATTAAACCATTAAAATATATATTGATATTCATTGTTTTGCCCATATTGGGGTAAATACCCATTTATAGAATTCAATGAGTATCAGTACTCTTCAGCTAAACAATTCTCAACAGCACTGTTTATATAACAAACACAGTTTTTAAGGCATGTACATGTAATCATGTATATGAGATAGTGAATAAACTGAATTTTGCCAGTATGGCAATTCTAGACTTCACAATTTTCAACCATTCTCGAACAAGTGTATTTAATACGCAGTTAATGCCTATTAAACGCTGCGATATTGGGGCCCGTATTTTTTCTGCATTTAATATGCATTTAATGCGCTTGAAAATGCAGATAAAAACACTTATTACAGAAAAATAGTGTATTTTTTTCTGCATTTTTCATGCATTAACACACTTAAGTGCATTCGAAGTGTATTTTTCTCCTTGAAAAATACACTATATCTTCCAAATAATACACTTCAGTGTATTTTAAGTGTATTTTCTAGTGCATTAATACACTTTTTGAAAAAAATGCAGAAAAAGTACTGCAAAAAAATACAAGTGTATTTAATGCGCATTGAAAGCTGAAATAATACGGTGCCAATACCGCAGCGTTTAAAACGCATTAAATGCTTATTAAATACACTTGTTCGAGAAGGGATGATAAGAATGTACATTTTCTTAAGTGTAACCTTATAACATAAGGACACTGGGAATGCTGTATTCATTTACAAAAATACCTTTTCATCAGCTTAATGTCTAAGTCATCATTTATTGGTTAAATCTATCTCTACTTTAAGGTAACCAGATTTGTATAATGTGATCCTACATTAAATTGGCACACACCTCTACTGTATACGTGAGCATGGTGAATGGATGAAGTTGTAGTGTTCAAGTCATTGGGAAATGTTTGTTTTTGTGGAGATTGCAAATGAGGCGCGTCGTGGGAAAACCGGACTTAATGCATGTGCGTAAAGTGTCGTCCCGGATTAGCCTGTGCAGTCCGCACAGGCTAATCCAGGACGGCACTTTCCGCCTACAGTGGATTTATGTTTAGAAGAGACTTCCTTGAAACAGAAAATACCATAAAAGCAGAAAGTGTCGTCCCGGATTAGCCTGTACGGACTGCACA